>VXBQ01005387.1:82013-140392 GCA_013400175.1 Phainopepla nitens | reverse complement strand
TTTTAGATAATACACTGTGACTAATAGGATGATTTTGCACTCAAAGTCTTCTTGCTGCTACTAAGGTTCCATGGAGTCCAAATATGATTGTGTCCTTAGATAGAACCCAGTGCCCATGAACAGCTGGTGAAGCCACATGGTGGGCTGAGCCCAGGGTAAGGTGAACTCTGGGGTGTTTCTTGAAGCTTCTTGCTTAAGCACGTTCATCCACAGCCACCTGACAGCTGTGAAGGTGGAGATCTCAGGGAAGCTCCTACATTAGCCTGGAATTCCTGAGAGGAATGGGAGCTCTGTAGCTCTCTGCAAGCACTACTGCACCCAACTCATGTCTTTTGGAGTAAGAGAGGGAACCCTGTAAGTGCCCTTGGCATCCCAGCCCAGGCTGTGCTCAGCTGACAGGATGTCCTGGGCCACGGCTCAGACCAAAGGCAAAGGCCAGCCTGCACCTCCCTGACCATCTCTACTTTGTCCACAGGCACCTGCACAACAACCGGATCCAAAGCCTGGGAGCCAACGGCTTCGATGGGCTGCACAGCCTGGAAACCCTGTGAGTGCCCTGTTTTATTCTCTAAAGACATGGGGTGTGTTCATCCCCCAGCACAGCATGCAGGAAAGAGGGTGAGCCCTACATGTGTCCCTGGTCACCATGCTCTGAGGGCAGCAGCAGGGCTGGCTCCAGGATCAGCATGAGTGGATGCCCAGGGCATGAAGCTTATTGGGGAGTGAGAGCCTAGGCCTTCCTCCTGTGGCTGTGCAAGCTGCTCAGGCTGTGCTGCTGCTGCAGGGGAGTCTGTGCATGTGGGCAGTGTGGATGGCAAGGTGTTCCGAGGCCCTGGACACCGTTCTAGTCCAGGTGCAATCCCAAGAGCTTGGATGCATTCCCTACTCAGGGAGTGTGTCACCTTCCTCAGCACATGGACATGGTCCTAAAGCCTCCCCAACACCTGACCACCAAAGCGAGGGGCTGCCTTGAGTTTGGGGCCTGTAAAGTCCTCAGGGGTCTGTGGGGTATCTCTGAGATGATCTCATGTCTGCTGGCATCACCCATAGCCAGCTGACTTCATTGTGCACCGTGTGCTTGGCATGGTTGGGAAACAATCCATCAGAAGATTGCAGGGAGGATGGGAAGCAGGAATGAACTCATCTCCAGGACACATCTTCAGCAAGGTAGATTGAGATTGGATAGTAGGAAGAAAATCTTGGCTGTTAGGGTGGTGAACCCTTGGCACAGAGTGCCCAGAGAAGCTGTGGCTGCCCCATCCCTGGAAATGTTCAAGGCCAGGTTGGATGGGGCTTGGAGCAACCTGGGCTAGTGGAAGATGTCCCTGCCCATGGCAGGGGGTAGAACAAGATGGGCTTGGAGGTCCCTTCCAAGCCAAAGCATTCTGGTATTCTGTGATTAGCAGCCGGGGCTCACCCTGAGCTCAGGGAGAGTTTCATCCCACAGCCTGGCCTCACATTCCCTGTGCTGTGACAGCTGCATGAATGGCCTGTGCCTCGTGTGCTGTGCATTGGCCCAGGAGGAAACATAAACAAAGCAAACAAATAAATTGAGGCTCTGAAAGACTGGAAGAGGTGCTTGATGCCTTCAATTGTGCAGAGACATGTCCCTTCATGCAGGCTTGGGGTCAGAGTCAGGCCCTTGCTTCCTGCCAGGAGAACCAGGGGGTCCAGGTCATGGCAGAAGGAGATGCTGCTTCCCAGCATTCAAGTGCCACTCAAGGAGACAGGGCCCCTCTGTGCCCAGCACGGTGCCAACAGCAGCTATCAGGCAAGAGTGGCAGCAGCAGGCAAACCCTTGGTCCCCAGACACACTCCTCAGGGCAGGACCATGACATGCATTGTCTCTTCCTTGCAGACTGGCAGATCCTGGGACCACCCAGAAGGGCTCAGCTGGGGAGAGGTTGAACTGTGCCAGGGGTGGGAGGCTGATGGATAGTCTCCTCTGGTGACCCATGGGTCCCAGCTTGGCTTTCTCCCCAGTCATTTCTGGTGGTCACAGGCAAATATGTGAGGGCAGAGCTGTGGCAGCCAGGCAGCACAAAGGCAGGGAGCTGCAGGAAGAAGCAGAGAACTCACTGATGGAAGAAAACCTTGTTTGAGCTACAGCTGTAGCAGACATGCAGCAACTTCCCAGCCTGCATCTGAGCAACTCTTCTCTGCAGCCAGGGTGGTTAGAGATGCCTCTGCCCATCCCAAGCAGGACGAAGCTGCAGAGGAAAAGATGGCCCCTTGTTTGCTGTGGGAAAGACTAAAAGGTTTCATAGCCCTGGGAGATAATTCTGACTCCACAGCCATTTGTGCTGAATGCTCATTTTCCCTCTCTTCCACTCTGCTCTTGCACTCACACTTTCTTTCCCTTTTGCTGCTCATCCAAGGTGCCACCCAGCACTCAGGAGCTCCACATCCCCTGCTCTTGCTCCCAGTGCCTGCAGGGACACGACTGTGCAGCAGTGTGAGGACTCTGGAGCAATGCAGCTCTGCAAGTCCTGTCTCTGCTGATGCTGATCAGGCAGCCCTGGGAGGCTCCAGCCCCCAAGAGTGGTCCTGTTGGAGCAGGGCTCTGCCTGTGTCCAGGCCCTGCCTGTGGCCGGGCTCTGCAGGATGGATTGGTGCGAGGGTCCCACAGCTCCACCCTGCACAGCTGCCTGCAGCAAGGACGGTGCTGTGGCAGAGAGCTCCAGAGTCTCCACACTCTCCTGCACATCTGATTGCTCTGAAGAACCATCCTCCAGAGCAATGAGAGGCCTTCTACTCCTCTTGGCCTGAGCATTGAATTCTCACCTTCAGGCCAGCAAGCATTCCAACTCAGTGATCCTTGAGGAACATGTGTCCCTCAAGTGGAGCCACCCCCCATGTTAATCCTCAGCACCCACCTGTCTGCTGGCCAAAGCTGAGCAAGCTCTGAGGCAAAAAACTGCCAAGTTTTTCGTTGCACCATGCCAGCCAAGCTGCTAGACCTGCATCTACCTACCACCTCTCAGCTCGTGTGTATGTGGAGATGATTACAGTCTCCACGTTTACCCTTTAACTCAAATTATGATTACATTCTGTTGACAGCACTTAGCACATTTTCTTGGCTTGTGGAGGCCAAACCATGCTCTCAGTTACCCCGTGGGTGTTACCTCCTGGAAGGCAGCAGGATGGTAAGGGTTGGTGAAGACAGAAATTTCTTCAGGGTTCCTAAAATGAGTATTTGTGGCCAGATGCTGATTATAAACCAGGCACAATAGTTGAAGAACTGTAAAATTTGAAAGGAAAACACTGTTTCAGGTTTTTCAGAAGAGCCTGGGAAGTTTTAGGTGCAAAAACCTCTGTCTCTCTAAGGAAAATATTCTCATATTCAGCTAGACAGGAAAACTTCTATTTTTATTAAATGCCAAAACCCTAAGTGAAGCAGCAGGCACTGCCCCATGCAGGTCTCAGCAATGTGTGAGCTGCATAAGTATAACCACACTGCTCACCTGCCCCAAGTCCCAGCATTTCTGCAAAAACAGATCCCAGAAGAGCATCCTTGTTCTTGGAGAGGGCTTGGCCCTGATATTTCAGGAGGGCAGCAAATCTAGAAGGAGGTGAAGCCAGATGAATGACTTCACATTTCCCTTGCATTGACCTGCAGCTCCTATGCACAAGTCGGCTCTGCCAAGTGCACAGCAAGAGCAGCTCTGTGTCCTCCACACTGGAGACAGGCAGATGTGCAGCACCCACCAGGTCTCAACGAGTCAGACACCAGCATGAAACTGGAGAAAGCAGCTCCAAGAAAATTTTCTCTGTCAGGGCAAGACCTGGCTGCTCCCCAGCCGCCNCCCCCCAGCCTTCTCTTCCTAGGAAGGAAAACTGGCAGGTAGGCAGGAAGCAAGTCAGAGCAGCCTGGGCCAGATTCCCAAAGGGATTTCGAAACAGCCCTGTAAATCAGTGAGATTCCCTCTCCAGCTCCCATCAGGTGGAGAGATGACACAGAACAACCCTGCAGGGCTGTGAGAAGAAGCCCCAAGCTGAGCCATGAAACCAGGGATTCGATGATCAGAGTAGGAGAAGCTTGGCATTTTCTAGCCCTTTCTCAAAGACATGGAGTAAATAAGAGTGTAAATATCCTGATGTGACACATTCTTCCTGTAACCCCTTTGGGTAATGGCCTCAATCCTCTACGCACGGTGTAAGGTGACGGGATGCCCACAGGAAATGCAAGGAGGAGCCAGCACTGCCCTGCTGGTCATGGAGACCATAAATACTAAGAGAAGGACATCCATCAGCCATTGGCATGGCCAGAGGGGAAGGCCTGTGGTCAAGGTGAATGTTTGGACCACGGCAAATGGACTGGCACAGTGGGATGAGGGTATCCTGAGAGGGTGAGGAATGAGGAGGTGAAATGAAAAAGTCAAGAGAAGCACCATCTTTTGCAAGGCATACCAAGAGCTGAGACTGCAAACACACTGTTCTTTGCTTTGTATTGCTTCCCTGTTCCAGATTTGCCTTGTCAGTCCTGCCCTTCGGTGTATCGTCCTTTGGGATGTTTAAGACCTGCGATAAAACATCTGGCAGCATAACCTGCTTCTGCCATTTGGATGGAAAGATCTTGACTTCTACTTTTCCTGATTATCTTAGACTTAATTTCTCAGTCTTTAACAAAGCAGCAAGAGGGGCAAGAGGTTTAGACACCTTTTAGTGAGAGGTGTCCCTTCCCATGGCAGGGGCTTGAAATTAGATGATCTTTAATGTCCCTTTCAACCCAAACCATCCCGTGATTCTGTGATGAGACTTGCTGTGTATCATAAGCCTGGTGAGTAGGAGTGCTCATGAAAAAGCTGATGGAAGGAGCAGTTCAGCTGCAGCCAAGAGCATCACTGCAATGACAGAGACTGATTCTTGGGAACACCCAGACCTTGTGCTCAGAGCTGGGGGTACAGTGCTGGGGAGGGCATGGCTGTGGTTTCAGAGGAACAGCAAGGGAAAACTGCCATCCAAAGGCCTGCAGGGTGCTGACACAGGGACCAGGTTCCCCTCTGCTGTATGAGGAAAGGATTCCTCGTGGTGGGGTCGCTGTGACATTGATTTCCACAGGGAGGCTGGTCTCATGCCCAGGTTTCCTCATTACTACCTTCACCTGGAAAGCTGAGCAGTGTCCTAAGGTCCCTGAGCTTTGCTATCAGTCTGAACACTGTCTAAAGGCTGATGAACAATTGCCTCATGCCTCACAGAGCTCGACTTCGGCCTCATTAGGTAGATTGTGATAATTTTATCCCTGAATTTTTCCCTCTGTGTCCCTGAAATATGAATATTTCATGGATCACAGCTGAAGGGGAATGAGTGAAGACCCCCCACATGACCAAGCATCCAGGTCACTGCTGTGTGCAGAGGGATGGAAGGGGAAGCTGACCTGAACCTGTGAAGCTGTAGGTGTTTGAGTGTGTGCATGCCTCAGAGATAGCCATGGGGAGGGCGTGTAATTATGGCAGCTGAATCTCAGAGCTGGCCCCAAATTCTATCTCCAAACACCTGCACACACAGACCATCATTTACCATTGTCACCTTCCCTGCTATTAGACAGGCCCCAGCCCTCGGTGTCCCCATGACAGAGCAGAGCAGACTCCAGAGAGCAAGTGCAGAGTGCAGCTGAAAGGGGACAGAGGCTCCTCATGGATCTTCCCGAATCTTCCACCAAAGCAGTTGTGGAAATGACTCATTAAAAATGCCCCTGGGATAGGATCTCTGCTTTGAAGAAAAGGGGAAAGCATTTTTTCTCCCATCAGACTGTTTTGTCCATGCAGGGAGAGGTGTGGTGGCCCTGGGGGCTGACTGTCACACACACACAGCAGGAAGCCTGATGAGAGGAGTCCTGGGGCCCCTGGTACAGGGCAGGTGGGCAGCAGCAGTGGCTCTGGCAGGCCTGTGCTCTCAGGTGTGACTCAGGTGGGCTGGCAGTGCCGAGCAGCACCCTGGCAAGGGTGTACAGGGTCCCCCACCCCAAAAGCCACCTCATATTCCCCAACACCTGCTCAGAGCTCTGTCTGGAGCTGCTGAGGCAAAGGGAAAAATGCAAAAGTAAGAGCTGTGGCCCTGCCAGTGGGCCCCGTCACGGACACGGCCGAGTCCCACGGAGCAAGGACCGAGGGCAGGGCCAGGGCTCCTCCTGCCTTGGCACACTCACACACACAGACCCTGGTGCTGGCAGAGAGCAAAAGCGTGTCCTGGCAGTGTCCTGCCTTCCCAGCCCCCAGCAGGGCCACGGTGGCTCTCGGGGCACAGGCAGGGCTGGGGAATGAATGGCTGCTCCCCAGGATGGGCTCAAAATGCTGGAGGCCTCCGGGCTGCAGCCAGAATAGCAACAATCTGTCCCAGAAGTGCTGCTCCTTTGGGAAATCTCCAGCCTGTCTCTGACACGGATGTGTTCAGAGAGGCCACGCAGCCCTCGCCCATCCCCTCCACCTGAGATGACCCCGCTGTTTCCTATCTGCCTGGATTCTCCCTCCCCATCCACATCCCTGCCAGCTCCTCCACCCATCAGACAAAGGAGATAAATCACTTGGAAAGAGCAAATCTCCATTCATTTAAAAACCTTTTAATTTATTTTTAAAAAATAGCACTAATAAATTAGAAATGTCTCCCAGAACGGCTGAATCCAAAACCCTCTGGCTCCAGGCATTTTATCTGCCTAACCTTGCCTCACAGGAAATGCCCTTACCACAGCACCCTCCCATTATCCGGGTAATTAGTCGAGTCTGTAAATGCAGAGCAGAGCTGGAACCTACCAACTCCTCTGGAGAGCCGGATTTTCTACGTGAGTTAAAAAAAAAAAAGTAGAAAATTAATATAAAGTGCACCTTGGGCAATGAAGGCAAGAAAAAGGAAATGGGAAATATCTCCAGTACAGCTCATACAAGGGTTGTTTAACACTTTAAGGGCCAGGTAAGCTTTGCTGTTCTCCCAGAAAACTGTCAAATGCTACCTTGCTCCTCAAGTGGATTTGTCTCCATCAGCATGTTTAATTTGAAGCCTTTTGTGCAGTCTCTGGATATTAATCCCAAATTTGTGCAATTCCCAAAGCAGCTGATGGATTTGACCCCTGAAGGACACCCTCTTTGCTGCACTGAGCTGCTCTGGTACTTCCTCAGCATCCTGCTGCTGCAGCCCCGCAGTGACAGCATAGGTCCCCAGGCAGCTCATCAGAGCTTGGTTGTGTGATCCCAACCTACCCTGCCAGAGGAGGGAAGGGACGTCAGGAGAGGCTCAAGGTACCCAGATTGAAGGGCCAGAGAAAGGAAGAGGACATGTGGCTTTTTGGAAAGAGGGCCACAGCTCAGGGCCCTGGTTACATGGGTCTCTGTGCCTGCTCCACGAACAGAACTATAAAATTCACTGTCTGCTCTGATCACCGTGTAAGTGGAAAATGACTTTTCCAAACAGAGAAAGTCACCTGTAAAACTGTGGCAAACACACCTGGCACTGACCAGGTGTCTCCTTGGGTCCTGCTCCCAGTTTGCTGCAGCTTCCCCCCCTAAGGCAGGAGCCTGGACTACCAGGAATGTGCCCTCCCTGATGCAGCTCAGCTCTGAACCTGTTGGTAGTTTGTAACCAGGCTGAGCTTTGGCAGAACACAAGCTCAGTCAGACACGATACTTTGCAAGTTTATAAAGGAAAAAAGAGAGAAAGTGAAGACAGTTCAAATGAAAAGGTAGTTCTGAAGGCACTGCACTTTTCCATGGCTCCATGGCTCCACTGTGAGGCTCGTCTCCATCGCAGGACTCCGCCTGTTCTCCCTTTGCCCACCAAATCCTCATACCCCTCTTGCACCTGGCCAGCTCTCCAGCCTGGCTCCCCTGTCACTGATCTTGCAGCCTTGGAGCCACTGATCTTGAAATGAACAGCAGCGCTGGGGCTCTCCAAGCTCCGATCTCTGAGTCTGCAGACGTGCTCTGACACTTCAGAGGTCCTCAGCTCCTCTGGCTCTTAGGGCTTCCTTTTGCCCAAAGCCTTTCCCTATTCCCAGAGCCTTTCCTGGAGCAGCCTCTTCCTCCTGAAGTGTGTGAGTATGAAGTGATGCCTGTGCAAAGGAGGAGCAGCCCTTGCAGGCAGCAGAATGGCAGCAGAGGCAGCTGGGGGCACGTTTTCACCATGAATGTGCTGATGCATAGAAGCTCTGCCTCCATCCCACACTCCCTCCTGCCAGCAGCAGAGCTCCAGGGGCTGATCACTAGCCATTTGTGCACCCTGGGGAGCATGTAGAAATCCCCAGCTTCTTTCCTGCAGTTGAGGAATGCTCTGCTGTAGACAAGGCTTCCCTGAGCTTTGCCTTTGTCTCCAGCCTGACAAAGAGCAGCCTCCTCCATGCCTGCCTCCTGAGCCATCAGCTCCATGGATGTTTCTGTGTGTCCCAGCACCAAGGTCCCTGGTTTTTGTGTCTGGATGTGCATGGTGTTAAATTCATCAAACATTTGCCCCTTATCTCTGTCAGTCAGAGAGCAGACACGAGCCCTGGGTGGAACAGCCACACACTGGACACTGCTGGGATTTTCAGTGGAGATCAGAGCTGCACTGGGAGGGATTGGTGGCTGCAGGGGTACAAGGCACAACCCACAGACAGCCCCCCTGCCTCAGCAATGGACCACCAGTGCCACAGAAACTCTGTAAAGTGCTGCAGCACCATATGAGTGAGAGGCTTAGATGTCTCCAGGCCAGGCTGTCAGAATGAATCCTTGTTCAGACACTGCTGCTTGCTCCTGGCAGGAATTGTGTACCCTAAGTACCTGACAACCATCCCACAGTGGGCAGCCCATCTCTGCTCCTTTGGGGCACACTGAGCTGGGCAGGGGCACACACTCACTGCCAGGAGAGTGGGCTTTGGGCTGATGCTACACAACAGAAAATGTTGCAAACATTCAAAAAAACACTTAGGATGCTAGGGAAATGGTTTAGTGTGGGATTAATGGTTGGACTCGATGATCTTGGCTTTCCCAACCTTAATGAATCTGTGATCCCATAAAGTATGGCACCTGATTATGCAGCTATTTTTCATATTTGAACTAATCTGGCAGCTCAGCCACAAGCCATGACTGGATGTATGGAGTCTGGGTAAAGCTGTCTGGCCAGTGCTGGGCAAGTGGTCAAACTACATGGTCACGATGGCCCCCTTGGGCTTCCAGACTACCAATTAAATCATTTCCAGTGCCTGATTTGCCCACAGTAACCAGCACAACTAGCAGAGGCAGTAATTACATTTACTGGCAGCTTGAGGAGGTGCCAGCACAGGACAGGTGGAAATGCAGGTCCACAGAGGAGGCTGCACAAAGTCCCCTCCAGGCACCATGGTAGCATCTCCAACTCCACTGGGACTGAAATAGTCAGCAAATGTCCCATCTACAACTTCTAATCTCACTTCATCTTCAGGTTTATTAGCTGCAAATTTGTGGTGTTTTGTGGCTTATGGAAGAATTTATAGTACTATATAATTTTTTTTTTTTTGGCTTCCTGTGTGGAACCACTAATAGCCCCTAACAGGCAGAAAATTGACCTGAGACTCTTTCCCCTCCTTCTCTCCTTTTGGCATGACTGAAGATATTAATAGTTCCAGGCTGCTTGCTGTCAGCTTCAAATCACCCTGGCAGTTAAAGCCCAAAATAACTGGGCCTTTGATGTCAACTTACTTTTATTTCTAAATAAACAACAGGGTTGGTTAAGATCTTCCAAATATGAAGCTATAGGCTCCCCCTAGCAATAAAAACAATAGAAAGCCAGGCAGTTCACTGTGTCTTGGGTAGACTGGGTGACCTTTCAGAGGCTTTCATTTCAAGCAGAGGAACAGACAAGGCTCCTCTTGCCATCCCACTGCCATGCTAGAGCTGGTAACTTCGAGCCCAGCTGAGGACAAGGATTATTCATAGTCCTTGCTCTTGCACATCAGTTCTGAACCTCTTGCCTGACTGATTTCACTTTCAAAAGCCCTCGATAATAGGGAAAACTCCCTTATGCCATGCTCATAATTTTTGTTGTTGTTGTTGTTGTTGTTGTTGTGAGGCTTTCCTATTGTTTGGCATAGCCATGGCCATGGTGTGTTGCCATCCTTCCACCAAGTAATGCTGCCATTGATCTGCTTTGTGCCAAAAAGGACAGCACTCCACAGCCAGGAAACCCCACACATCGCACACAAAACCCTGGGTCAGGCCCCAGAGCTGGGGCAGCACTGCCACATCCAGCTCCCTCGGGCCATGAGGCCTCCTGGGCCACCCCAGCCCATGCCACAGCAGTGCAGTGGGAACAGTGAAGTGGCTTTTTGCAGCTTTCCCTGCATCATCCCAAACCTGGAAGTAGTGGGAAGGTGTCAGAGCGTGGAGCTACGGAAGCAAGGCATAGCCCAAGTACCTCAGATAAGGCAGGGAGAGGAAGAGGACCCTTCACGGTGTTTGCTGCAGCACATCCATTTCCTACATCCACCAGCTCCTGGAGAGTGTTTGTGATCGATGGGCAGCTCACTGACATGCTCAGGAGAGGGAATTTTATTGCCACTGAAATCAAAAAACAGAATCATCCCTGACCCACTGAGCTGTGAGTCCTTCCAATCTGCCTTGACCCTGTGCTGGGGAAGAAGCTCCAGAGACCAGCCAGGCACATGGGCTGGGCCAAATTCCCCATGGCACAGCAGGCACAGAGGAGATGTCTGGGACAGATGGAGCCTGATAGCACCTGTGGGAAGACCTGAGGACTGAAATTCACTGAATGGACAGAAACTTCCCCACTGACAGGAGCACCGTGGTGGAGGTTGAATCCGTTTCTGGGTCATTACTTGGACCAGAGCCCAACTCCTGTTCTGTGAAAGAAGAAGAAGGGACAGGGAATTTTTTTTCACATCATGGTTTGGGCCTGGGCTTTGGGAAGAGTGGCCCCACTACAGAGAAGAGATGACAGCTGAGGACCATCCTGAGTGCTGCTTTCTTCCAGCCCCCTGCAGCCAGCTGAACCCCATGAACTGGGCAGAGCTTGGCCAGGAGCTGCGCTGGAGACAAGTCAGGGCAGTGAGAGCAGCGCGTGATCCAGAGCAGCCACCTGCAAGCAGCACTCAGGGACCTGCTCCCCAGAGCAGCTGGGTTGTTTTCCAGGAGGGAGGCTCACCTCCCCAAAACCCAGGAAGCACGGGCAGGAGCGAGCACAGGCATTGTCTCCTCTGAACAGAACGGGGTTGCTGGCAGCCGGGATGGAGCAGCATGACTACACCTGGTTGCATTTCCACTTTCCAACAAGCCCGGTGTCTGCCAGCATTCCAAGATGGGCTTTTACCCAGCAGGAGCTGCTGAACACAATGAATGCTCTTTATATCTGTCAAGTGGAGGGGGGAGGGAGGCCCCAGGATGCTGCCAGGGCTGGGAACGGTGTGTGTTCGCTCAGGAAGAACTGGTCCTGTACATACTTGCACACATGCGGAGGTACAAACAGAACCTTCATCTGCTGATGAAAGACCAGCCTGCCTGGAAGAGGTGCAGGCTGGAAAGGAAACACATTTTTAAAGACAGGAGCAAATACTACAGCACAATGAATTACTCCTTGTAAATAATACTGGTTGCAGATCTAAGATCCCTTGTTCTGTTAGTGAATCACAGGTGAGCCAAGCCTCCTCTCTGTTGGGCAATACTTTCCATCTGCCAGCAGCTCACAGAAACAGCCCTGTGCTGTCACAGGAAGCCTCCACAGTGGCAGTGACACTGCAGAGATGGGCTGAATGTCACACAGAACTGGAGTTCACAGTGCCTGTTCTCCAGGGACCGTCCCTTGGCATCACATAGGCTCGTCCCAGCCCCAATTTGTGGTGCAGGAGATGAAGTGGCACAGGCAGACATCCAGCCTTGAATGACCTCAGCAGCTTCCTGCTCCCTGTGGAATCTCCTTCTAACTTCAGGGAGTCACTGCAGGGTGAAATTTGTAAAGGTATTATGCACCTTCTGTGCATAATTTGGGGCTGTCAGTCAACTTAGGCCACTGATGCCTCTGATTTTAACCAGTGATCTGGAGGTTAATCAGATTTGACTGATGCTTTGAAAATGCCCAGTGGAATCCTGCCTGCACTTCCCATTGCTTTTCACTTGGGAAATCCACTCCTATATCTTCCTGACCAGCAGAGAAGGGATGTGCTAATTAATAGTCCTGCCTCTGGTATCGAAGCCTGTGCAATGAGAGCTCTCAGCCAGGCCCTGATGGGACCTGGCAGGTGCCATCTACAGACACTGGCCAAGATCATCCAAGCAGCTGATATGGAGCTATGAGCAAAGAGTGAGGCTGTGAGCAGTCATGTGTTGGGCAATTTATCCTTGAACAGATCAATTTGGGCTCAAGCAGAGAAGACTGAGGAAAACCACTGATCTGCTTGGAGCCAGATGAGAACAGAGTGTGTCAGAGCAAGTTCGGGGACAGGCAGAGCTCTCCTGACTAACAGATGTGAGGAGGCGTGAGGAGGGGACACATCACTCCTGTTCCACTCCTGGGGCCTGGGACAGGCCCAGCAGCTTCAGGTGTGCTGGGACCCTGCCACCACCCTGCAGGGTGGGCACCGGGCAGGCAGAGCTCACGTCTCACTGCCAGCCCTGTGCTCCTCCCCTGCTGATTACCAGCACTGCCAACTACTAGACAACATGAACCCTTTCTGGGTCCTACAGGAGCAGGATTCATTTGCTCAAATCTCTACACATAGTACCAGCATCCAGATCCCTGGGTAACTGGAGAAGGGAAAACTGCCCTCAGTGTCAGGGGACAAACCCTGCCAAACGAGGACCTGCCATAGCACCTGGGGTTCTGAGGGAATCCAGCAACAAGGTCTGCTGTGGACCTTGTCAGAGCTACATGAGACAAAATCTGCCCACGACAACCTCATTCCATATTTTTCTCTCGGGTTTGTGCCCTATCTTGTAATTCTGTGATAAGCATTCCCTAAGACATAAATCATAGAAGCTGGAAGTCCTGGAAGGACCAATTTGGAGAGACTCTCTGGGTTGATTTCCCATGTAAACACCTTCAGGGCAAAGCTGAGGTAGTGCCATGGAGTCATTCCCAAGTGAGGGCACTGGTAGTGAGAGAAGATGTAAGAGACCAGGGGGCCAAGAGAGATCATAACATAATGACCATGCCAGGGCCCAGAGAATGAGAATTACAGGTAACTGGGCAGCAGCCCACTGCTGTGTAAATGCTCAGTTATTTCTGTTCCATAAACCACAATCCAGGTTACATGGTAATTACTTTGAGGTTCATTAAGTGTAATTATACAGTAATCTCCAGGAGCCAGTAATCGTGTTCCAAAGTATCTACCACTTAAAACTTGGTGAGTGTCGTGCAGGTAGAAAGTAGTCACATGGTTTTCAGACTTCAGTGAATTGCAAAGTGGGATGGCCAGGATAGGGTCAAATGTTACTGTGACCGCTGAAATTGCCTTCCAAGGAGAAAGCTGGGCATGCTAGAGAAGTGCTGCACACCCAAAGCCCAGCCAGTCTCCTTGGGCACCCTCCAGCCAACAGCAGGATTGGTGCTTTTGAAGGACTGCTCCTCCCAGGTTGCCAGCAGTGCCCCAAAGGTCAAATAAATTCTTTTCCAGAGGTTAAGCCCATCCTTGGAGAACAAACACAGCTCTTGAGATTTCATTCAGACTCAGATGTCTCTTTCAGTTGCCAAGTTGGGGTGGGTAAATTCTACACTTGTCATTACAACCAACATAGTATATTTTATTTCTTACTACACAGCAGATTAGACTTAATGCTCAACAGTGTCAGGACCTCTTGCACATCACTTCCAGCTTTGGCTCATAGATTCCAATGTGGGGTTGACTCCAACCATCAGAAGACCTAAATCTTCTCACAGACTCTTCTTCCCCCTGTTCCCAGTCACAGCATGTCCCAGGGGCAGGGAGATCCAGTGACCCCAGGACAAACACTGAGGGAATGGTCCCCTGATCCCTTCTGCACCACAGGGCAAGGGGGCTCAGAGAAGCCCTTCATGGGCCCCACACAACTGACCCTGTTCATGTTCCTTCTCCTTCAAAGAATCCCATTTTGACCTGGAAAGGCAAGAAAAATTACTGAGAGCCAAAGCCCTGGGGCTGAGCTCCTGGGGGAGTGGGCCAGGGCCCTCAGGAGATGGGGAGCAGCAGCACTGCCCAGCGCTGGGCACGGGGCACTGGGCAGGGAGGAGCCCCATGGCAGCAGCCATGGCTTGGACTGGCTCTCACCTGACAGTGCTCCGAGCAGGGAATATTCCTGCTGCAGAAAAGTGTGACACTGTGTTTCCAGGCAGTGGATGGATCAGCGTGGTAGGAAAAACCTGTCTCCCATGTTAACGACCAAGTTTCCGTGGCTTCAAAGCACAGATAAACGCGGTTGTGTTCCTACAGAAATGTTAATGAATGTTTTTCCCTTCTCTGTCTCTCAGGGATCTGAACTACAACGAGCTGCTGGAATTCCCCGGGGCTATCAGGACACTGGGCCGACTGCAGGAGCTGTGAGATTTTCCATTTATTCCTTTTCAAAACCACTCCCTGTGGGAGAGTGACCAGTAAAGCATCGTGTGCTCCGACTTGAGGAGAGCACTCAATCCAAGCCTTTCTTTTCCTTCCCAGCCCTATCCACTGCATCAAAGCAGTTTATCCCCTCGATTTCCATCAGCCCTGACCACCTCCCCATCAGCCTGCACACCAGGGAGGGGAGTGGGAGTCTCTGCCAGCCTTGGAGCAGGTTCCTCCTACTGTTCCTCACTCTCCTGTGGCATCTCAGGGGCTCAAATTCCATCTGTTCTCTGGCTGCTTCTGATGTCCATTCCCCAGCTTGGGACCACAACCTAGACTTACCCGTGTTATTGTGAGGCCATAGCTTCTGCAGGTCCTGTGCCATCTTCTCTAATGAGAAAAAACTGTTTTGTCTCCCTTAGGACAAATTTATAATAGGGAATTACCAAAGTTTATGACCATTTTAGTAGATAGCTCTCCTTCCTCTAACTGGACAGCCTGGGAGACGCTAAAAATAAGAAACCATCTCACTTATCACCCACGAAGGTAGAAGCCTCAGGGTGAGGTGAGTTGATGTGGATCCACACTGGTGCCAGGCTGGGGTGAGACAAAAGCAACTGTTCTCGTGTTTCTGGGAGCCTTGGAGCAAAAATCTGACACTACTTTTTTCTTTACTGGAACAATTCTCAAGAGATTTCTCTGTTCAGCCCAGAAATTGTAATTATTCTTACCTTCAAAATGAGAATAAGATCCTTAATCCCCTTCAAGATGGCTTTTGAAATGTCTGTCACTAAAGAAGAAGCAAATTCCAAAGTCATCAACTAGACTCCTCCGGGATAAACAACTTGGGCATCACCCAGAGCTTGGTCTTAGTCCTGGACACAGGAACCTGTGGCTGCCTTTGCTGTACAGGAGGTCAGAGTGTGGTCACAGAGCTCTCTTCTGCTGCAGAAGTTTGCTGATAGAAATTTTCTCAAGCTTAATCAGAAATATCCCAGCTAGAGCTACAAATCCTTTAAAGTCACGTGGGCCAACAATTCCTGGCACACTCTGGCTGGCAGCTGTGGAGCTGTAATGGAAACCATCCATAAAAATTGTAGTTCCTGGAGGATAGCAAATTTTGTATTTGGCTTGTTTCTGTTTCCTGACCTGTAAAGTGTTAAACCTTAAGTCCTTGTACCCTCGGTGGGTTTGGTGGAGTCACATATGGAGCACCCAAAGATGCAGCAGGTTTTGTCCTGCCAAACCACAGACCTTGTTCACCTGCTGGGATGATGCTGCACGAGGGAAGGAGCCTATATCTCCTATTTGATGTATATTTTGAAGGCTCTCTGGCTTTGAAAGCCTTGAGGAAAAAAGGTTAATTTAATTAATATCAAGGTATTTGTTTCTCCCAACAGCGGTTTTCATAACAACAACATCAAAGCTATTCCAGAGAACGCATTCATTGGGAATCCCCTCCTCCAAACCATGTAAGGAAATTAAATAGTGTTTCCTACATCTTTGTATTGCCCAGAAAGGAGCATTTTCTGATGTCCTTAGTTGGGATTTCTGACAGTGGTCAAATGACAACAATCTGATATTTGCTATCCATGTGCCAAAGCAGGCTGAAATTGCTTCTTCTCAGCTCCTTCTCAGAAATGCTGTGGGTTCTCCTTTCCCTGCAGCTGATGTTTGCTGCAGCACAGGCTGATAGCAAAGAAAGAACAAAATACAGGTGGTCTGCATGGAAACCAACTAAGCCCTGGTTGACATCTGCTGATGTTTATTCCTTGTGTTCAGAAAAGCTGCTGGCCAGCTACAGCAGCAGCTCCATGTGTCAGAGAGCTGGGATACCAGACTCTGTGTCTGCCCCAGACCAGGGGACACAAAGCTCTGAAGATAAACACACCCAGCTGTCAGATTAATTCTGCTCTGACCCGGGCACAGTTAGTGATTTTTGTATACTTCTCTGAATCACACAGATATTGAAAATTGTGGCAAGTGACAAAAGATCTGCTTGTCTAAACTGGACTTAAATTATAGAACTACCAGTGTCTGGAAAGCCATGGTGACACTGGATGAAACCATTCACTGCCCCAACCAGAACAACCAGCTTCATCCCCACCTCCCTTGGGCAGCATCCACAGAGTGGTGATGGGGGCTCACACATCCAGAATTTTATCTCTCCATTGTATCTGCCCAGCTAAATTCTTTCACAGTTAGTGGAGGGGAAGTGGCTCTTGTAGGAGGTGACTCAACTCCTCTCATATCTCACTGGGTCCTGGAAGAGCTCACTTCTCTCCACTGACTGTGACAAGTGGGAAAGGTGCTGGTGCTGTGTGTGAGATCACAGTGCAAGGCATTTCTCAGTAGGACTGGAGAAGGGCTTTACACCTTTCTAGCCTGTCTGGTTCAGCAGGACCCCAAAGGGCCTGTTCAGAGCAGCAGGAGACCTCAGCTGTACCAATGTCCAGCCAAAACAGGCCAGTGGGAGAGCCTGAGGTTATCTGGGAACAAGAGTTCCTCGCAGCACAGCGGCATCTCCTGCATGGCTTGCTGCTGGTAGCTCTGAGGCTCCTGACCTGTAACAGCATCTTCTCTTCAAGTGCAGCAGACTCTGACCTGTTCCTCTTTCCCATTGCAGCCATTTTTATGACAATCCCATCCAGTTTGTTGGACAGTCTGCTTTCCAGTACTTGCCAAAGCTCCACACTCTGTAAGTTCACCAAGCACATCCCCAGAGAGGTAACACCCAAGCTCCAAGCCCTGTGTACTGGGCGTCTTTGTGGCATCCTCCCTCCCTTTTTTCAGGAGCCCCTGTGCCAATAGAGGACCATGAAGGCACTCTGTTGTCCAACCCCAAAGGCTACTCCGAGTAGTAGACACTGCAGATGTTTTCTTCCAAGAAAGAATAATTTTGAAAAGGGCAGTTTGGAAGCAACCACTAATTCCTCCTCCCTACACAGCTGACAGACACTGAGGCCTTGCAGGGTCTCCACAGCTGTGCCAGGAGTAGCAAAGATCTCACACACAAGGACCACAGCTTTTGCTGTGTAATTGCCCAAACAGAAGGACACTGAAGGCATCTATCCTCCTCCACAAGATGGAGAAGTGTAGGAATATGTCCCAGCACATGGCACAAATCATATTACTGGGCAGCCAGCAGTGGCAGGGTTTCCTCCACATGTTTGGCCCTATGTCTGCTCCAGGGCCACCAGCACAGGCTGGGCACCACCTGAACCTCAGCAGCTGGCCCACATTGGCTTTTCAGCCAACCTGTTGTGGCATAGCACTAAAAATACTGAGGCAGAGGCAACCTCATAAATCTCTATTTATAAGCCTCACCCATGCACACAAAATAAATCATTCAAATAGCCCTGCATTCTTTAGATCCAAATGCATAGACCCAGGGAGGCTTGGGTGGGATGCCCTGCTTACATTCCCCATGGTAATTGTTTGGGATTTTTTTATTTAATTTGGGTAGAGATCATGCCAAGAATGTCAGTGGCTGGGAGAGGCTTTGAGCTTGCCAAGTCTCCTTGCATAGAAGTGCCCGCACAGCACGAGGCATCTGCTCCAGCCACAGGGACACGCTGGATCTGGGCCCTCAGCACATCTGGGTGTGAGCAAGCAGATTTGCCACCATGGCTGATGAGTCTGGAACCTTGGGCAGTCACACTCGCCTCCAGGTCCTCTGCCCACCTCACCTGACCCTCGTTTCTCTGCAGGTCACTCAATGGAGCAACAGACATCAGGGAATTCCCGGACCTTAAAGGCACCACCAGCCTAGAAGTTTTGTGAGTGGCACCTCTCTCCCTTATACCCTGCTAGCTGTGCTCTTCCTCCTCCAAGGCGGTCCAGGCTGCTTCAGTGAGGACAACTTTCCCAGTGCTGTGCAGTATTCAGCTCTGCCTCTCCCTCGTCACTCACCCTTCTGCTTCGTTTCACCCCTGTGGCTCCTGAACGCAGCTTTCCTCCCTGTGAGTGGCTCTCTCGGTACTCTTGAGTGTGCTCCAGTCTTTTTTTGGTTTGGTTTGGTTTGGTTGGTTTTTTTCTTCCTTCCCTCCTGCACCTGTGAAGGAATGAATCTCTGAGTGCAGTGCTTCTGCTGTGCCCTGGTGTCTCTGCCCATGCTGGAAGCAGCACCATGGTGCAGTTCAGAAAACATTTGCCACCCAGGCTGGGGGTCCTGCAGCCGCTCTGGTCCTCTCCTCACCCCCAGGCCCTGGAGAGCAGGGCCCTGGAGGACAGGCTGCCTCTGGCCACGCACGGTTCTCCTCTCTCAGACACCGGTCCCCATGCTGAGCCCAAACTGGGAGCACCCCTGGCCAGGGTGTGGCCTGGCCCTGCCGTGTCTCAGGGACGCAGGGACACACAATCCGTCCCTCATACACAGGTGGTCCTGGCTCCAGGCCTGTCCAGCCTGGACAGTGGGAACTGGGATGGCAGAGCATGCTACAGAGGGCACTGCCACCTGCTCCCAGCAAGGCCAAGGACGGCTGTGAATTCAGGATTCAGCAGTGGCCCAGAACTCTTTATAGGCACATTCACCTTAGCCAGGTCCAGCGGCACTGCCTGTTTCCAAAACTGCCAGGCAGTTTTTTATTCTCTCCAGATATTTTATTGTCCTACTGATATTGACTCTCCTGCCACTACCTGGGACTGGCAGCTGGGCTTCTGGGTCACAGAGTCTAGGTGCTGGCTGTAAACAACATCATTTCTTCTCTCTCCTCCATCCCTCTAGGACCTTGACCCGGGCAGGCATCCATTTCCTCCCCAGAAGGATGTGCCAGCAGCTGCCCAGCCTCCGAGTCCTGTGAGTAACCTGTGTCTCTGTCCTGCCTGGTCCTTAAAAAATGCCCTCAGAAACTGGGCTTTCCTTTTGTCTAGCTCAGGGAAAGTACCAGCTGTGGAAGACCATCCTGTGGTTCTTGTTCCCATCATCTTTTCCATACAGAAATCACCACCTTCTTAATCACTGCTTTGAGCTCTTGCTTTTTCTTCAACTTGCTGCTTCATCCCAGCATGATGCTCTGGTCTCAGGGCTGCAGTCAGGCACATCCTCCTTGTTCTGCACCAGTAGGAACTGTCCCCCCTCTGTGCAAGGGGAGTAGAGAGGGTGTAAAAGGAGATGGGTAAGAATGGCCACAGCATTTCACAGCTCCCTGCTCTGCTGAAACTCTTAGCCCAAAAACAAGGAGGAAATCACCTTCACCCTCTGCCCCAGCCTTAGCTTATTGCAGTTGGAGCTCCAGCAAGTGCCATCATCTGGAGGAAGGATCCTGTTCATATCCCAGGAGGGATCAGATCTGACCTGATGGAGACCTGTGAGGCCACAAGGCCACATTTCCTCATGTGGAGCAGCACAGCCAGACCAGGGTTTTGCTCTGTCTCTATGTTTCTTTGGCTCTACCTGCTTAGCCAGGCACTGAATGATGCTGGAGGGGGGGGGGGTCATGTTTTCTCCTTTAGCTTGGTACATGATGAAATCAACATCTCAGAAAGGTTCTGCAGCATCTCAGGAATCACACCCCTGGTTCCTGAGATCCCCAACTATGTTTGCAGCCAAAGACATCCTCAGGAAATGAGTCATGAGCCAGATTTATACAAGTTTGCAGCCTTAGGGCAACAATAGGCTTGCCTCTCATCGGTCTTTATACAAGCAAGCTGAAAAAGAAAACAACTTTGTTCCAGGAAAGCAACAGGAGTGAATTCTTGATCACGGAAATTGGAAACAAGAGTAAAACATAAAAATAAAAGAAGACAATTTGTAACTCAGGAGATTACAGGCTTTTGGTTCCAGATGTCCCTGTGGGGAAGATCGCTCATCTTTAGACATCTGGACCAATTCAATTGATGACTTGCTGTGAAAGTGCAGCCTTTGGACTGGCCCAGGCTGTTGAGTCCCAAATCCCTGTTTATGTTTGCAAGTTACCAGACTGCAAACCCTCACAGCAGAGCCTGTTCTTTGTGCCTACCCCCCACATGTGGGAGAGTTTCGTTGGGACACACCACCTTGTTCCTTGCTCCGTGTTCCTCCTCCCTAGTGAACTTTCCTGACATTAATTGCACTGCTTTCAGGGTTTGGAGAGAGAGTATGCGGGCCAATGTTTGTGCATGTTTACTTCTCTCTTGCCTTTGAAATGCCTTGGCCCCTGTCCCCACAGACCCATTGGTTGCTCTCTGCCTGTCTCTTGGCAGCCATAGGAGCTATGACTGTGACACATCTGACCACAGATGACACAGTTAAAGCTGCATTTCTGGCCTCACACTACGGTGTGGATTCTCTGCAAGGATCCTGCACAGGGACTGTAGGGCCACTGCAGAGGCAGAGGGTCACAGCCATCCTGGGGTGCCATCCATGCTGAACCCAGCACACACAAGCAGGGCAGCCTTTGGCATCAACCTGGCATCATCCTGCTGCTTTCATCCAGAGCTCCTGCTCAGGACACAGATTTCATCTAATCATGGTACATCCTGAGGTGGAGGGAACCCACAAGGATCACTGAGTCCAGCTCCTGGCTCTGCACAGAACACTCCAACAATTCCACCCTGGGCCTGAGAGTGTTGTCCAAATACTCCTTGAGCTCTGGAAGATTTGTCTTTCTTCTCAAGCAGAAATAGGTGAAACTCCCCTGAGCAGAGCTGAAGCCCCTTGATGCCATCAGCACCTTCATCCTGGTATGTTCCTGACAGAGCATGAGTGACTGAGGCTGCTCTGTTTGTCAATTCTGGGCTGCACCTGGTTACCCTCACTCCGGAGGACACAGAAATAACTCCTGGGGCTGGTCCTCCCCCATCTCTGTTAGCTAAGCTACAGCTCTGTCAAGCCCAGTGGATTGACACAGGGACCAGGGAAAAGTGACTGGTGCTAAGGTGCTTTCTCCATCATCCATCTGAAGGGCGACAGCCTCCAGAGCCAAGCACAAACCTTTTGCTTGCTTTTCCCTCCCTCCTCCTCTCCACCATGGAAAACTGGTGGTGAGTGGGTCGGCAAAAAAAAAAATAATAATTGAAATATTTTAGGAGCAATCTATTGGCAGAAAGATGGAAACCAAGTTTGGAAAGTCGGCAGAGAAACCACATACAAAACTTTACCCTGGGGCAAATTTCCCTTGAACAACCACAAATCCAGTCCCTGCTGGTGGGGGAAAGAGCTGGGTTTAAACATTGCTCCTTACCCAGCCTGTTTCAGCTTCAATAAATCCTCATTAAGCTGTGCCAGGGTGGGTTTTCCTCTGACTATCAAGCCACTCTACTCTAGATGCTGACATGACACTGGGCCATGAACCAGTGGGAAGAGGAGTTTGCTGCAAACTGCTTTCGAGTGACACCGCTTGAAAGAGCAAGGACCAGAGGTTTTCAAAGTCTGTGATGTCCTGAACCAAATCCTTGCCAATGCCACAACCCCTTTCCTAACCTTGGGGGAAAGCCAGGAAAGGCTGAATGGGGAGCAGGCAATGGGCAGTGGGGTTGCTGTGCCAGGAAGGAGGAGAGAAGCCGGCTGGTCAAAACCTCCCCAGGCTCTGCAGGCACATCTGCAGCTTCTGCGAGCTCTGGCAGAAATATCTCTGTGCTGTGCCCACAGAAAGCAGAGCTGTGCATGGCACAAGTGGCACGGGAGGCTTTCCCAGCTGACTTGAGGCTGGGGAGGACAAGCCCACCCCAGCTGTATGAGCAGCTCCATCAGCCCACAGGCTGTGCTGCAGGGAGCTGGGCTGGGGGTGGGTGAGTGAGCAAATCATGGGGCAACCCTTGCCTGGCACAGAGACACCCAAACGTGGAGCTGTGCAGAATGAAGTGAGGTCACCTCGCTTTCCAGCAGCACCTGCCTTCCAAGGGAGGGTCAGGGGCACTGGTTTTTCATGTCCCAACATTCCTGTACTGTCCTTTCCCTGCAGAGAGCTGTCACACAACCAAATTGAAGAGCTGCCCAGTTTCCATCGGTGCCAGCAGCTGGAGGAGCTGTGAGTATGGAGATGTCCTTGTTTGGGCTATGCTCTGGGGGAAAAGGGTTGCTTTGAGGAGAGGGGCAATTCCCACATACAGAACTCCCTAAGCACTGGGAAAGTCGGGCATTATAACTCACCATTTGGAGTGCAAATGGACCAGAGCTCCAGTCTTTGCCCCTGTGCACATACAGAATAAAAATTCATCCCCTGTGCATAGGAGCTCAATTCAGTCAGGTCTTTTCAGAGGTCCCAGACACTTCAAACAGAAGTAGGATGTGACAGCACTGAATTCGCCTCACTAACTCCAGTCCCACTATGAGCTAATCAAGAATGGGGTTTATGTCCACCACAGATGTCTTCTGCTTCAAGGAGAGGCCCCGTGGCATAGGCACAAGGCAGCTCTTATCCACCCTGCCCAGGGCCAGCCCCTCCTGGGAAAAGGGGGATTCTTTACTCAGGTGTAGCTCTTGAACTGGGTCCTCTCCAGGCCCCAGGAGGCACCATTGTTGCTCTGAGACAGTGATTCACATTCAGCTACAAGTGTCTGGAGATCTGGCCCTATACTTCAAACAGAACACAAGTTCCTGAACTTTTTAAGAAAAACTGTTTAAAAAAAAAATTTATATAGACTCCATGATTTTTTACAGAATTCTGCTACCTGAACAAGAGGCATACAGGAGCAGCATCCTCATTTAAAAAACCCACAGGAGAGGTTGTCTCTGCTCTCTGTAGCACCCCAGCCTGGATAGTCAGACCAGCTTATCCAGCCTTAGCAAACTGGACATTAGAACACTGTGAAACTACATGGAAATGAGAATACACAGCCCCTGCTGCTTTTTATGGCAGGTGTGAGAGCACCCCCAGGAAAACATCTGAAAAAAATAGAAAGTACACCAAAAAAAGGATAAATGTTCAGAATTTCAGACCTGTAGTTCCACACATTCTGCCTAAGTTCCTTCATACAAAATTTTATAATATTCCAAATTCAAACTTAACATTAATATAAAATCACATTAAATCCCAGTTTCTGGCTACTGAAGTCAAATAGATTATACCTTTATACCTCAAATTAATATTTTTAGTATTTATTATTTTTTAGTATTTATTATTATGTTTTTAGGGTTTTGGGGGCGTTTTTTGGTTGTTTTTTTGGGTTCTGGTTTTGTTTTTTTTTTATTAAGGGACCAGAATTAGTATTCGGTCCCTAAACCCCAAAGATATAGTCCTGTAAGCCCCACCCCCACGAAGCATCAGCATTCCTGATGGTTTGAAACAAGTCTGGTAGTGCCTGGTGGTACAGCCTGGCACACAAAGAGCTCAGGTGTGCCCTCGCTCTGCTGTAACTGCCCATGTGCAGACCTTTACCTGCACCCCACAGGGGATCCCTCACAGCTAAACACCCCTAAATTATTTTTCTTAACCTTGCTGAAATACCCTTCTGCCCAAACTCCACCTCTCCCAACCGGTGAGAACCCCAAATTTGTGCCCAGATCTCCCCTGTGAAATCCTGGCTGGAGGAAGGAGCAATGCCAGCCTGGTTACCTGGGGCACCAAGGGAGCAGCTCAGGTGCCCACCTTTGGAACAGGAGCACGTGACCAAATACCAGCTGAGACTACAGCCAGCACACGAGGGCCCTTTTGTGAGATGAGGCAAGATCATTTCTGAGTCTAAAGGCAGGTTAACCTGAAAAATGCCCAGGGAGCTGCTGTAGGTGGAGCACCAGGCAGTGGCTGTCTCTCTCCTTGCAGAAGGCCACAGATGGGGGGACACTGCTTCTGCAGGTCTGGGAATCCATGATGGGCATTCTGCAGGAATCTTAATAGGTATTCACCACTGTTTCACACTAGGGAAGACAGAACAGTGGAATTGAACCTTTCCCACAAGGTGCATGGTTGGAGCATTCAGGATGTCTCTTGAGGATGTGAGGAGTGTGTAGGTCAGTCAGCAGAGTCTGTGAACTCTCACCTTGCTCTTTCCCCTTTCCCAGGGGATGAAGGAGCTGGAAAGGAGATGTGGAGGGCTGAGACACCTCATGTGCAGATGTGGACAGTGGGTTCTACAAGACACCAAGATTTTTCTTCATGAAATACTGAGATACCTTCAGCCCTCAAACCTTCATTGTCACTAGGGCAAAGGGCAGCACCACACAGTCCTTCCTGAAGGGTCACACAGAGCTAGTGGCTGATCACTGGCTCCAAGCTCTCAGCTTTTCCTCTGGAAAAAGCAGTTTGGAGGCTTAGGGCAGAGCAGAGTGGGAAACCAGGGTGGATTTGGGGTTAGCAGGGCACTTTTGGCTACTGCACATCAACAGTTGTTTACTGAGTCGTGATAACATCAAAATCAAAGGCTGTCTGAGCCCTGGAACTGCCTGTAGGAGAGAATGGCTTTGACATATTTTGCTGCTCATCCTGTTTAACTCTTAAAATAAGAGTAGGTCTCTCAAGCACAGCAACTTCCACAGTGACAGTCTGCAGCACTGGGACAAAGATCTCTGTAATGTAGGAACGCTGCCTTCAGCTCTCTTCTCAAACCAGTTTCTGTTTTCCCAGTGGTCTCCAGCACAACAAGATCCATGAGATTAGAGCAGACACCTTTGTGCAGCTGATGGCCCTGCGCTCCATGCAAGTATTGTCTGCCAGGGGACCAGCTGGGGTCGTGCTGGGGAGGGAGGACTGTGAACCCAGATGGGCTGTGGGAAGTTCCCAACCTGCCTCTGTCTCTGCTGAGAGGCTTTTCTGTTGAGTCCCTCTTCCATTCCACCTTAGAAAAGAAGAGGGCACAAACCATCCTTTTGGCTTCCCCCATGCCTGCAGACACTCCTCCTCACCTGCCCCCTCGTGCCCACACCCCCCGTGCTCTCACCACACACTGCAGCTCTGCCAAGGCAGAGCCCACATCACAGACAGGCTCCTGAATGCAAGGAGGAACTCAGGGCAGGGATTTACCTGGTGTACCTGAGCTCCAGCACCCCCTGTCCTACACAGGCCATGCACCCCTGGAACACCCATGCAGAGCATCCCATTTGGCTTGAAAGTTCCTCCCCACAACTCAAAAGCTCGTGTTCCACGTACCAAGTGCACCCAAGCATGCACTTCCCATGCCCACACGGAGACCTCCTAAGTGCCTTGGAGAGCTGGCAAGGCCCTGAAGGGCACGATTGGCTCTGTGACATCTGAAAAGAGCCCTGACAGTCTTTATTTGCTGTTCTGTTAGGGAGTGAACTAAATCACACAAAACCTTTTCCCATGGTGCAGCAATATGAGTGCCATTTAATAGCCTAGCATTCCTGGGTGTCACACCACAGTTACAACTGCCCAGGAACACTGAGGTGACACTGCAGACACTCAGGGAAACATGAGCATGCTGCCCCAGCCCAGTCACACACAGCTGACCAAGCTCTGGCATGACCTTTGGGTATGTTCTGGTCCCCGTGGAAAGGATTTATCCCACCCAGTGTCACACACATCTGAGCATGTATCTTGGCTCCCTTGGAGCTGGAGAGATGAAGGTTGTCCTGTAGTCAGCCTTAGGGCAAGAAATGTGTCCCAATTTGCTGGTTTCCTCTACACTGGTGACAGAGAGAGTGGAGCCCTATCACTTGGATGGAGGCAGAGCTTATTGAGGGGACTCAGTGAATCCAAAGCACCTGTACATGGCAGGAGACATTCTAAAACCACCTTGCCCAGACCCCTGCTCTTGCTGCACCCAGCACTGTGACTGCACTGGGGATGCTCTGACACTAAGGCATGACCTGTTTGGCATGTTGGCAAAAAATGCCCAAATTTACAGAAATTAAGCCAGAAAAGAACCTTTTCAATTGGTCCTTTCGCATTGGTCTCAGCAGAGGAGCTCCTGCAAGGCAAACTCTTGTGCCCTGTGTTAGAAACCACCCATATACAGACCCAGACTTGTCTGTGGGGAGCTGCAATGGGACAGAAATTGCTGCTGACCAAGGGGCTACAGATCCCACATCCCTCCCTTGGCCAGGCCAGTGTCAGCAGCTTCACTGCCCTGCTCTGCTCTCTTCTTACTGCTGTGTCCTTGCCTTGCAGAGACCTGAGTTGGAATTACATCCAGTTTATTCACCCAGAAGCCTTTGTGACCCTGCACTCCCTCACCAAGCTGTAAGTTGCAGGGATATTTCTTTCACAGTGGACCATGGATGGGAGGTATCTGAGGACCTCAGACTGACTCCCTGGGCTACCAGAACACCAGGGATTTAGAAGCTGGAAGACTGATGTGTTGAGATGCATGTCTCAGCACTGATGTGGACAGAACAAATCCCAAGGTTTCCTATTAATAATATCAATAAAGGGATGGTGAAGTGCAGGAGGGGCCATGTTCAAGATGCTCTCACCCTGAACACTTAAACCTGCATTTCTTGATGCTTTCATAGCCACCTTAGATGCCTTTAAGGAAGATCAGCGTGATGGGCTGTTTCTGCAAGAGTCACTGCAGACCACCTGTGCTGGCTCTGGAGGGTCCCCAGTTCTCAGCCCCCTCTCTAAGACTCTTGGGTATTTTATGGGCTGGGATCTGCAGTCATTCCTGACCTACAATGGAGGAAGAGATGTATGGGGCACGTATGTGCACAGCGAGGGAGATACCACCCAGAGCTTTCAGCATGGCCACTAACCCCAGTCCCTCATTTTCCCAGGGGAAAACAGTGTTTATCTCCAGAGGCTCCTGGCCCCAGTGCAGCACCCAGCCCCATTTCAGCATCACATCAAGGGAGCAACTGAGGCAGTGCTCTCTGCTTGGCTGAGATACCACTGGCAGCAGAGCCCTGACCGTGGTCTTCCTCTCTGCTTTCTCCTCACCAGGGACTTGACCGATAACCAGCTGGTCACGCTGCCCCTGGATGGTTTGGCTGGACTGACCCATCTGAAGCTGCAAGGCAACCCAGCTCTCTCTGAGCCCTTCACCAAGGAGAGCTTCCCCAAAATGAGGTACTTGGAGTGTTGGCTCTTTCACGTGTGGTGTTCAGCACAGCCTGTATTTGCTTATAGCACTCCACCTCCTGCTCTCCTTGCCCATCTCGTGCTTTCTCTGTGCTTCCAGCCCCATGGGTAGAGGAAGATCCATCTGCTGCTAGCACATCTCATCTTTAATATGTTCCACGGGAGAGCTGTGATGTGCTCCCAGGCCACCACCCCCACCCCAAACACACACACACAAGTGGAAAGCATGGAGCAGGCCCAGCTCAGGGCTCCTCTCAGTGGAAAACATTCCCAGAAGCAGTTCTACCTAATGACATCCAGGTTTTCTTCCATAAACTCTGCTTGTGTGGCCGTTTCTTGTCTGTTATGGATTAATGAGGAGCCTGAAGGGGTCAGACTGATCAAGAAGAGGCTGCAAAAGGCTCAGAGAAGAGTGCTGTGCTGCAGACTCAGACCTTCTTGACCCTCCTTGGCTCCTGGGTCTCAGTGTGGCAACTGCCCTCGGGCTTAGATACCCATGGTCCAGAGAACACAAATTCCTCTCAGATGAAGTCATCTCTTGCTTGGGTGTCCCAGGGAGTTCCCTTCAAGCCAAGAATGCATGAGCTGATGCTCCCACTCATCCAGGATGGGTTCCCAAAGCTGGAACTTCTCCAGTTTACACACAGGGCTGGCGTCACAGGTCACTGCACCAACAGGGGGCTTAACAGCTCAGGCCTGAGGAAAAGTGTGGAGCTCTCCCTTCAGGCTGCCTCAGCAGTGGTGCCTGCAGGGCTCTCTCTTCTGACTTTTTAAACTCATAGCTAGGATCTGCTACATGACTGGTTTCCAAATGGCAGAGGTTTCAGAAGCTTTTGGAGGGTTTTCTACACTCAAGATCATAGAAAATGATCTTGGGTGCAGAAAACCCTGGGGTTGGAAAGATACATTAAAGCTCATCCTGTTCCACCCCCTGCCATGGGCAGGGGCACCTTCCACCAGCCCAGGTTGCTCCAAGCTCTGTCCAGCCTGGCCTTGAACACTTCCAGGGATGGGGCAGCCACAGCTTCTCTGGGTAGCCTGTGCCAGGGCCTGCCCACCCTCACAGGGAAGAATTTCTTCCCAACATCCCATCAAGCCCTGCCCTTTTCAGAAGGAAATGAGGATTCCTTGTCCTGTACCTCCAGACCCTTGTCCAAAGTTCCTCTCCAGCTTTCTTCACACAATCACAGAATCAGAGAATCATTAATATTGGAAAAGACCTCTGAGATCATCGAGTCCAACCTGTGACTAATCTCTACCTTGTTATCCAGCCCAGAGCACTCAGTGCCACATCCAGTTGTTCCCTGAACACCTCCTGGGATGGGGACTCCACCACCTCCCTGAGCAGCCCCCTCCAATGTCTAACAAGCCCTTCCTTGATCGAATCCCTCCTGATTCTAACATGAGTCTCCCCAGGTGTCGTTTGAGGCCATTTCCTCTCTCCCTGCCGCTTAGTGCCTGGGAGAAGAGACCAACCCCCACCTTGTTACAATCCCAGTTGCAGGGAATGGGAAGGTCCCTGCTGATGGGGGGGGTCCCTGCTGCTTCCTTTTCTCAGGCTGACCCCCTCAGCCACTCTCCATATGATTTACTCTCCAGACCCTTCCCCAGCTCCATTTCCCTTTTCTGGACTGACTGTAGCCCCTCAAAGTCTTCCTTGAAGTGAGGGGTCCTGAACTGGACACAGGACTCAAGCTGCACCCTCACAAGTGCCAAGTTCCTTTAGGCTCTGGAAGGGGCTCTGAGGTGTCCCTGGAGCCTTCTCCTCTCCAGGTGAGCACCCCCAGCTCTCCCAGCCTGGCTCCAGAGCAGAGGGGCTCCAGCCCTCAGAGCAGCTCTATGGTCTCCTCCAGACCCGCTGCAAAGGGTACTCCCTTGTGCAGGGTGGGTCAAGTTCAGCACTTCCAGGGTATTTTTCCTCTCAAATAGTTCCACTGGCATCTCTCGAGCTGGTTTGGATTTGTTCCAGAGAAACTGAGCCTGCAGCAGTGCTTCAGTGAACCATGCTATTAACATTAACATTCCCTAAATTTTGGGGTACTGCCATTAAGTAGCCTTACTCTTGGGGCATATGTCTGGAGGAGTTGTCTGAGAGCAGTTCTTAGCCTTGCTGGGAGGATCTGCACCTCCCTACCAC
Source organism: Phainopepla nitens (assembly GCA_013400175.1). Taxonomy (NCBI): domain Eukaryota; kingdom Metazoa; phylum Chordata; class Aves; order Passeriformes; family Bombycillidae; genus Phainopepla; species Phainopepla nitens. Next base: position 110,889 of record VXBQ01005387.1, on the reverse strand, counting down.
CTTTCAATAATAGGATCTAATTTGGAGCTTATAACAGGAAACGAGCTTGTATACAGACTTTCCAGACCCTCCAGGGGCTCAGCCAGAAATGTTTGGGAACATAAAACAAAAGCATATTTTTAGAATATAGAGTTTTGCCATATTTACTGATCTTGTCAGAGGATCTTAATTATCTGGAAAACTTGGGGTTCCTTTGCCTTCATCAGCAGTCTCCCTGACTTCCAGCAAAGCCAAAAATGCAGCTGCTGACAGACAGCCTGGTATTGCATCCAGATGATGCTCAGCTGCTGTTGAATTAACCTTGTAATACATGCTATAATTAGCAACTAACAGTTCAACTTTCAAGTAGAAATCAGACATATTTAAATAACTTGCTTCACTTGGGAGAACTGAGAATTCCCTCGCTGAGCCCGGACTCCTGGAAATGGAGTTTGAAAGTGCCCTCAACAACAACCAAGGGGAGCCTTGCTTTAGGGAAGCTTCTCCCCTTGAAGGAAAGAAAGGATGCCTGGGAAAACATGGCCTTGGGGTAAAAATTGAAGACTGTACATTGCATATTGGAGAGAGGGGGTAGTTTATTCTCAGGAGCTCAGGAGAAGGGCTTTTAGGAGTGTGGTGGTTTAGGAATGGCATTCTCCAGTTTAGTACTCCTGCTAAAACCCTGCAGCACTCCTCCCCAACTGGAGGCACAAAAGGCCAAGATCATGGCTTGAGATAAGAGCAATTTACTGGAAACAGCAATGAGATAAGACACAAACAGTAACAGCAACAATATTAATAGCAAAAAAATATAAGAAAATAAAGTTATTTACATGGAAAGCCCCCAACAACAAACAAATACCAGATGGCTCCCCCATCATATTTTCTCCTTTCCCCCCAGCCCCCAGCAATGAGTAAGATGGTGCAGAATAACCTCTGGGTCCTGGCCATGCTCCCTCATACCTACTGCAAAAATTAACCCTGTTCTGGCTGGAACCAGGACAAGGAACTATCTGGGAACTTCACAGCAGTTTCCAAACCTGGTGTTGGACAACGTCCTGTTGACTGACAGTGTCTTAAGCACCAAAAGTGGGTCTGTGCAGAGACACTGTGGCTGCCCTGAGTCCACACCCTGTCCTACATGGAGTCCTTCACCAAAGCAAAGTCCCTCTCCACTGTAACCATCACCATACAGAGCAGCTCTTGTCATGTCAGCAGCACAGCTACCAAACCTGGAACGATACAGGGAAGATCAGCAGGGCTCCTGCGCAGGGACATCACAGAAATTCGTGGAGTGCTCCATACTTTTTTGACTCTGAGGTTAGCTCAGCTGGTTAGAGTACGGTGCTAACAGCACCAACACCATGGGTGTGATCCCTGTGGGGGCCATTTCACTTCAGAGCTGGATACGACGATCCATGTGGGTCCCTTCCAACTCAGAATATTTTGTGACTCTGTAGAGATGAGGTTCATTTTTGAACAACTGAAGGAGCTAAGCAAAAAATGTAAAGCAACGGAGAGTCAGGTCATGGAGGGGACACACCCTAAAGTTCTGCTTTCCTCTGTGCAGAGTCCTGGAGGTGCCATACGCCTACCAGTGCTGTGCCTACGGGAGCTGCAGCAGCTTCTTCAGGGTGTCCGGCCAGTGGGAGCCAGAAGACATGAGCCCTGAGGAGGAGGATCCCCACAAGAGGACTTTGGAATTGTTCCCAGCTCACGCTGATAGCCACTGTGAGTAAACAGGGCTGAATGGTGATCGGCCCCTGGGCAGGGCTGTGAGCTCGGGTGCAGTCCTGCATTTGCAGGAGTGGTGCCACTGTCAGAGGTGACACCTGCCTCAGGGAGGGAAGGCTGAGCCTTCTTCAACACAGGTGGCCCATGGCTTTGAACAGGCTTCATTTGGTGACCCTGCATGGAAGAAAGAGTAGACCTGGCACATCCAGACCTTCACAGTGTAACCAAAGGACCTGGTAGCCCTCCACAACATGGGCATGTTTGCCAATTTGGCCTTGCTGGCTATGGAAGGAGACTGCTCAAGGCACTGGAGGGTGGCTGAGGCTACCTAGAACAACTGGGCTTGGTCATTAGACTTCTGGGCAATGTGGAATCTGCCCATGTGTGGGCAGTGTCCTACTTCAGCAGGACATCAGTCTTTGTTCTTACATCATCTAGAGGAAGGACCCTGGGATTAATCTGAGTAAGAGAATGAACTCAAAGACCTGGAATATCTTGCTGACTGGAGGCAGAGAGACCTGTGTGTGTGCTACTTCTGTGCACACCCCTGGTCTTACAGCAAAGGTCAGGGTTAGGTGTGACAACAGGACATGTTTGGGGAACACAGCACAGAGACTGGCCAAGGCAGGGAAGAAGGAGCTCCGTGGTTGAACAGCACTTTCTGTCCAAGAGTCAATTTATTCTGTTCTCCAAAGTGCAGCTCTGCACAGACTGCATGAGGCCAGTCCCAGGAGGCCAGCAGTGAGTGCAAGGCATCCCTGCACTCCCAGCCCCACAGCACAGCAGCAGCTCCAGCACAAGGCTGGTGTGATGCCTCTGCAAGAGAATCTCAGAATAACATGAATTTGCTTCCTTTGCTTCCTCTGTAACTGCTGGAGAGTGCAAACAGCATTTCAGGACACAGCCTGGATGCTGCTTCTATTTATATATTTGTGTAAATACAGTGCACTTCTGAGGTCTGAGACATCCTGTAGGCAAATCTGCACAGTAGATGGAGAGAAAGCTGTGCTCCTGGAGAGCCCCTGACCCACCTGCTCCGAGGCGCACTGAGCATCCAGCCCCAGCCAGGGGCTCTGCTGTGTCCTCCCACACCCTGAGCAGGCAGGACTGGATCTGGAGGCAGATACAGACCCAGAGCTGTTGGACTCTGTGTTATGGGCAGGATAACCAAGACACTTTGTGACCCAGCCAGCAAGTGACCCACGAGCCCTGTGCTCCTGTGCTGATCTTCACAGCCTAAGAATAAACTTTACACATGCAGGGAGTCCAGCCAGAGGGTAGCAAATGTGATTCCTACTGGCATGATGTGGCTCCAGGAAGCAGACTTGGTGGTAACACTGGCCAGACAGTACAGAGGAGTCATGTTACAGTCATTGCTGCAGGATTTTATTCTGAGCCAGGTCACTTTTTCCATCATTAATGCAGCCCATACTGTAGCAGTCCTAGTGCAGATAGTTGTGGGGTTTGCCCAGCAAGTTATAGCATTTGTGGAAAGATCTAGTTTGTGACAAGGGGCCACAGACCTACTTTTGCTCAGTACCAAAGTCTTTGATGTCCCAAAGGATGCTCTCACCTGGCCCTGTCAGCAGACCAAAACCTACCACAGGGTCCCAGGCCTCCAGGCCAGTCTCAGCCTCAGGGATGGTGTGCTCATGAGATGCTGGGACTGAGGGGAATGCTGACTGACTCTGAGACGTGCCAAATGAGACTATTTGCAGCTTGTAAAGGATCCCATTTTCAGATGTTAAAGCATTGAATCTGTTTTGAAATATCAAAGCACAGAGGAGCAAATGTGAAATGCACAGGAACGTCATTCCTTATGATGTGCAGCTTTTGCAGGTGACTCTGCAGACCTCCAGCAACAGGGTCTGCTCTTGATGATAAGGGGTTTGTGATAGTGCTGTTTTACTTAATTAATCATTGCTTTATTTCTGTTCTGTTCTGTGCTTGCTTTCTGATGACCACTGGTGGTATTCAGCTGGCTTATATGAACCTTGTAACATTTTCTCATTAAAGAGGAAAAAAGCTCCCCAACATTCCTTTCATGCAGGAGGGAAAGTGGTCTGCTGAAGAGAAAATACCTCAGGGCTGTGTCACAGCAGGGTCCAGCCAGGCTTGTCAGGGCACTGGGATGATGTGGGAGAACTTGTGAGAGGGACAGGGAGCACCTGCAGACAGCTCTGTCCTCTCAGCCCTGTGCATTGCTTCCAGTCCTTCCCACCAAACAGTCCACAGAACCTCAGGCTGGGTGGTGAAAGGCAGCTTGTCCCAGGCAGCCATGTAGGGACAAGAAATGGCTCCCAGTGCCCAGCCCTGCCCTGCCTGGCAGTGGCTCCTACAGCCTCTCCTGCTCCCATATCCAGCACCCCTCCTGCGGCCAAGCCCAGCGCCCGAGGGACCACCTGACTCCAGACACAGAGCACACGTGGTGCCACAGACCCCAGGGCCAGATCAGCTCTTCCCCATCCCTCCAGAGCCCTGGGTACCTGGGAACTCCCCCACCCCACCCAAGTATGTCCATTCACATCTGAGTAACAGCTGTCTGAGGCCCAGAGTAGTGTGCTCAGTGCACGTCTCATCATTCTGTCACCTTGTCAAAATGCATATTTAAGGTCTCACTTCCAGCACTTTCAATGTTTGGGATCAAATAGAATTCTAGAATGGTTTGGGTTTGGGTTTGGGTTTGAGTTTGGGAAGTACCTTGAAGCTCTTCTCATTGTCCCATGCCATGGGCAGAGATACCTTCCACTATCCCAGGTTGCTCCAAGCCCATCCAGCCTGGCCTTGAGCATTTCCAGGGATGGGGAAGCCACAGCTTCTCTCCAGCTCTCTTGGAGCTCCTTTAGACACTGGCAGGGTCTCTAAATCCTGGGGCCTTATCTCCACCAGGCTGGGCAATCCCAGTTGTCTCAGCCTCTTTGGATTACAACTGGCAGTGTTTAGCAGACACCCCCTGCCCCAAGACTGTCCCCTGTGGCTGAGCAGGAACCCCGAGACGGCTCGGGGGCCAAGACAGTCCCCAGCAGTCCCCAGCAGCTCCCAAGAGTGGCTGCAGAGGAGGGCAGGAAAGGTGTCCTGGGGAACTCCCATCACCATCCCAGCACCTCTGGGACCTCTCTTTGAGGACAGAAAGGGATGTATTCACTTACAAGCACATGTTTGCAATGATGGAACAGAGCTCTGGGAAGTGAGAAGGGAGCACACGTGTACGGTTATCCCGGTCAGTGGGACACTGCTTCCCCCAGCCCAGCACCTCCAGCAACTTGTGAAGTTACTAATGAACTTCTGCAAGCACCTGGCAAACTCTGCAGGGACCTTAGAGATACATTTCTACTTCTGTCATTCCCAAAACAGGATCCGCCCAGGCACCCTGCAGCCCCCGTGCCCTCAGGCTGAGGAGAGGGCAGGTCCCTGCACACCCCAGGGACTGACCTGGCTGACACAGACAGGGCTGAAGGAACCAGCAGGCAGCACTAAGGGGAAAAAGCATTCAGCCCAGTGTTTTCTGTTCTATCCCTTCCCCAGCAATTCTACTCCTCTTCCTCTCACTTGACTTTTGGTACAGGCAGCTCCTTTCTCATGGAAAGGGCATTACTGGCAAAATGGGTTTTTCCCATAAGACCTCAAAAAGTGGAGGCACCTCAGCAAAATCCAAATAAATAACAGCTTCTTCAAAATCAATGCAGCCTGCCTTGCTAGGACACAACAGCCATTTTCCTTTTTCCACAGTTTCCAGGCTGGAGAGAGACTGGTTTCTAGCAAAGAGAGGTACATTTTTTGCTTTGAATCCCACTGTGCTGACTAAGGATTGCTCTCCAATTCCCAGCAGGTGCAATAGTCCAGGCAAAACATTTTCACTTCATGAAAATGTTTAACCTGGGCTTAAAACCAGGCTTTGAGGAGAAAATGGATGGCACAGGTCACACTTTCCCAAGGGCTGGGTCTCAGCAGAGCACAGAAAGAGCAAGCCTGTGTCTGTTTTATTCGGGTATCGTGACTGCACATCACAGCCTCCGCACTGTGGCTGGAAAAGACACTGGAGATTTATAAGACTATAAAATACAAGGATGAAATATTTTTCCATCCCACTGTGAGTGTTTCCTTGCCAGGCTCCAAAGCAATAGTAATATTTCAATTCTTACACAGACAGGTTTTAAAAATGACCTTTTTTTCCAAAGCTCCCTGAAGCTGAGAAAGCCAGGAAGCTTGTCAGGAGGCACTAAAGATAGCACATTATTTGTCATCATCCTTTAATCAAATAATCCCAGTCACATTTTCAAACACAGGCAGGGAGCATAGCTCATGAGAGGCACCACTTCTAAACAGATTAGACACATAAATCCCACTCAGGTCAGTCTTATCTTCAGCACTGTGGAAATTTGCCTTCCTGGCCAGTGTCTAAGCTGCCAGGTGCACACCTGAGCTCCAGCATCAGTCCATTCATCCAAGAGAGAGTTCATCCCCCAGCCACAGATCCAGCTCTCTGGCTACCAGGCTGTAGCAAGAACAAAACCACATCCTTTCCCTTTCCTCCCGCTGCCAGAAAACCCTCCCAAGATCTCCACTGGAAGCTGAAGGCTGTGCTGGTGCCATGGGTGGGAACGGGGCAGCAGGACAGCAGCTGTCCTCACTGTGTCCCAGTGCTGTCAGCCAGCAGGACTCTGGGAACAGGAACAAGGAACAAAGCAGAAAAGCACATCGTGGATTAGACTGAGAGGATGCCATTCACCCTGGTGACAACCTGCACTGAAAACACAGCTCGGGGCTCGGCCCCATTCCCTTCCAGCAGCTTCTTCTTCAGCCAGGGGGTCTCTGCCTGACCCTCAGCAAGCCCCAGCCTGGCTCAGGGTGCAGCTGCCAGCATGACAGAGATGCTGGTGCAGGGCTGGGCTCTACAGCCTGGCTGCACAAACCCCATGAATGCAGAATCTGCAGCCACAGGCAACAGCTTGCCCTCAGCAAATCCTGGGAACATCCACGATTAAAAACAGGGCACCACAGTCCCAAGATTTTACAGGGCATAAAATAAAGCAATAAATGTGTTCCCTTGTCTCTTTGCTGCTGAACTGTTTGGTGGTGGTGGCTGCTGACGAAAAATTTGTGCTGCAAGAAGAGGCTGATGACTCCCTCTGAACAAAGCCCCAAAATCCCTGTTCATGAACAAATATTAGACAAGGCCTGCCCAGAAAGCTCCCATGGAGAAGATGCATTTGAAGGCTTTGTGTTCTGTAACCACACAGGCTGGAGTATTTCTTTACTTTTAATAAAGAGTGCTGGGAGGAGGGAACCGCAGTCACACAGCGCTGGGATCTGGGGCTCTTACACTTCAAATGTTGGGAGTAACCTAAAAACAGAGGAGTTGGCTACACTGCAACCCACCAACGTTTACAAGATCTTCTCCCTCTACAGCAGTGACTGCAGGGGACAAACTGTACACCAGCAGCTACTTTGAACTTGCAGGCTGGGAACTGGCTGGGAAGGTCTGTGTGGAGGACAAGCAGCAGGAAAAGCTCCTGGCCCAGTTAGCTCTGATGGTTCTGCTTGCTCTTATCTGAGCACCATTTCTTGTTCTTTCCTCCCCAGATGATCTAGATGCAGATGATCTTCAGCTGGACCTTGAGGAATCGAAGCTGCACCCCACTATTCAGTGCACACCAAGCCCCGGTGAGCAGCCCAGGAAACCCTTTGAACAGAGTTGGGATCCTTTGAGCTTCTCTAAATCCCCAGGATCCCCCACAGCCTTTCAGATGGGTTGGGCTTAGGCCAAATAGGGGACAGGTGAGGAGTTTCCTCCTCCCCGTTGGATGGAGCTGCCCTCCTAGGAGGGGAGGCCCAGGACAGGATAAGCCTGATCAGGAACCCCAGGTATCAGCAGCTCCTCCATCCACTGACCTGCTGCACTCAGATCTGGCTCTCCTGTTCCCTTGCATGACTTACACTTGGCTTTGTCCCAGCCAGCCTGGAATATTGCAAGGCAGGGCCTTGTCCTCTGGCACTGCAAACTGCAGGGATACTTTGCTCTGTTTCTTGAGGGAGGGAGAGCAGGGAAGCATTGGACTGCACATGCTGGTTGGGGCTCGAGGAAGTTGCCTTCTGATTTTGTCCCTGTTCATAGCTCAGTGGAGTCCTACACAAGCGCACCTGGAGAGGTCTGGTTCCAGCCAGCCTGCTGTGGGACACTAGCAGGGACAGAGTTTTTACCAATTGTTCCACTGAGTTTGTTGCAAAAGGAGCAAGATTTCAGCTGAGGGCATGTCCTGCTGCCTGGCAGTCTGAGTTTCACCTCCTTTGAGATGAAAAAGATTTCTCCAGTTCCTCTAATTTGTTTGCTCTCTACCACCTATAACTTCTACCATCCTGGTAGTTGCTGAGCTACTCACTGAAACATGCCAATCCCTCCCAGAGGCAATTATATGCCATTGGCCATTCTTTCTTTCTCTGCTTTCTTCTTTTTTCTTTAGCAAACATCTTCCAGACCAGTCCTCTTTTTACCCTTCCCTTACTCACTCCCCCATCCACCCACTTCTGTTCTTTCTCCTGATATCCTTCCATGTTCTGCCTGCCCAGACACCTCTGTCCCTTCCTTGCCACACCAGCTCCCTCCCTCTCTCCCTCATGTCCAGACACTTCACCTCATGGTGGTCATCCCTTCTTGTGCAGAGGCCATTAATGCAGAAACAGACACCTCTTAGCCAAGGCATTGAGTGTGCAGAGAGAGGCTGGCAATGCCAGAGCAAGATGCAGCATCCTGGCAGATCTCCACACCACCAGCTCCCAGAGGGAACACGAGAAGGAGCAGGTGATGGTAGAGGGGCCCAAATGCCAGGCTGACACCAGGAGTGTTGGTCAGTCTGGAGTCCACAACCTTTTTACTTTTTAGGAGCACTGATCAGTTTGTTGTTTCTTACATTTCATTTTGACCTCTCTCTGCACCTTTGTTCTGCCCTAGACAAGATCTGAGATGATGCCAGAGGCACTCCAGTGTGAGGTCAGGAGCACAGGGGAGAGCCAAGAGGCAGCTGCAGAAGAGGGTGGACAATGTCATATTTTCCTTGCTTGCCCACAGCACTCACGTGGCTGGTGGGGCCAGGAGAGGGCTGGGATTTGGCCACCACTCTGAGCAGCACTACTGGAGAAAAGCAGTGTCTGCTGGGTGTAACTTTGGGGTTTGTCTTCCAGGTCCCTTCAAGCCCTGTGATCACCTGTTTGAGAGCTGGATCATCCGCCTGGGAGTCTGGGTCATCGTTCTGGTCTCGGTGCTCTGCAATGGGCTGGTTATCCTGGCTGTCTTTGCTTCCCCCAGCTACCTCTCCCCGGTGAAGTTCCTCGTGGGCTCCATCGCTGGGGCCAACATGCTGACGGGCATCTCCTGCAGCATGCTGGCCCTCGTGGACACCCTCACCTACGGCCACTTTGCCCGATACGGCGCCAGATGGGAGATGGGTGCGGGCTGCAGGGTGACAGGGTTCCTGTCCGTGCTGGCCTCCCAGGCTGCCATCTTCCTGCTGACCCTGGCTGCTGTGCAGTGCAGCCTCTCAGCCTCCTGCGTGCGGGGCTATGGAAAGTCCCCGTCCCTAGGCAAGGTCAAGGCTGCTGCCTGTTGCTGCCTGTTGCTGTCCTCTGTGGCTGCCGTTCTGCCTCTCTTCTCCATTGGGGAATATGGAGCATCCCCTCTCTGCCTCCCATACCCCATCCCAGAGGGGAAACCCACCACCCTGGGCTTCACTGTGGCCTTGGTGATGACAAACATGCTCTGCTTCCTGACTATCACCGGCACCTACATCCGACTCTACTGCAACCTGCTGAAGGGGGAGTTCAGCGCTGTCTGGGACTGCGCCATGGTCAAGCATGTGGCCTGGCTGATCTTCACCAACTGCCTCCTCTACTGCCCAGTGGCATTCCTCACCTTCTCCTCTACCCTCAACCTCTTCCTTATCCCCCCAGAGGTCATCAAATCCGTCTTCCTTGTGGTCCTGCCCCTGCCCGCCTGCCTCAACCCCTTGCTCTACCTGCTCTTCAACCCCCACTTCAGAGATGACTTCCGCCTGCTGAGGCAGAAAGGGCAGGACAAGGGCAGCTTCCCCCGGTCCTGCAGGGCTGATGACATGGAGAAAAGCTCCTATGACTCCACCCAGGCTCTGGTGAACTTCTCCGACATCGACCACATGTGTGAGACACCTGATTCCCTGGGAGTGCGCCCCATCCTTGACAGCTACAGCTTCCCCTCCATGACGCTCATCCCCTGCCAGCAAAGGGTGGGCACCAGGGGGAAGGAGAGGGGCTGCTCTGAGCATTGTCCCTGCCTCAATGACAGTGAGGTGCTGATAACTTCAGAGAGCCGAGATCTGTCTGGCAGCAGCCTCCGGATAACCTTCTTCCCTTCCCCTCCCACGCCGCCCTACACATCTCACTTATAAACCTCCTGGGAGCGGCCGTGGGAATGGCCCCACAGCACACACCGAGGGCCAACACCAGTGCCGAGGGGCCAGCAAGGTGACACAAACTGCTCCCTGAAAAGCACCAGTACAACCTGTCTACCCTCATCCCCATCATACCTGCCTGGGCAACAGGCACCGCTGTGCCAGCTGCCCCTGGCCTAGAAGGGCTCTGACTGAGCTCCAGACACTCAGGGCTGGCCATGGGAGGAGACAATCCCTGTGTGAGTCTCACTTCGGCTGGGAACTGCCTGGGAGAGAGCCTCACTGGCTCAGGACGTGGGTCAGGGAAACCTCCTCCTGCTCACCCTGCAGCATCACCAGCCAGGAGGAGCCTGCAGCAAAGCCAAGCTTGTCTTCTCAAGGCAGAGACCTCTTGGCCAAAGCCATCGCTCTGTGGCAAGCCCTGGAAATGGCCAACTGCAATGATGTGGCCACCCACAGCAACCCCAGGCCTTGTCCTCTAGGGCTCTCTAAAGGTCCCACACACCCCGGAAATGGGCTGGTGTCTGTCTCACGCCACCAAAAGCAGTGTATCCACGTGTACACCTGAGTTTTGGACCACCTCTACTTTGGGAATCCCTGCTCATTCAACTGGGAGCCTCATGAGTTGGACACAACCCTCACTTCCAGCCAAGACCAGCAGCTGGGGATGCTCAGTCTTTCAATCTGACCCACAATGTCTCACAAGGGGTCTCTGAAACCCAGAGCAGCCAAACCCAAACTGTTCCCAGAAAAGCCCATGTGCTCTGCCTGAGGTCACCTAGCAGCACTCAAGGGAACACCAGGCCCCCCTCCACCTTTGCCACTACCCCCCTTCAAACTGCATAGCACACCTGGGGCACTCCTGTCTGTAGTCACCTGGCTCCTGGTCAGACATGGTGAAAATGGGGTCTGGCTGCTGCCCCATTGCCCCCAAACCTCCCTCCTGGAAAGGCTCTTGGTTCTGGGTACACGTCTCACACACAGTGTAGCCATTTTGGGGACTGCATGTGCCTTCTCCTATTTTAAGGGCAGGCAGCTGGTGTAGGAGGAAACAGAAATCAGCATTGTGGGATGGTGGCATCAGGAGGACACAGGCCACCGGGAACAGCCTCAAATCCACTCCCTGCAGCTCAGGGATCTCCCAAACCCATCAACTCCATCACAAACCCTCCCAGTGCCACCCAGTGCAGCAGGGAGCCCTGCGCTCAGAGCTCAGGCCCTGGGCAAAGCTTTGGTTCTGCTGACGTTACTGCAGCTGTTTGTCAGTCATTTTCATGAGATAATAAATGAGCCCCGTTGCTGACCAGTGGCTGGTTTCTGTCCTCTTTCATGTGAGGAACACCTTGGTGGTTCTCTTGGCAGCTGCCGTGCCTTGGGTGCTGTCTGCATTGCCCAAGTGAGAGCTGGGAAATTGTGTTGTGTCCATGTGAGCTGACACCACCCTCCCCACCCCTGTTCTCAGGAGGGAAGAGCCAAATCACTCACCTTTTTGCAGCAGAATTATAGCACCAGGTGCCTCTCCAGGTCCTGTGGACCAGATTCCTGTGAGCTGTACCCTGTGATCTGCTACTCGGGGGTTTGAGAACAGGACAGAGTCTGTGGCATAAAAGTGTAAGGATATCATATAACAGGGTCTCCCATGCAAAGCCAGACTCACCAGCCAGAACCTGGCTCTGCTTCCCTCCTCTGCACTTGAGGCCTGTGGTCTTATCTCAAGATGAAAAACTTGAGAGATAAAAAGAAATCAGAGGAACAAGATCCAAGGATTAGAGAAAAAGAGGGTGAGACCCCCAAATTTAGTGACAAAATCCAAAGCTCTGCTACAATCTTCAGGTGGGAACTGTGAAAAACGTGAAAAACTGTGAAAATATTGTGAGACTTGAATCCTGATCCAGACCTCTGATATCCTACTCATGCTCAAAATTCATTTTCATGTTTTGCTCATTAAAAACACAGAGCCATTATCTTCCATGTCATTAGGGCTGCTCACGTGTACACGACTGGGAAAGACTCATCCTAGGTAGATTTCCAGAAACAAAATGCTCCTTTGGAAGGGAGATCAACCTCCTGGAGCTAGTCCAGAGGAGGTCTACAAAGCTGGTTATAGAGATGAAGCATGGGGAAGGGTTGAGAGAATTGAGACTGTTCAGCCTGGAGAAGAGAAGCTCCGGGGTGTCCCAACTGGGGCCTCCCAGGACCTGAAGGGAGCCTGCAAGAAAGATGGAGAGAGGCTGTTTACAAGGGCCTGGAGTGACAGGACAAAGGGGAATGGCTTCAAACTGATAGGGAGTAGGTTTGATTAGATGGTGGGGAAGAAATTCTTGGCTGTGGGGGTGGTAAAGCCCTGGCGCAGGGTGCCCAGAGCAGCTGTGGCTGCCCCATCCCTGGAAGTGTCCAAGGCCAGGTTGGACAGGGCTTGGAGCACCCTGGGCCAAGGTGTCCCTGCCATGGCAGGCATGGGGCTGAATGAGCTTTAAGGTCACTTCCCACCCAGGACTATTCTATGATCCCCAGCATAAATTCGAATTCCCCAGCACATATCCTTACTCCATAAGCAAATCTCTAATTGGAAGACATCCTAAAATAAACCCCACTGTCACTGACACAATGAGCATCATTACAAGTCACAGACTAACTGCAACACTCTTGCCTGAAATCCCCTGCCCTGCACAGCTGCTGGGAGTACCTTCAAGCAGTCACTGAGGTACCCAAATGCACACAGGGCAGAAGCTGTCCCCAGCAGAGGGACTTGTGAGTTCCCCAAGAGCACTGGGCCATCAGGGGACAGTTCTTCATCATGATGGCAACAGGAGCTGAGCAGTACTGTGGACAAGAGCAGCACAATGTTGCTTGGCCAGTATAGCAGAAATAGAGTCCCCAGGAGGTACATGGGGCTCCCAAACTGTCAGATGCTGTGCACAGCTCCTGTATGTGTCAGGCTGCCATGACTGGAGAGACAGTGGGGTAGAGGCAATAGCTTCCTTTTGGGATTACACAGGTTACAGCCCTCATCCAAAGGGTCTCTATACAGTTTCAGCCTAGTAAATGCCTCAGGTGGTGGCCACTGTGGGGTAGAACAATGGCAAACACTTACAGACACCTTTGATGGCACTGAATGCAGAGGAACAGGGAGTCTGAGCCAAAGGCTGGCAGGAGTTTGGCACAGTCAGCTTTCCAGGGCTCATGCTCACCACCTCGTGGGCTGGCTGAAGAGGAGGGAGAGCATCTGAGAGAGCCCAACCCAGGAAGAGCCTGAGATAATGACAGGGTTGATACAGGTGAAAGCACTGCCCTTCCCATGAACAATTTCCCCAGGAAGCTGTGGAAAAGTCCACTGGGTTGTGTGAGCTCCTTGATCAATGGAGGATTTCCCACACCCTCTTCTCCCAAATGAAGCAATGGCCAGCAGCCCTGCAGGTCCTGTCTGTGCCTGAGTCCAGACCAGGCCAGCCAAACTGACACCCACAGCACCTCACTCCATCTCTCCAGGCCCCCACAGCAAATGCTGTCCATGGATGTGCTGACCATTACTTCCAGCTCACCCAGCTCACTTCCAGAATCCCCACTGCACCCTGTCTTCTGCCTCACTGACGTCTCCAGGCACATACCTGGAAGTATGTCCCCAGGTGACATGGGTGTCATGGAGGGTGACATGGAGGGTGTCCCCAGGGAGCCAAGGACAGGCTGCAGGCCACCTCTGGGGAAGGAGGGACTGAGAGAGCACCAGGTCACCCCAAAGGGCCCTGAGCCCCGAAAGCAGGCATGCTATAAAGCACAGGAGCTTTTCCTCACTGTTCAGTGGGGAACCTTTTCCCATTAAGGGTCCCTTGGCTCCGTCTAGAGAATCTCAGTTGCCTCTGAAAGCCAGGGCCCATCTCCTGGCAACTCAAGAATTGTCAGCCTCAGAGAGAACAAAGCTGCTTGGAGCACTGCACAATGCACCAGCCAGGATCCTCTTATCCATCTCCCCTGGGGCACAGAGCCCTTCCACACATTGCTGCTGCACAGGCCAGTCAGGGGAACTTAACTGAGCACAAGCTGGTCCTGGAGCAGAGATCTGCTCCCTCTGCTCCCCAGGCCACAATAGTCCCTCAGAGCCCATGTGCAGCACACACAGCCTGAAGCCCTCTCTGAACTGTGTTCCTTGCAGGGCTGCTAAGGGGAAAGGAGGGAGCATAAACACTGAGCACATTCTGTACTGACCAAAGAGGTGCCTGGGAAACAGGGAAAGCTTATGGACCTGCAGAGGTGCAGGAAACAGAAACCAGCACCTTTCTATTGCTGCTGCAGGCCATAAATCCAGAGTATGGGCTCTCTGGAAAGTGCTCATTGAAGTGCCTTTCACCACATCTGCAACAGTGTACACGTCTTTCCACCCTACCAAGCACTAAGTTCAACAACTATTTTAAAAAAATTAAAAAGTAGAAGCAGTCCTACACCACTCCATCTCCCTTCTTAGCCACTGATTTGGCCCCTACTGGTGCCACTCTGCCCACCTTTGGGCAGCTCAGCCCTCAGCCAGTGGGTGGTACCTGGGGGTGACCCTGCTGCCTCCACAGGCAGCACATCCTGCCTGGATTAGCCTGTCCCACGAGCAAGCAGGAGTCAGCTTAGACTGTGTCACCCACTTCTGGTCACCAACACAGGTGTGAAATGACCTCAGCAAGGCCAGAACAGAGGGAAGTTCTTGCTCCCCATCTTCCACCAGCAAGAGCTCATGAGGCTGATCTTCTGTCTCTTCTCTGCTCCAGTCAGGTGAGACTCTACCTGCAGCTGCCTCCTCTTCTTGGGCCACCAACACAAGGTAGATGAGGATCTGTGGGAACAAGTTCAGAGGAGGCCACTACATCGATCACAGGGCTGGAGCCCCTCTGCTCTTGAGCCAGAGGAGGCTCCAGGGGGCTGGAGGAGCTTGGCCTGTCCAGTCTGGAGAAGAGGAAGGTCCAGGAAGAGCTCAGAGCCCCTTCCAGGGCCTGAAGGGGCTCCAGAAGAGCTGGAGAGGGACTTTGCACAAGGATCTGGAGTAGTAGGACAAGGCTGAAAGGGCTTACCACTGCTAAAGAGCAGAGTTAGATGGGATATTGGGAAAGAATTGTTCCCTGCAAGGGTGGTGAGGCCCTGGTACAGGTTGTCCAGGGCAGCTATGGCTGCCCCATCCCTGGAAGTGCCCAAGGCCAGGCCAGACTGGGCTTGGAGCAGCCTGGGCTAGTGAAAGGTGTCCCTGCCATGGCAGGGGGTGGAACAAGTTGAGCTTTAAGGTCCCTTCTGACCCAAATCATTCAGATTCCATGATTTTAAGTGGAGCTGGGCTGGGAGTCCCAATGTGTTTAGGCCACAGTTCTGAGCTGATGGGGAGACACTGCAACAGCCTGAGTGGGCAGGAGGGCACTGAGGTGGTAGGACAAGTTGAAAGGGACGAGGTCGAGGCCATTGTGGGCTGCATTTTGGCTGAGGAGTAGTATTGGAGGCAGAGGCCTGGGGGTGGCAGGGTGACAGGCACAGCTGCTCTGGAAGCCATTGTCAGGGCTGGGCACCTTTGAGGTTTCCCCTGCACGTCAGCAAGGCACTGCCAGGACACCCTGAAGGGCAGACATGGCATGTTTGAGGAGGATTTTGGCCCTGAGGGACCCGGAAGCATTGTTAGCAGGACAATGTGGAGGCAGTTTGTAGGCACGCTCAGATGTCAGTTCTCCCCTCGTCCAGCCCTCCTGGCTGGAGATGTGCAGCTCCTCTGAAACAAAGGAGCCAGCGGAGCAAGCACCCTACGGTATTGTTTTTTCAATCTCATTGTTTTTTCCACCAACATTGTGATTTCTGTAAGACTGGGCCATGATTGGGAACGCTTGGATGGCAGCACAGCCGTGGCCACGAGAATGTAAGTGATGAGGAACAAACTGTGCATGGGATGGCAATGTCTCGTACCAGGCTCCTTGAGACCAAAGGAAAACGGATGTTTTGGAGAATGCAAGCCCATCTTCAAGATTGGGATAGACCACACATCAGGTCTGGCAGGTGACCTCAGCAGTTCCAGGTCATACCTGAGCTACCAAGGGGTTAACATCTTGTGCCTGCTCTCCAGTGACACAAAACCACTTTCACTTTTTCACACAATCTCTTCCTTTACTGTCCCAGATCTGACTGGCAACTTCTAGACTCTCGTTCACACAAGGTTTGCTGGTTTGAACTCCTAGAAGCAAAACTGAGGCACTTCTCTCACTTCTCCGTCTATGAACATTTTGTTAGCTGTAATTCCTGCTGGGATCCTTTCTCTGCCATCCAGACCCAACTTCTCTCCATATGGACACTGTGCTCCCAGCCCTGAATCCCCACACTCCTCCTCTTTCCACCAGAGACTCAGGAAAGGGCTGCTGCTTGGTGTAGTCCAGAGCAGGAGCATCACAAGGACCAAATACATTGGCTTTTGTTCTCCAAGTGAAAAACACTGTGATCCTCAATCTGTCCTGCCCATGGTGGAGGTTTCCCTTGTATCTGCTCCATTCCGTGGTCTCTGTCAGAGTTTCAAGGTGGAACAATCAAAGATGAGCAGACTGGCACAGGAAAAGGTGAGATCTGATGGATATTCTCACAGAGGGCTCAGTTACAAAAGACACGGGGTTGGACCTCAAAGAGAGCTGTGAGGCAGGGAAGAGCATGGAGCAAGAACCTCGTGGCATCCTGTGCTGGGTAAAGGCCACATTGCCTTCATGCAGCCAAGAGTTTGCTCTCCTCAGAGCCTTCCAGTACAAGCACAGTAAGTGGGGACCCCAGGGCCAAAGCCACACATCCATCTGAAATCTGTCTTGCTTCAGCTGCATGTTTCCCATGGGCAGAGGAGCTAGAGGCACCACTTTAAAAGGTTACAGCCAGGAACATGGTGCAGAGGAGGCAGGATTGGAAGGGGCTGAAGAGTTAACAGTCTGCTCTGATTTCTCTGGCTAGCACACTGTCCTGCTCTGGGAAGTATTCTGTTGGGAAGCAGAAGTATTCTTGGAAATATTCTGCTCAGAGATTTCTTAAACCTTGGATGAAAGCAAAGTGTGTTCAAACTCTCTCCATCTACGATCCCAGCTATACAGCAAACTCCAGACCTTGCATCTTCTCTTCCAATGTATTGAGGATGACATTGTACATACAAGTGTCAAGTGGGCACTTGGGAAAAATCACAGGAAAAGCTGAGCTCTCATTGTGAAAAGCCAACCTGGAAAATAGTAAAAAGCTCCAGCTTCCTGAATGCCTCAAAACTGGAGTAACTTCCCTGCAACTGTAAGGAAGAAGAATCCCACTCAAATACTGGTCAGTCACAAACTAAGTCAAACACCTCGACCTCTTCTGCGGCTCCCCTCCCTCCCATCTCCAAGAGATACAGGGCTGAAAGAACTGAGGCTTGTCTGGGGCAGGGTGATGGGTAATGGTCACAATGGTCACAGTGGTCACATTTCCTGTCCTAAAGGGCACAGGTGTCAGCAACACACAGGTGCTTAAGGATGCAGAGAGATGTTTTCTGAAACATCTACTATTTAGTATCTACTTATGAATGAAAACAAATGCCCGGGATCATCTGTTCATTCTCCTTTCTCTCAGCTTCCAAGTCATCATCTCCTCTCCCGCTTTGTACTCCAGATAATCTTCTTCTGCCTGGTCAAAGGTTACCTGTCATTTGTCTTTTAAATTTTAATAATTTCATTATTAACTATCAGACTTTTTAATGTCAGTGATTCTAGTGGGAAGAAACTATTTGGCATAGTGTGCTTTTAAATATAAAGTATGTATGTCATTATTATCCCTTATTCTTAAGAATGATCCACGCAATTCCAAATCTGCATCAAGAATAATCACAAAAGCATAGAATTGGAATCACTGAAGCTGGAAGATAACCTAGTCCAACCTGCCCACTGAAGCAGGGTGAGCTATTGCAGCTTGCCCACAACTGTTTCCAGTCAGATTTTCAATAACTCCCTTGATGGAGAGACTCAACAATCCTCTGAACAATCTCTCCCTCTGTTTGACCACTCTCACAGTAAAAAAGTGGGGGTGTATGTTCAGACGAAATTTTCTGTGCTTCACATTGTGCCCATCACCTCTTGTCCTGTCAGTCATTGGCAACACTGAGAAGAGTTTGACTCATCCTCTTCAATCTCCCTGTCAGGTATTCAGGCACATTGACAAGAGCTTCCTCAGCTTTCTGTCCACCTAAAACATCCCAGTTCTGAGTTCCTTTTCAAATCAGAGATGGCTTATGGCCCTTTACTGGACTCTCCCCAGGAAGTTCATGTCTTTCTTTACTGGGAAATAAATGGCCTTGTGGGCATATTTGATTTCAGGCACGTGCATGCACACAAACACACACACACAGACACACTCACACACACACACATCCAGTGACTTCAATATGTGCAAATAATTCACTATTTCTATGTAAAAACACCTCACCCCAAAGTTCTGCAGCTGAGAAAGGAAGAAAATTGCTTTCATCATCCTGAGAAAAGAAGAAAACTTCTCTCTGCTGCCGGGTGTGGAGCTGGGCTTATTTCCAGCTCAGGGCAGAACAGTAACCAAAGCTTCCCAGCATGGAAGGAAGGGGATTAGGGATTTCTCAACAGTATCCAACACCGTCTGTTTGACAGAGAACACAGAACTGGATCAGCATGGCAGTCTCATCTCTCTTGTCTTTTCAGAGCTGTGGTTCTCACCTCCCCAGGCTCATCCAAAATGTTGAACTTTTTCTGGCATCCACAGCATCTCTACAAGCCCAGCTCCACTTGCCATCGCAGCACTGTGAAGTTTCACAATCCAGTTATGGCACTCTCATTAATAATTATGCATTAATATGTAAAGGAGTAATACTGGTGGAACATCAGTGTTAGGGAACCAAAAGAAGTAGGACTAGAACAGCTTACTGTCAATGCCAGCCTCCTGTCCTGACTCACCTGTCAGCATTTTGCCCATAACCTTTATCTCCTTTTTCCTCCTTAATACCTAAAAGAGCCACACAGGCTCTTGCCTTAAGCATTCAAAGCCAGACCAGCTATCTATGGAGGAGCAGGTGACAAGGGAGGAACACACAAAGCTTCAATTTACAGCTGAAAGATGCCAGTTCTGCCATGAGAACACTAAAAGGAATCAAGTGTATGGCAAGAAATATCTTTCAAGGCTCTTCTGGGACTTAACAGTAACAAGTGAGGTCATTTGCTCAACATGCTGAAATAATCTGCTTAAAATTTAAAGCTTTGTTGTTGAAGGCACAGCATGACAATGCCTGGGTGAAAGCTGGGACCCACCAGTGCTCCTCATGGGTATGGTGCAGTGAATGCCACCTACACTGAACCACTGAAAGTATTGTATTATTAATTACAATGTTTGAGCTCCAGAGAAGGAAAGCAGGCATGCTGTAGCCAGGCCTGTTGGTGCCCAAAACATGGAGAGTAATGGGACATCTTTTCACGATTAAAAAATTAAACCTGCTCCTGCATTACTCAGTGTGGTTTCCATCACCCCAAAATAACAGAACGGAATGCCGGGTTGCCGAAGTACTCCAACAGTGCTAAGAAACTGTTCAATCATTTATGACATCATCAGCACAGGGAATGTGACCATCAGGACAATCAGACTCCATTTTTTTTTTATTCCTTTTCAAAGTGTTCTGAAATAAAATGCAAAATAAAGAGCAGGACGCACCAGGGGACATGGGAGGCACTGTCATCATAAGGAGCACAGTGCTGGGTTTGAAGGTAATGACTGACACACATCAACAACAACAACAACCTAAAGCAGAGGAGATTGGCCAACAACTCACATCACAGAAATATTATAAGATCTGCTTCTTTACACCAATTAGGTGATTTTCCTGAAGTGTAAATCAAGTTGACAGCAAAGCCATCTACAAACTAATCTCACATTTTTCCCTGCTCCTGATAACAGCATTTTCTTTGCCTGGGGAGTTTAGATTCTTTGCAATACTGTCTCCCTTCCTTATCCAGCAATCTGGGATAGCCTTAGAGACAAAGAAATCTTCCAACCTGTAGAACATGGCCCATGGTCCTGATTCTCCCATTGTCCAGCACACTCTCAGCCTCATGTGCTGGGTTCCCCACCACACTGAGGCACAGGAGGGAGCAGCAGGGCAGAGGGAGATGCCCTGGTGATCTCATCCAAGCAGAGTACTTGACCCCAAAAATTGGGTAAAAATAATAATAAAAACAACAATAATTTTAACACTTATAACTGAAGTGCACATTTCAGAAGTTGTAGGAGGCAGCAAAAGACGAGGAACTTGGTGAGTAGAGGCAAAAACTGGCTCTGCCTCTCAAAAAACATCATTCTACATCCATGTTTACACCACAGTGTGTGGGAAGAGCTGATCCTGAATTGCTGCCAGCCCAGGTATAAAATCCAGCAGCCACTCCACACCACTTAGGAAAAGTTTGAGGTTAAATCTCAACGACAACAACAACAACAGCCACTTTCATTATGCATGCTTTCCTGAACCAGGCAAAGAGAGGAGGATGGAACCAGATTAATTGTTTTGGTGACAATGACAATTTTTCCCAAAATCAGCTGTTCAGGAAACTACAGCCTTCAGCAACACAGCTAAAGCAATGCTAACACTGAAGGAAAAAGCAGATGGTAAATTGAGTCCAAGTTTGCCACTGAGGTTCAAGGGGTGCCCAGAAGAATTCTGGCTCCTACACAGCTGGGCTCTTCCTCCCCTTTGCTGTACTGCCCCATGGAGCCAGTCAACAAACAGAAAAACAATTCCACTAAAAACTCTGCAGTTGTTTTACTCCAAGCCCTCAGGGAAAAAAAAAAAAAGCCTTTTATGCTTTCAATTTTCTGTTTTTCTCTTGCAATTTTGTCAATTGAGTTAATCAATTAAAATAACTGGATTATTTTCCTTGTCTGACCCCTCTAACACACCTCTCCTCTTCCTTCTCCCACTCTCACACTTAGACCTTTATTTTCCCCCTTCCTCCTCCCCTTTTTTTTTTAAGCTCCTGGTTTGGAAAATTCCACAGTTGGAGTTTCACATTTCCTTTTGTCACCACATAGGAGACATTTGAGGAAGACAGTGAGGGCAATGTCACAACGGGCACAGTTACATTAGGGACAAAGAGAAAAGACACATTAAGGCAAAGCAGGTTCCAGTCCAGATTCCTAAGCCTGGCTGACCATTCCCTGCCTTGCCGTGACTGCCTGGCTCTTAAAATCCTCCATTCATCCCCCATCCCTCTGTCTTTACTACATCACTACTTCCTCTTGCATCTCAGCCTTGTTTCTGGGAATCCATTCCTGCTACGTACACCCCTCATCAGCCCACACAGAATAAAATCACTTAAAACAGAAATAAAACTGCCCTGCACATCTGAAGGTGTCCAGTGTGAGTTAAGTGAGCAATTGTCCCTTTTGACAAGTGCTGGGCCCTTCACTGCAAGAAAGACATTGAGGTGCTGGATCACCAGGGGAGGTTTGGGTTGGGCGTCAGGAGGGATTTCTTTCCTGAAAGATTTGTTAAGCATGGGAAGGGACTACTCAGGGAGGTTTGGAGTTCCCATCCCTGGAGGCGTCTGAAGAACATGTGGCTGTGGCACTCAGTGCTCTGGGCTGGGGGACAAGGTGGGGATTGGGCACAGGTTGGGCTCAATGACCTTGAGGTCTTTTCCAACATTAATGATTCCAATTCATATTAATGATTAACAAGGAACATCCCAGAGCCCTGGAGGCTGGCAGGGAACGAGGGGTTTGACCTGACTATGAGGCCTGTCCTGCCAGAACCTTTCCAAGACATGGAGCATTACTGGAGCAGGATGAGGAGATCTGTGCCCATGAGAGCAGCCAGGCTGGGCCTTGTGTGCTCTGCAGAAAGCACAAGCAGGGATGGAGATGCGCTGACAAGGCTGCACCTTGGCTATTGTGAAGGGAATGGCAATTCCCAAGGGAGCACATGCCCATTCCACAGAGGCTGGGCCTAGTCAAGGAACTCCCCTCTCTGAGCATGCAGGAGCCACTCTGGCTGTCCCAGCACCTGAGCTGGGACTGAGGCCCCTCTGCAGCTGCACCCCCACACTCACCGAGTCACTCCAGATTTTCTCACCAGCTCCATCCCGGGTTTCCCATCAGAGGACTCCATGAAATTCTCAAATGTCCAGATCCTTAAAAGAATTTAATCATGGTGCAATAGCTAAATAAGAAAACGACAGCTTGAGTTGAGGAGGCATCCCAAACAAAGAAAACCCTGGGCTTTTATCCCATCACAGTCTAAGGACAGGAAAGTCTGGGGGTCCTTGGCTCCCACCATGTCCTGAGTCCATCGGCCTGGCCACAGGACCCTGGGTCCTTCGTTGTGCAGAGGGTCAGCAGTTCACAGCTTCTTGCCTTGGGCTCTGGCCCCCAGAGCTCCACCTGCAGCTGCCCCCGGGCCACAGGCACTGAGTGGATCCTCTTCCAGGCCAATCCTGCCATGGCAGTGGTGGCTGCTCCTGAGGCTGAACTGAGCACTGGTCCTTTGGATTCTACTCCCATCTCACAGTGGACAGCAGAAGCCCTCACCTGTCCTCCAGATCTCCATGGAATGAGTGCACAAAGGTTAGGATTTTTGGAAAGCCCCCTTCTTGCAGGTTTATCTGAAAATTCCAGTCTTCAAACAATAGCAGAACACAAAGCGGGGAAGCCACAGCCAGACACCACACATGCTACACCACCACCTTCCTCATTCTCCCACATGAGCAAGAAACAGCAAAAAGATTTTGCATCAGAGAAGTTGTACTACACAGGCCATTTCATATCTCATCATCTCACTTATCCACAGGCAGCTACAAATATCTTTAGCAGTCATCATAACGGGAGAGGGCAGAGAGAAAATCATAGAATCATAGAATGGTTTGGGTTGGAAGAGATTTTAAAGATCATCTGCACAGAAGTCTGGAGAGGCACATCATAAGAAGCGTTGAAGAAAGAAAACCCTTGAGGTTTGTGTTCCAGATCACAAGGAAAAGATGCTAAATACCCTGGCTCAGGTCACTCACAGAACCTTATCCCCCTCTAAACAGCAGCTCTGGCAGGAGGTATTTCCTTCTGTAACTTAACTGAAGCTTCTGCCTCACCTCCCTCAAGTGCCTGCTCCTGGCTTCTGACATTTCACATCCTCAGGATCTCTTTGCCAGCTCTTAGCTGCAGCTTCCTCCACCTGAATACCTGCTCTGTCATTGCCTCAACAGTGATCAGGAGGACAGACACATTCTCAAAGCCCTTTTTCCTCCTCCCTAGCAGTGTTTAATGACTGCTGTTAACAAAGCCTTGGGGAGCTTATGGGTTGGATTTATCAACCAAGTGAAAAAGAGGAAAAAATCAGCATATAAAGAGTTTCACCCTTAACGGAGGACCTGTGTTACAAATACTGTGCCCAGGGATCCAACCCTCACCTCTAAATGCTTTCCACATGCTCAAAATGATGGCAGAAATAGCAGCTGCCTCATCATGTGCACACCAGGGGGTGAGATGCAGTTCACCTTCCAGAAACAAGTCCTTCCAAGCTGAAAGTGCTTTGTTTTCATATGACATTTTTGCTCCAGAAAAAGTTTCTGAAAAGGGGAGAAAAAAACCAATAGAACTTATCAGAAGTTAGAGCTCAGTCAGACACAAGGAACAAAGAGCCTTAGCTAAAGGCTGCTGATAAGGATGAGATTCATTTTACCAGCCTTAGTGAGTCCAGGCCATTCCAGTGCAGGATGAAGAGTTCCCAGATTTGAAAGGGAAAGAAGAAAAGAAATTGGACCGTGGCTAACTCAGGGCACCCAGGTAGCTCAGGCTGGGCACACACACTGTTCCCAGCAAGCTGGGGACAATGACTCTCTGTCCTCTCCAAAGTGGTTCTGCCTCTCTCCAGCCAGAAAACACTCCAACTGCCCTCAGGCAGTTCAGTCCTGTGCCCCACACTGCCATCCCAGCAGAAACGCCTCCTGTATCCAGCACAGTGGCTGTGACTGCAGAACATGCTGCACGGCTCTTCCCAGATTACACTGCCATGTCATATGCATCACTGGGAATTTCAGGGCCACAGTGATTCCCGTGAGTGCAGAGGACTTGGCAGGTGATTACAGCCTCCTGTGGTTTTTCTCACTTCCTTGGACCAGACAAGGAGAGGCTCAGACCTGCAGACCAACCTCACAAGCAAGACAGCCATCAAGGACAGGCATGTTCAACTTTCTGGCAAAGCTCTGTGGGGTCTCTGGGTGCACATCTCCAGGGGATGGACCTTGAGAAGTTAAAATAAGGAAAAGGAAAAAAAAAATAAAAAGGAAAGAAACTCCGTTACATTTCTGACAATCCATAGTATTGGGGAACTTCATTTTCTGGTGAGTTCATTTTTCCTATTAGTTGTGATCTCTTATTTACCAGAATTTCAGGGACAGGAGGTATTGCTTATAGCAGAATTATGACTTTTACTGCCTATAGCCCCATAAAACTTTAAAGCTCATGATGGCAGCAATCTTTCCTGCATAAAAGGCCTCCTATCCATTTCCCACCCAACAACTCCATCACTCAAAGCACAGTAACAGATCCATTGCAATGAAACTGGCAAAAGAAAAACCCTTATGGCTTTCTTAATGAAACCTATGCAAGGTGGGCATTACCATTTTAATCTAGAGGATGCAGGTGTCCAGAATTCAATAGCAACAGAGAAGTCTTTACAGAAAAATTTTGCAGATATTAAGATTCTCAAAGCATCAGCTTTTTCACTGGTGTACAGGCAGAGAAACGTTTGCCTTTTCAGTTTTATTTCACTTCTATCCAGATCTTTTTGCTAGTGAACAAATAAAATGTGAACCGACCTAGTTCCATATTCCCTGGACCTTGTTATCTGACACTAAAACACAGACTGGTTTAGAAAAAACATTGTAAACCATTCAGGGTTGCAAAACACAGCTAAAGGAAGTTTTACCTGGCTTTGGTGAACTACACAGGGATCTTGGAGCACTAACCCTTTGCAAAGAAAGCCTGTAAGCAAAACGTGTTAGTAAAAACAACAGTACCGGACAGAAAATCTCTTAATGGCAACTTATGATTTTGAAATCATTTAGACTATCACAGACTATCCTGTAGACAGCAACCAGCCTGTCCAAAGGATCTTGAAGAGCTTCTGCACAGGGAAAAATTAAATATTAAAAAACCTAATATAATACAATATACAAAACCTATATACAAAATAAATGCCGGAACATTTATGGTCATCAATAGGACGTTTAGATTAAATTCAAATACAGTCCTTTATGCAGAGAGATAAAAGAAATCTAAAACTATTTTGGTCGGACTAGCCCTCTGGAAAACTCCAGTCTAATCCCCTCCCCATAGCTGGACTAACCCCAAGGCCAGAACAGGCTGCTCAGCACCTTCTCCTGGTAAGTTCTGAGCCCATCAAGGGTAAAGATTCTCCTAGCTTCCTGGGACCTGTCCCAGAACTACACCACTCAAATGGGAAAACTTCTTCAGCAGAACTTCCCTTACTGAAATTGCCTCTTCCCTTTCCAACATTAGGCACACATTAAGCAGCAGCAGACAGAAAGATATCCCCTTTGTCCTCCCTCCTCCAGCTGAAACCAGCTCTGTCAGCCTCTCATTTTTCCTGGGCTTCAGTCCCAGCCAACTCGGTTGACCCTACAATACATCTCCATCCATGGGGAAGCCCAAAATGGACACAGCACATCAGGTGTGACCTCCTAAATACCACACAGGGACACACACTTCCCTCCACACACCAGCTGCACTGGTACTGACACAGCCCAGTATGGGGTTGACCTTCACTGCAGCAACATCACACAGGAAACTGCGTCAGGAACCCTGCCAGGGCCAGGAGAAGCAGCACCTACTCACCTTCCATCCACACAGGCAACTGGAAAGGTCCAGCCTTAGCAAAGCCACACAGACTGCTCACAGTTCCCTTCCTGTCCTTTGAGTGCCCTCACATCCTTGGACATGGTTTCAAGGAGGATCTATTTACTACAAAACTTTCCCAGGGTCTGAGGTGAGGCTGAACAACCAGTCATTTCTGAACCTTCTTTTTGTGTTTTTTTGTAGAAGGGTATGACACTGGTTTTCTCCATGGCAACCATCAGGATCCTTCCACACCTTCCAAGAGTTTTCAAAGGTGCTGTGGAATGACCCTGCAATGACATCAGCCAGCTCCCTCACAGCCCTTGGTACAGCCTGTATGGTCTTACAGGATTGTTTACATACAGTTTCCTTACATGACCTGTGATTCTCTCTTCCTCTAATTTACCTCTCTCTCCTGAGCTCTGTCTCTAGGCATGGATACCAGGGAGGCCATGCTAGGGAAGCTTGGAATCCTTTTTATGCCCATTCTGCACAAAAACTGTTTTCTGCTGCTTGCCTTCCTAACCTCTCTCAAACCCACCGAGCTGTGAGTCTAGCAGCCAAAGCTGCCATCAACCATCACATCCCCAACCAGCTCTTCCTTACTCCTAACTCACAGACCCATCACTGGGCTGCCCAGCATTTCAGAAATGAAATCACCATTAGACCTGATGGTAAGGCTCTTTTGGCTTTTTTTCTCTGCATCTTCCAACCTATGAAATCCCTGTCTGAAACCTCACAAAATCATGAGTCTTCTGCATCAGTTGCACTGGGGCCCTTATCATGATGGCTAACCCCAATACCAGAAGAATGAAACTCAGTTGCAGGGGAAGGGAGGCAAAAAAGCTCCTCTGAAGTACAGGATCTAATTTTCCTTCATTTTAAAATAATTATATAATCATTTTCTGTGCGTCCTCCCATCTGGGCAGCATGCACCAGACCCATCCTAGGAGTGTGGGGAAAGCTGGGGATGTTCCTGTGCATTAACCCCACTCTAGTCCTCTTGTTTTAGCCTTTTAAGTACACTGTCATCCTTCTCTCTTTATTACTTGTCCCATATCATCACTTGGACTCCCAACCCTCCCTACCAGCAAGGGGCATGGAAGGGAAAGAGTACAGGTCACACGGTCACGGTATTGTAGGAAAGAGACACAGATTGAAGGTTGGTTGTGAAACAGAAGGTCTTGATTTGGATGAAAACCCATTCCAGAAAGGTGAAGGCAAGAGGCAGAGACATGTTGGGTCCCACAGTCACCTCCTCACAAGCCATCAGGGACATGCTCCCTACCTGAGTGCCCAGTCACAAGAGGTGAGTAGATGTCCCTAAGGTACAACACATGGCCTTTGGAAGCAAATTCAGGTAAAACAGGTTATGAAACAGAATCAGGGGTTTAGTGTGGGTCAGAAGGTGACAAGAGACTGGTCCCAGTGGCAGCAGCTCCAGTGCCAGCTATGGCAGCCAGCAGGTGGGCTCTGCAGGGAGTGGCACAGCCCCACACCAAGCCCTAGGGACAGGAACAATTCCCAGATCCCACAGCTACCAGAACTGCTCAGTGCTGCTGGGAGATCACCCCTCCCGTGTGGTGTGCAGCCCTTCCAGTGCTGATGACTGGGAATTCAGCCTCAGGAAACCGGTCAAGGACACAGGAGCCTTGCAGCACACCTTCCCCACAGAGGAAGGACATGCTTCCACAGCCACCCCACCGAGAGGGTGGAATTGCAGGTGGGCTATACCTGCTCCCACTGCCTTGGACACTGCAACCCAGATGGATAAAGTGCTGAGCAACCTGGACACAACACAGCAACACTCACATTTCAGCCCAGAAACCCCCCCATGTCCTGGGCTGCATCAAAAGAGGTGTGGGCAGCAAATGAGGGGATTCTGCCCCTGTGCTCCACTCAGGTGAGACCCCACCTGCAGTGCTGCTTCCAGCTCTGAGGACCTCAGTACAGCAAGGACATGGAGCTCCTGGACAGAGCCCAGAGGAGGCCAGGGAGATGCTCCAAGGACTGGAGCTCCTCTGCTCTGAAGACAGGCTGAGAGAGCTGGGCATGCTCAGCCTGGAGAGGAGAAGGCTCTCCATAGAGCCCTTTCCAGTACCTAAAGGAGCTCTAAGAGAGCTGGAGAGGGACTTTGGACAAGGATCTGGAGTAGTAGGACAAGGGGAATGGCTCCCCATTGCCAGAGGGCAGGGTTAGATGGGATATTGGGAAGAAATTCTTGGCTGTGAGGGAGATGAGGCCCTGGCACAGATTGCCCAGAGAAGCTGTGGCTGCCCCACCCCTGGAAGTGTCTAAGGCCAGGTTGGATGGGCTCGGAAAAAACAAAGGTGTCCCTGCCCACGGCAGGGGCTGGAATAAGGTAAGTTTTAATGTCTGTCCCAACTCAATTCTGTGGTTCTATAACACTCAAATATTGCCCTGGTAAGCTTAGTCCTTATCTCCTGCTTGGGGGTGTCAGAAGGAATCCCAGGGGTCTTTCCAGCCACGGTCACACACACACACGCACACATACAGGGATCCTGGAGCTCTCCCAGCCCTGGCGCAGGCAGGAGCCGTTCCCGGGCGGGCTCGGAGCTCCCCTGCCCTCGCGCGGTGCGCGGGCACTGCTGCAGCTCCGCCCTACACGGACACAGACAGACAGACAGACAGACAGACACACACACTCACACAGAGACAGACACAGACAGACAGACAGACACACACACACACTCACACACAGACACACACACACACACAGACAAACACAGACACAAACAGACACAAACAGACACAAACACACACACACACACACACACAGACAGACAGACAGACACACAGACACACACACACACAGACACACACACAGACAAACACACACACACACACACACACACACA
>VXBQ01005387.1:63824-75320 GCA_013400175.1 Phainopepla nitens | reverse complement strand
AGGGCGGGCGGGGCGGCGCGGCGGCAGCGCCCCCTGTCGGCGGCGGGCGCCGTGCCATGTGGCCGTGCTGGCTGTGCCCGCAGGGGCCGCGCGCCATGGCCCCCCCCAAGGACATCATGACCAACTCCCACGCCAAGTCCATCCTCAACGCCATGAACGCCCTGCGTAAGAGCAACACGCTCTGCGACGTCACCCTCCGCGTGGAGCACAAGGACTTCCCGGCCCACCGCATCGTCCTGGCCGCCTGCAGTGACTACTTCTGCGCCATGTTCACCAGCGAGGTCGGTGCTGCCGCCGGCCCTGGGTGCTCCGTGGGTGGAGGAGGCAGGGCCGCTCAGTGCTTGGGCTGTTCTCTGTTGAGCTGCTCGGCAGCTGGGCCAGGATCCCCCCGTGGGGGCCCAGGATCCCCTGCTGATCCTGGAGTCCTCTGGATACTCCCCGTGGTTGCTCAGGATGCCCCCGTTGTGGTTCTTGATCCCTTCATGGTGGCTCGGGGTGTCTCAGGAATCCCCACGGTGGCCCTGGATTTCCCCACAGTGGCCCTGGGTCTCTCTATGGGCTCCCAATCCCACCATGCTGGCCCTGGAGCCCTCTGGATTCTGTCCTGGTGGCCCTGGAGCCCTTCGAGGTGCTTCTGTGTCTTCTTGTGGTGGCCCCAGAGCCCTTTATTGTGACCTGGTGGGGACTTAAGAGGTTGTGGCAGGGACTGTGGTCTTGATTCATGGTCTGCTGTGACCACCCTGTGCCCAGCCAGCTGCCAGGCTGACCTGCCAAGCCGGGGACTTCTGATACATTTACTTATTTTTCTAGTGGTGATTTGTGGTTTCTGTGGTTCCGGGCATCTTTGCTGCCCTGGTGCCGAGCTGTGGAGCCGTGCTGGGGAGTCTGGGCAGCCCTTCCTGTGCAAGGGAGGGTGTTTGGTGCGTGCTCTGGGCTCCCCTTGGCGCTGCCTGAGAGCTGGGCTGTGCTGGTCTCCTGCCATGGGGGTGTCACTGGGGCTCTGAGCCCCAGGTGCTGCACTCACCACATCTCCCCTGGGAGCACCTTGGCTCTCAGCCCTTCCTGTGAGACTTGCACTACCTGTGTGCAGTTTCCCTGAGTCACTGACAGGCACTGCTTCAGCTAGAACAGGCACTCACACTTAAACCTCACATGCTTTGCCTGGCTTTGTCTTTATAAGTTTGAGTCAATCTTTGCAGCTTTTTCTTATGAAAGATGCTTTACTTATGCTACCACCTTCCCCATTAGCAGGGAGAAACATTATTAAGTAGCTCACAGGTCCTAAAGCCCTCCCTCCTAGCCCAAGAGTCATTGCAGCAGAGAATGATTTTTTTCTTTGTTTTACCCAGGCATGAAGGCTGTGGCAGAGCTCTCTGTGTGCTCACTTCTCTCAGTGCTGTTGGGGCAGCAGGTGTCTCAGTTTTTACAGTTCTTTGCAAAGAAACCAAAATGATGCATGTGTGGCCTGACCACAGACCAGTATTTTTTTTGTCCATATCTTTACAAGATCTGTAAATTCATCAGGTTCGTGTTCTTTCTCTACATAAAGGGAATGTAATTAAATGAAGAAAACACACAAAGCAAATTCAATCCCTGGAGGCTGAAGTTCTCTTGTTCTCCAGTAGCTCTAGGTGCTCAGCAGTACGACAGAGTATCTCTGCTCCTCTGGGTTTGCCTCCACGTTCCTGTCAGTGCTTTTGACTTCTGGACTTTGTCTAGGCAGTGTGCAGAGATCCAATTTCTGGGTGCTCCAGAACGTTCTTTGTGGCTGCTAACAAAGGCTGTGGGGGTTGGTGTGCTTTGGGTCTGAGCTGAGATGTCTCTCCTTGCTTCGTTACACTCATGTTAACTGTAACATCATAGTGACCTTCATTCAGACATGTAAATCTTCCTAAGAAATTAAATTCTTCCTGGGAAAACGCCTGTGCTTTGTGGGCAGAATTCCTTGCTCTCTCGTGCTCCCACAATGCCTCTGCTTTAAGGCTTGTTGTTTTTCTTTTGCTTAGTTTGTGTTTCTTCCAAACTTGCTTCTTTGTTACGGAAACCCTAAACTGACCAGCTTGCCAAGGGGCACACAATTACAGAGTGTTTGTGGGAGAGCTTCCTTCCAGGAAGGGGCAGCTTGGTAAGCCTCAGAGTGGACACGTTTCCTGTGTGTGTCAGCGACAAGTTGTCGGGGCCTGTGATGGGACCGTGCTTGGACACTCTCCAGGCACTCGTGGGTGCAGGGTTTGGCCAGGCTGGGACTCCAGGGAGCTCAGAGTGTGTGTGGTGTCGTGGACTGACAGGGCTTCCTCAGCCCTCCTGCCTCCTGCAGGTCTGGGGACTGCTTGGCTGCTCTGCTCTGATGTGCCGGGCTGGGCTGCACGAGAACTGATCTTGGGGTTATGCCATGGCATTGCTGGCCTTTTATCCTGGGCTGATGCCACAGTATCCCTGGTGCCACCTCTGTGCATGGCCGGTGCTGAGACTCTCAGTATGTACAGCAGGTACTGTTGTCATAAAAAACTGCCTTTGCCTCTCTGTGTCTCAAGTTTCCTTCCTTCTCTCACTTCTGACTTTTACCATTTTTAAAAGTTCTCAGTCTAGCTTAGTATTAATTTCTTCCTGTTTTCTGTTCCTGTTTTATAGAATGAGGAGAAGCCACTGATCACCTGATGAGCCCCAAGCTTTTTACAACATTTTCTTTTGCCCCTGTGCTGAGCAGTGTGGGAGAACTGAAAAACCTTCAATTTTACCTGTAGGGTTGTTCTTTGTAGTGAAAATTGCAGAGCAGTTTTATCTGCCCTGGATCGTGGTTGTGCACTGGTATTTGTCTTTGTTTGGCCGAGTTAACATAACTTGGGACCTTTTAA
This sequence comes from Phainopepla nitens, assembly GCA_013400175.1. Lineage (NCBI taxonomy): Eukaryota > Metazoa > Chordata > Aves > Passeriformes > Bombycillidae > Phainopepla > Phainopepla nitens. Next base: position 72,465 of record VXBQ01005387.1, on the reverse strand, counting down.
GAGCTGATCACTGGCTCCACCTCAGAAAGAAGCTATTCTGTCTTCTCTTGGAGGCTATGTTCTAGAAATTGGAGGGTTCTTTCCCCCCAGAACAGAGAAATATTATTCTGAAAGTAAACAACTGGTGTTTCCAGGTTCTTACATGGTCAACTTCTCTGCGCTGTGATTGCTCTCCAGGGTAGAGTGAGCCACACAGTAGCACTGTCATGCCAGCATTTCTCTTCCCCTGTGAGAAGAAATCAGGGTTTATTCCAGTGTACTTTTGTGTATCTGCATTAGTAAAGGCAAAAACAAGAAGTAGCCTTGGGTAAGAAAGGAGTTGCAAAATTTTAGACTCATTCCTCCTGCGTGGTTGTCGTGGTTTAGCCCCAGGCAGCAGCCAAGCCCCTCAGAGCCCCGTGCTTGCTCCCCCACCAGCAGCATCAGGGAGGGAGTAAGAAGGCTAAAAGCTGGAAAATCTGTGGGTTGACATAAAGACAGTTTAATATGGAAAGCAAAAGCCAGATGTGCAAACAAAGCAGAACCAGGAATTCACTCCCTGTTTCCCATGGGCAGGCAGGTGTTCAGCCATCCCCTGGAGGGCAGGGTTCCATGGCACCTGACAGTGACTTGGGCAGACAAACCCCATCATCCAAACATGCCTCCCCCTCCTTCCTTCTGCCCCCCTTTATGCTCTGAGCGTGATGTTGTGTGGTCTGGAACGTGCCTTTGATCACTTGGGGTCATCTCTCCCAGCTGGGTCTCCTCCCAGCTTCCCGTGCACCCCCAGCCCCCTCGCCAGCCCGGCAGTGTGGAAAGCAGAAAAGGCCTTGGCTCTGTGTGACCACTGCTCAGCAATAACAAAAACATCTCCATTATCCTCCCTGCATTCAGCACAAATCCAAAATGCAGCCCCATGCCAGCCACCGGGAAGGAAATTAACTCTACCCCAGCCAAACCCAGCACAATGATTTATGGATGGAATGGAAGAAGCAGCATTGTGTTTCACAAAAGAGCTGTAACCTGCAGCCCCTGCCTTAAGGCTTCCATCAGCTTGGGCATCTGGAGGTAAAACTCCTGAGGCCTCGAAGGGACTCTCCTTAGTTATTTTCCTGGATGCTGCAGTTGATTTTGGGATCTGTACTGCTGCACACTTCCTATGATGTTAGAAATGTGCTTGTATGAGGGAGTATCAATCCCTGGCTACTTTACTCCCTTCAGGGAGAGTGAGCAGAGCTCTGATATTAAACAACAGAGTGGGAAACCAATCTGAAATTCTGACAGCAGTGATGCAGAGATGTGTCTGGTGCCACTGAACAACCATGAAAGTAAAGAGTGAACCTTAGAGAGGAAAGCTGCCTGGCCTGTGTGTTGGTTATCATTGTATGACCATCATTTTGCATTCTGAGTCCAAGTGTGTGGCTGCATGGATGAATGAGGGACTGTCTGTGTCCCAGCAGCCCAGCACTGAGCACTGCAAGCAGTTCTCTAACCTGCACACACAGGTTGGAGCTCAGCTCAGAGTCCTCATGAGTCTGAAAGGCTGAAAGAATTTGGATTGCTGAGTCTGGAGGAGGCTCTGGGGTGGCCTTCCAGTACCTGAAGGGAACCAACAAGAAAGATGGAGAGAGACAGTTTTCACTGGGGTTACAGGAGAAAGGAGAATGCCTTCAAACTGACAGAGAGAGTCCACAGAAGGTCCCTTCCAACCAAGACCATTCCATGATTCTGTGTTCAGAATCAAGTTGTCTCCACACTGAGATCCTTCTTTAAGGTATGATGTTAAGATCCTGATTCTGAACCACACACATTGGGTGAGGTTACATGAAATACTTCCTTTCTTCTAGGCATTCTTAGCATGTGAGTAAACTGAGCAAAATAACAACCAAGTAGTGGAGTGTAGCAGAAAAACAAGGGAAGCAGGAAGCAATCATCTGTGTGGTATTAGTGTTGTCCTCATGGCTTGTGTTGTGGTCAGCAATATAAAGGCAGTATCTGCACAGCTGATTGATTGTGGGTCAGGAACTTCTTTATCAGCTCCAGGCTGATGTGTGAAGAACTGATGCTTACAGCTATCAGGAGGTCAGTAGAAGTTTGTGGCATCTTTGATCCTAAATGTGTATGGTCTATGTCTCCATTTGCCTGTTGGAGTCGTCTGAACTTCTTGTCTGATCAGTTCTGAACTTTGGTGGCATCTGTGTCCTTTGTGGTACAAACAGCTTAGTCTTGTTTCAGGAATGTTTTGTCTGGTCCAAGGTAGGAACTGGTTTTAGCTTCTGTCACACAGCAGGTCAGACAAGGTAATTTGCTGTTCCTTCCCGACTTGGGAAGCTATAAAGTTTGTTCACTGAGTCAACAGATTTGAAAGGCTTCTTCCCTCAAATTCCTTGAGGGTCACCATTACCTCCTGCACTTCTCTACTGCAAGTGCATCTCTGCATGACAGACAGGGCTCAGTCCCAGAAGACATCCCTGCTGTATCATGGAGTGCCTCTGCAGGGGTAGCTTCCACTGCTCTTATTTTCTGTGTTCTCTATCACCTCCTTTTTCCCCAGCTGTGGCAGATTTGAAGCTCAGTGATGGTGCTTTGGCCATGCTTTCTGCTCCCTGAGCCTCTGCCCAGCTGGCTGTACCAGCTTCAGGCTCATTCTTGGCAAGAGAAGCCACGGGCTTTCATCTGCATTGTGCTTGCACTGGTCATGGCTGCTCCAGAAGTCAGGGTCTGGTTTTGCAGTGTGCCACAGGAAGATCATTATCTCTTGAGGTGCAGCAATGCTGCTGAGCTGGCAGCAATGTGCAGGGTGTGATCAGTGAGCCCACCAGCCAGTCCACTGGTCAGGAGTCATCGGGTGCTCTGCCAGCAGCTCTGTGCTGGAGGCACTGAACCACAAAACTGGTGCTTTGTGGAATAGAATCTGTTTTGTGCAAATTTGATGGACTCATAGAACTTTCTGTTCCCAAAGATTGACCGTTGAGAGGATAATGTTCCTTGGAAAAAATAATTATTCCAAAATTAATCTTAGAAGTGATAAAATAGCCAGGGGACAAAGTCCGGATTGTGTAAGTGCCATCACTGCACAAACTCTCATTTTACTTCATTTCATTTTAGGAATGAAGTTCACCATAAGCTTGAAGAATTAATCAGGAAACTGATGAATTGAGAAAGCTTTTTCTTTGGCTGGGTTTTAGAGTAGAGTGGTGAAGATGTCCAGGTGTTGGAAAGGAAAATTACTTGTCAGTAGAATTGACTTGTTCAGGTTTAGGACTGGACATGCCCAGGAGGAAGTTACCAAAGCTCAGGCAGAAGAATGTCCTACTGAGAGGGGGCAGAGAGATAACAAATTTCTGGGCCACAGAGGCACTTGGCAAAACTCCCAAAATAAGGAAGAAATTGATAAAGCCACTCAGCAGCTATGCTGAACGCAGCTGTGAATGGGTAGAAGGTAATTCCAGCAGGGGCATGTGGTGACCACTGACTCACAGCCACCCCAGAAGTCCCCTGAGCCAGAGGAAAAGAAAGACTGAGCATGGGACTAATTGGGGTAAGAAGTAAGGAAATCATTAACCAATAGAAGATAGAAGGCTGATCAATAAGAGAACTGCCTAGCTTGTAGCAAATGAACATTAATGCCTTTGTTTGCTAAAATGTATAAATAGTAAACAGTTTTGCCAGTCATGTGCTGGCTTTGGGGATTGGCCCCAGCCCCCTTTTCTGTGCTGAAGTGAAATGAATCAAATACCTGGAATCTGGGTGTGGAGTGGCCTCTTTCACACCAGGTGAAAGAGCCTGGTTTGGGCCAACACTTTGGCTGGGACTCCATGTGAACTGCAGCGTGTCACACATACCCAGTTCAGGGAGGACTCCCATGGAGTAAAGTTTGGAGTACTGCTTGGAGGAGAGAGTTCAGTTGTCTTGCACGGGTGGCACGTGTAATCTCTGCTGACTCAGATCTCACTCATGGGTTTTACTGTGCAGTGTGACTGTTCTTTTAATCCATAAAGAACTTTGTCTCTTACTCATTCTGTAAGTGAATTTTGTAGGGAAATTCCCTCCTTTCCTATATCCTTTCAGTGAACACCAGAATAGAAAGGACAAATCTGTGTTGAAACCTCTGTCAGATCTTATTTTCAAACCTGTATAGTGTTGTGGGCTTTCTGATCATATTAATGAAAAATAAAGCCGTGTCTCCCTTTTAATTTACAGCTCTCAGAGAAAGATAAACCCTGTGTGGATATCCAGGGCCTGACAGCCTCCACCATGGAAATCCTGCTGGACTTTGTATATACAGAAACTGTGCATGTGACAGTAGAAAATGTCCAAGAATTGCTGCCAGCAGCATGTCTGCTTCAGCTGAAAGGTAATTCAAGGATTAGCACAAATTGCTGCTCTTTAGAGATTTGGTTTGCTTGATCCTCTGTGCATGGAAGAGGGGGAGGAATGATATTTATAAGAAGTTAGGTCAAACTTCTCTTTTCTTGTATGATGTAGTCTCATTGGTAGAGGAATGGATTTGGGTGCAAAACAAGATGGTAAAACACGTTCCATACTTTGGGCTAGTGTACTTGTGCAGCAGTGTTCCCAAGAGGAATTGTGAGCTGCATAGCACATAAATGTTACAGCTCAGTTACATTATTACAATAAGCAGTCCTAGATGTCATTTGACCTGCCATCACAGTATGTCTGGGTCAGTAACAGACTGGTTGTTGTCATTGCACGTGCACCTATGGAGCTGTCCCAGACAATTATCCCAAATCCCAGACAATTTACCCAAAAGTTATCATAGACCTAGAAATCTGGTGCTATATCCACTAGCAGACACATTAGTGGTTTATAATCTGTGAAGCTGAGTATAACTCACGTTGGAGTCTTCCTAGTATCAGATTGATGTAATTTTTTTCATTAGAATAGAACAGCCAGAGCTCAAACCAGCCCAAACACGTGGTCTGGCTGCCCTGTCTTCACAGTCTCCAAAGCAATACATGTATGTACGTGTGTTTCTGTAGTAATTTTACTTGTTACTTGAATTGGATTTTCATTATTGCTTAGAACTTCCTTTTTTGAAGGCCTTGCCAAAGCAGTGGACTGATAGTAAGCGTGCAGTGCTCATTCACCCCTCCAATTTTCCGTAGGTGTGAAACAAGCTTGCTGTGAGTTTCTAGAAAGCCAGCTGGATCCATCAAATTGTTTGGGCATTCGGGATTTTGCTGAGACACACAATTGTGTGGATCTAATGCAAGCTGCAGAGGTCTTCAGCCAGAAACATTTTCCAGAGGTGGTTCAGCATGAAGAGTTTATCCTCTTAAATCAAGAAGAGGTTGAAAAGCTCATCAAGTGTGATGAAATTCAGGTAAAACCTGAAAAATACCATTACTGTGCAAAGCATTGAAATAAAGCATTGAAACCAGTCAGTAATTAGTCCATACTCCTGGCGTGGATTCCTCACACAGTTCCTGAATTTGACATTTAATTTTCAAGAGGCATCTATTTTTATTTTGGCTACTTTGTAATTGTATCAATATCATGTAGCTTCTCTCTAAGAATTTGTTGTCACACAAGTGTTTCTTACAAGTCAATCACTTGAGTTAGGTCCTTTTGCAGAGTTATTGGCCCTTCATTTCCTCCTTTCTCTGGAGAAGATAAGTTGTGCCTACATGCCTACCTTTCAGAAATAGTCCCAAGCTTTAACTTCTGTTTGCCTGCTGCTCAGCAGCACAAGGAATCCTGGGATGGTGCAGGGTGGTCTGACTCTGCAGGGGGTTACAGGGAGATTTAGTTCCCTGAAAGTGAGTCTCTGGAGGATGTGCTATGTAACTGGAACATGTCAAATAGATTTTTCCAACTTTCCTATGAATAAGCTGAACATTCCCTGGTAATGAGGAGAGAGCTTGATTATTTATTGAGGTGGATTTTGACAAGAGCTGATGTTCACTGCAGTTGGAAGGCTTGAAGCAATCACTGCTCAGAGTTCAGGGGAACAGGAATGCTTGGAAGCAAGGCAGTGTATGGATTATCTTTGGTGGGATTCCTGAAAAGCCAGTACAGGGGTAGCCAGAGAAGAACTGTTGATGTATTCCTTGAAAGTGGTCTTCAGCCATGCCAGCATCCCCTTGTTGATGAGGCTGCTTGAGAAAGAGCATGTGAGTGGTGAAGGACTGGCTCCAGCTGGGATCCGCAGTGGAGAAGGCTGAGTGTGTTTGACAAGCTGCAGTTTTGTGCTGTGAGGGGCAGAGCTGTGGGTTGTGATGCTACTGAGAGCAGCTTCTGGGCTGGGAGCAGAATAATAAGGAACTTTAGAATGACCCAGCCAAGCTTCTTGGATGATCTCCCCAGGAAAAGTGACATTCCTTGTGGATTGGAAGGGCTGGTTCAGACCTTGCAGCAGGCCGTGTGTTGGGCATGCACTGTTGTACCTTAAGAATATGTGACAAGTAAGGCAAGGGAGGGGATTCTCCTCCTCTGTCCTTGTGAGATCACATCTGGAGTGCTGTGTCCATGTCTGGGGTTCTCAGCACAAGAAACACATGGACCTGTTAGAGAGGGTCCACTGGAGGCCATGGAGATGCTCTGAGAGCTGGAGCCCCTCTGCTCTGGAGCCAGGCTGGGAGAGCTGAGGGTGTTCACCTGGAGAAGAGAAGGCTCCAGGGGGACCTTATAAAGAGGCTTATAAAATAGGAGAAGAGTGATTTTTTGCATGAGCAGAGGGTGATAGGAAAGGGGTAACAGTTTTAAAGATGAGAGATTTAGATTTGATGTTGGGAAGAAATTCCTCCCTGTGAGGGTGCTGAGGCCCTGGCACAGGTTGCCCAGAGCAGCTGTGGCTGCCCCAACCTTGGAAGTGTCCAAGGCCAGGCTGGATGGGGCTTGGAGCAGCCTGGGATAGTGGAAGGTGTCCCTGCCCATGGCAGGGGTGGAATGGGATGGACTTTAAAATCCCTTCCAACCCAGACCAGTCTGGGATAAGGAGCAGATCTCTCTCCTGCTGTGCCAGCACAGAGGTGCTGTGTGGAATCAAAAGCATGGTGAGGGAACACCCTCAGAAAATCTCTGGGCTGCTCAAGAAGTGACAGGTCCTCACTGTGATCCTGCATTTAGTGTTACTCATCATTTATCAGAAAACACAAATGATACAATGAACAGTTAAACTGTTAAATATATCTGAGGACATTCAGTTCAGGAGGGAATAAATCAACACAGGATTATTGCATTTAAAGAGGAGGTGGGGAAATTGGAAACAATACAGTAGTCTGCTCTCCTTGTGTGAGCTCTAATTGTCCTTTCCCTGTAATTCCAAGAGAAAGAGGCCGTTCCAAATTACAGTGTAACAAATATAAAACAATGGCATAGAAGAATGCCTTGCATAATTAACCTCTGTGGCTCCCTGCATCAAAACATTCTGCCTGACAGCTTCAAACTGGACTTCAAAGGGGACCAGTTATAGGCTGGTTGGAAGGCTCAGTCCTTTCATCACAGGCTCTTTTATCTTCATGTTTAATCTCAGTTAACAGACATTGTGAAAATAAATTCATGTCTGATTTCCTTTTACATTGGATGATCTGATAGATGTACTAAAAGAAAACAAATTCTAAGTAATATATAATTGAGATTTTTACAATTTTTTTTGTGTTTGGTAATCATAGATGTCCAAAGGACCTGTGGTTCTCTAATAGTATCAAATTTGAGTGGTTTAGTCAATTTTATCTCCAGAAGTGGTGTAAGCACCAGCATGTGCCAGTCCTAAATGGAGACAGGAATAAACTAGTGATACAATAAAATAAACAGTAGAAATAAACGGTAGCATTCTTGCCTTGGGATTCTCCTCTCTGAATTCCCCACTTTGTAGTTTTTAAAAGGTGGATTGAAATAAAAAACCTTAAATGTACCTGCTCTGGCTGGAGTGTCCAAGGAACAGGGCTGCCGGGGCCTAACACAGACACTTCACTGTGCAAAGGAAACATGATTCTAATCATCTCTTTGATAGCACTTTGAATTTTGCAGGATCACAGCTCCTGCTCCAGAGAACTGGGAGAGCTGTCCTGTGAGTTCCCACTGGCTCAGCTCCAGGCTCTGCTCCGCACCGTGCTTACTGCTCTCTGCCCTGTGACTTGGACTGCCCATTGTTGATCTCAGCTGCAGGGGAAAAAGCGAAAGCAGGTTTACGGAGAAGAAAGTGAGGGAATTCACTGTGCTTATGGGGATTTCCCCAAGGGACTCGTAGCTGAAGCGTCCTGCTCGCTGTGAGGCGGTGTAACAGCCTGGACATTGCGTGCTCCATGGCAGTAGCTGCAGTGTTGGGCTGCTGCCTGATGAGGACGTGCCTCCTGTTTGCAGGTGGACTCGGAGGAGCCGGTGTTCGAGGCGGTGATAAACTGGGTGAAGCACTCGAAGAAGGAGCGGGAGGCGTCGCTGCCGGAGCTGCTGCAGTACGTGCGCATGCCGCTGCTCACCCCGCGCTACATCACCGACGTCATCGACACCGAGGTACAGCCTCACTGCCTGCCCCTGCCCCTGTTCCAGTTCCTGTTCCAGTTCCTGTTCCTGCCCCTGTTCCTGTACCTGCCCCTGTTCCAGTTCCTGCTCCTGTCCCTGTTCCTGTTCCTGTTCCTGCCCCTGTTCCTGTTCCTGTTCCTGTTCCTGTTCCTGTTCCTGTTCCTGCTCCTGCTCC
>VXBQ01005387.1:48468-63718 GCA_013400175.1 Phainopepla nitens | reverse complement strand
CTCCTGCTCCTGCCCCTGCTCCTGCCCGTGCCCCTGCCCCTGCCCCTGCCCCTGTCCCTGTTCCTGTCCCTGTTCCTGCCCCTGCTCCTGCCCCTGCCTGGCCTCTGCTGCCCACAGAACATATTCAAAGCTGTTTCTCTGCTGCTGCTGTTTGGTGACGCTGTGGAGCTGTCCCTGCGGTGCCGCTGTCACGCTGAGCAGCGTTTGCTGTGCCAGCAGTCACAGCATCCTGCTCTGCAGCCACAGGGTGCCCTCTCCAGAGCCATCAGTCAGCTGTCTCTGCAGATATTCACGGCACCTTTCTGTTGTCATCTGTTACAGTCTCCAACAAGTGCTTTCTGCCTTCATTCCTAAGCGCTGGCAGGTCCCCTTCCCCAGGCTGAAGATTGCTGGCATTGATCTCAGGGAGGTCATGGCTCCTCAGAAGGTGTCTGAGGTGCAGATAGCCAGCAAGTACCTCTGAGTGAGAAAGGCAGCAGCTGTGCAGGTCCAGGACCAACACACAGCCATGGGTAACACTGCTGCTTTGTGTTCTGGGATGCTGCAGAGGCAACCCAAAATGGGGATGATGTAAAGAGACAAGCTTTTCAGTGCAAGTTTAATTCCAGACAGGAAGTGATGCTGACCCCAGGCAAGATTTCAAAGCAAGGCCCAAAGAAGGTCAAATCAGCCTTCAGGTTAGATGGTGATAGGATGTACTCAAGGATTACTAGCCCTTGTCACCTGACTGGTGCTGAATGATGAATGAACGTCAGGGAAAGGCTGGTTTAGCACCAGTCACCTCGGATGTGATAGATCATGGGTGTCATTAAATCAGGACAACCTAATGGGCTGTTGTGTTAGGTTGTGCCAGAGCTGAAGGGTGTTCAGTCAGATTGTCATGGTCCACTTCAAACTGAAATTGAAGCTAGTGGAAAAGGGCCTGGTACCAAAACAAATAGATCTGTTCCAAATCCAGCCTGAGACCGAGTGTGTGCAGCCCTCAGCTCTCAGATGAACGTACAGGGTAACCTGTCCAGTCTGGCAGTGCCACATTCTGGTGGCACATCCTCAGCTTGGGGTGGTGTGGAGAATGGAGCATTGGCCCCATGTGGCTGCCTCACACAGACACCAGGAGCCTGTAGAGGTAAATCTGAACTTACTGAAGCAGCATGTACACCAAACACCCAAGGGAAAATGAGTGCTGAGCTGAAGGGAGGTTGGTCCAGGTCCTCGGCTAGGGAAGGGAGTTACCCAGCATTGTGCAAGATGAGGCTGTCTTTGGCTGCCCCTCACTCTTCAACAAGACCTCGGTGCTCCTGTTGCCTCTTCACAACTCTGTGTCCCGTGTGCACCGTGATCAGGGCAGTAAACCAGCTAAACAGTTGCATTGTGCTGTGCTCCCTGTCTCTTCTCCAATGGCAGGTGCACAACAAGTTATGTGGGCAGATCAAGTGTGATTTCACTGCCAGTTCCCCTTCCTAGTCATACTTCTGCTGGCTTAAATAGAGCAGAAGTGGCTCTTCCTTAGTTCCAATGCAGCCATTTTCCTTAAGGGGCCTCCAGTGCAAGCTGTGAGGATGGAGCCGTATCTTCTCAGCTGCAGTCTGGTCTTCAGTTGCCTTTGCATTTCCCTGCCTGCAGTGTCTGCACCAGGACCTGCACACAAGTCCTTTTCATGCTGTCTGAGCTGATGAGAGTTGGCTTTAGGACAGTTCTTCTGAGGTTTCTTAAAATACATTGCATGTACCAGTGACTCATGTTTCTCCCCAGCCTTTTATACGCTGCAGCCTGCAGTGCAGAGACCTCGTAGATGAAGCCAAGAAATTCCACCTTCGGCCCGAGCTCCGGAGCCAGATGCAAGGACCCAGGACACGAGCACGTCTGGGTGAGCAGCAGGGGAAAGCACCCTGAGAGGGGCCAGGACACTGGCAGGTGTTGTATCAGACACCTTGGCTAGTGCCTTGTAATTGTGTTGATGTTCTTCACAGCAGTAACTTGTCATCCCAGGTGACAAGTGGGACAGAGAGGGGACTGGAGCAAAAGACAGAGTCTCTTTTACAGAGCACAATTGCTTGATGCCAATGTGGAGACTAGCTGATTGCCTTTAATCCCAGGCCCCTGCTTTGGCCTTAAAACCAGTTTCCTGAGTTGCTGGTTGTCCCAGCATGCAGCTGTCCGAGAACTGTGGGAAGAGTTTCTTCCTGTCTGAAGAGGCAGGTATCAGAGTCCAAAATACAGCTGTGAGGTGAGTGACAGCTGCCTTACAGTGACAGTAAGTTTCCACAGTAAATTGAGCAGGGGAAGGTGCGGAGAGGGAGATGGAGATGTCTCTCTTCCTCTTCAGAAGTGCTTTTCTTTTTCTCCCTAGCCTTGTTAAGGCAAATAAATCATTATATCTTCCTTTATTTCAGTAACTCCTACCAAGCACGGTCACTGAATTGTTTGGAAAATTGCTTGTCTTAGGGCTGTGAGCACTCAAGAGCGACATAAATGTAGGAATGACCTACAGAAGAAGGAAAAGTATTTTACTGACTTCTGTGCCATGCCTATGTCCTGGTGCACTCACAGGGCACTGCCATGCAGTGCCAGCATGGACCACTCTCCCTGCAAGGAATCCTCCTTCTGTGGGAGTGCTGCTGCAGGTGTGATGGGGAGAGACCCCAAAATCCCTTCATGGCCTCTTTTAGGGGAGAAAAAGCAGTTTAACCGCAAAAGGAGGAGGGCAGATTAGATTTGTCAGAGACACTGATCAGACTTTTCTGGCCTGAAGGGAATGTTGTTATGCTGTTCCTGCATAGTCCAGGCCTCAGCACATTTTGTGGGAATTCCTATGCCAGTTTCAAAGACCTGCACTTCAGCTCAGTCTCTCACTGGCATCAGCTTTCCAGTATTTGAAGGGACCTACTAGGAAGCCAAAAAGGGACTTTTCATCAGAAACTGCAGCAATGGGACAATGAGGAATGGTTTCACACTGAAAGAGGGGAAATACAGGGAAGAAATTCTCCCCTGAGAGGGTAGTGAGGCCCTAGCACAGGTTGCCCAGAGAAGCTGTGGCTGCCTCATCCCTGAAGTGTCCAAGCCCAGGCTGGATGGGGCTTGGAGCAGCCTGGGATAGTGCAAACTGTCCCTGAACATGGCAGGGGTGAAATGACATGACCTTTAAAGTCCTTTCCAACCCAAAACCATTTTGTGATTCTCTTATTTTAGAAAAACGTGTTTCATTTTATTCTTAGTTGAAATACTTCACCCGATAAGNGAAGCCAAAAAGGGACTTTTCATCAGAAACTGCAGCAATGGGACAATGAGGAATGGTTTCACACTGAAAGAGGGGAAATACAGGGAAGAAATTCTCCCCTGAGAGGGTAGTGAGGCCCTAGCACAGGTTGCCCAGAGAAGCTGTGGCTGCCTCATCCCTGAAGTGTCCAAGCCCAGGCTGGATGGGGCTTGGAGCAGCCTGGGATAGTGCAAACTGTCCCTGAACATGGCAGGGGTGAAATGACATGACCTTTAAAGTCCTTTCCAACCCAAAACCATTTTGTGATTCTCTTATTTTAGAAAAACGTGTTTCATTTTATTCTTAGTTGAAATACTTCACCCGATAAGAAAGACATTAAAAAACTGTTTTATTGTCTAATTGTAAGGTTAAAACTGCACATTATTGCTGAGGCTCATCCTTTGGATTCAGCCCTAGCTGTTTTAATTGATTCCATGCCATCTGATATCAGCAATGTGTCACAAACTGTGATCATGGCATGTATTAACTTTGCATGGGAGGAACTGGCGTGATTGCACTTTTAGCTGTCTTACTGGAAGAGAGGCTTTCCAAGATGTTAGAGCTCTTGTGAATCCTTCCAGTTATTTTTTATATTATTCTTCATCTGAGGTTACAGCTTTTCTGCTTTGTGACAGATGAAGTCTTATTAAATGTTTGTTGCTTGGTGTTCAGTCCTTGTGCAGTGAAAGGCTGGACAGTCCTAAATGCAAGTGATAAACTTCCTGTTCCCCAAGGAATCGAGGGGATGCTGAGCTGTTCTAAACCCGAGACAGAAGCCTGCTTCCAGGCAGTCTTTAGAGGGGAAGTTACAACTCTCCAGGTCACAGCTGTTATTAAGAGTCATGGAGGAAATAAGAAAAATTCATAGAATTCATCCCAGAGAAAAGAAAGTAGAGGAAGGGCAATTTTGAAATAAAATACAGAAGATTTAAGAGACAGTTCCTGGGAAAATATTTAATTAGTTTTCCAAGCTTCAGACAACCTGACTTGTTTCTCAGTTACATAGTGAACAAAATCCCCTAAATCAGGTCTGGACGTCACTTGCAACCAAGAGGAGAATTTGTGTTGTGAGGAGGCTGCAGGGAAGCAGCCATTCTCCTACAGATTCTGTGGGGTGGTGAGAGATTCAGGAAAAACAGTGGAAAGGATACAAAAGGAGATATAAAGGAGTGAACTTCAGCACCTGTCTGAGGCAGCTTGTCTTCTCCAAGTGCCTCTGATGTTAGGAGAAACAGCCCTCCAGCAGCCAGCTCCTAACACCTCAGTCAGTTGTCTGCCACATGCTCTGAAGAGTTTCTGCCTTCTCTTTCTTGCTGAGTACAGAGTGAGTGTGAGTGCCTGAGCTAGGTTAGGTCCCTTCTCCAGAGCTGAGATGAAAACAGGGATTTAGAGACAGCTTTATGCTGGGGAAGGCTCAGAGTTTCTTCAGGTTGTTCCCCTGAGGTGACCCTTTGGTTGGGAAGGGATTGACTTGGCTTTGCTGTCCCTCTGTGCCTCAGGAGCTAATGAAGTGCTGCTCGTGATCGGCGGCTTCGGCAGCCAGCAGTCCCCCATTGATGTGGTGGAGAAATACGACCCCAAGACCCAGGAGTGGAGTTTCCTGCCGGTAAGGGACTGGTTCTGAGCACCCCCTGGGCTGACCAGGCTGTGAGCAAACACTGACACTGACAATCGTGCAGCACCAGCTGGATAACAGTCTCCTTGGGCTGTCCTGTGCAATCTGCTGAGGATTTCTGACAGAAATTCTTTAGAGATTTACATGGTGAATGCTGAAACCACTTCAGCTTGCAGAGTGACTGAGGGAGAGGGGGTTGTTGTCATAGACCTGATCAGCTGAGCCTGCAGAGACCCACATCTTGGTTGTGGGAGTGAGAACTATCATGTTTCTTAGAGAAGGGGTGTTAAGCTTTAAGGTTAGTGATGATAATTGGAATGTCAATAGGAACAGTGTAATCAGTGCAGTCTTGAGGCTGCTGCGTGATCCCACTGCGTGCAGTGTTTTGGAGCATAATGGGAAGAGAGAATTCCTGCACTGAGGAGTATTTCTACCCAAATTAAAATCAGCTTTATCTGTGTGAAATGGTGGAGAACTGCCTCTTCTTTAATATCACCAGTCAGGGCAGACTCAGTATTACCTGGTGTTCCAAAATTCTGATCTTACTGGAGGCTAAAAGCTTCATAAACCATTCAGAGTCCTCGCTTTTTCCCATTACCAATGTCTGCAGGAGCCAGTGGGAGGCTAACAAAATGTCCCAAATCCATCAAAGATTATGCAGCAGCACAGGATAAATGACATTTAGTGCGAAATATTTGAGTGCAGAGAGACATGGTCCTGAGAAGAGAGCATGGCAGGGGGAGGCAGGCACGGTCACTCAGGCTGTGTCCTTTAAATCCATAGTGCTGCCTGCTCTGGGCAGTGGGCCGTGTCCCAGAGAAGCAGCAGAAGAGGGTGGAAGAGCAGTGCTTGGTGTCCATGGGCAGTGCTGGTTCTGTCTTTGACTTGGCGGTGCTTTGCTGTCTCAGAGCATCACGCGCAAGCGGCGGTACGTGGCCACCGTGTCCCTCCACGACCGCATCTACGTCATCGGGGGCTACGACGGGCGCTCCCGCCTCAGCTCCGTGGAGTGCCTGGATTACACTTCAGATGAGGATGGCATCTGGTACTCCGTGGCTCCCATGAACGTGCGGCGAGGGCTGGCGGGAGCCACAACCCTTGGAGGTAGGTCCTGGTCGCTGCTGGGGCAGAACAGCCTGTTCGGCTCTGGCCCGAGATGCCCTGAGCTGAGTGTGAAGAGTGGGCTGGCTCTGGGGGAGGAGGGGAGCCTGAGATTCTGCCTTCTCATCACTGGCATGCAGAAATGGAAAACTTGCCCACATATCCTGAGAGGAGCTCTGCCTCCGCCGCGTTTCTGCGGCATGTATCTGTGATCTGAGGGAAGGGGGCTCTGTGAGGGATTATGGAGTGGGAAGCTCTGAGGCTTGTGACAGTGTTGGGCAACACTGAGCACAGGACACTGAGTACAGCTGTGACCATCCAGCACTGGTGTGACTGGAACGTCTGCAGGGAAGGAGTGAGGACTTTGGGGAGGTGCTGACATGAGGCTCACCACAGGCAGGGTTTGAGTTTGGTGGTTCTGCAGCGTGAAAAAAAATAGCTGGATTGTGTGTGTTCTCTTTCATCCATCAGCAAGAAGCATATTTAAGGGCCAGATGGGACTTGTGTTTGTTTGTTGGGCCTGTGAGCCAGGCTGAGGAGCCTGGGTTCATCTTGGCTCCCAGTGTGCCATGGTCTGTTTTCTGTGGTTTGCAGTCCACATTGTAACTTTTGCTCCATGTGTGAGGGCCCTGGTTCTCCGTGTGCACGGCTGACTGGCTGGGTCCCACCTCTGTCCCCACAGACATGATCTATGTTTCGGGTGGCTTCGATGGGAGCCGCCGTCACACCAGCATGGAGCGCTACGACCCCAACATCGACCAGTGGAGCATGCTGGGAGACATGCAGACAGCACGGGAGGGAGCGGGGCTCGTGGTCGCCAATGGAGTGATCTACTGCCTGGGTAGGTACCCTCAGCACCTCTGGCAGCTGTGCAAAGCCTGCTTTTTTACCCAAGTGACCATTCAAGTGCTGCCTGAGCAGCACCAACCTGTCACATCCATGTTAGAAGAGGTTTAACCTCACTGGGCACTCACAGCTGTGTCAGTGAGTGCTGCCTGACCTCACTGTTCCCATCACAGGACTGCAGCTGCCACAGGGAATGCTGCACGCTGGAAATTACACACAATTTACACATGCTGCATTTGAGGGATGGCAGAAGTGTGGAGGATAAGCAATGCCAGCTGAGGCTTTGTGGTGCCTGGGCAGTGTCTAAATGCCCTGAGATGAAGCAGGTGGCCATGGGATAGAGGGTGCACCTGCACCACACAAAGCAATGGTGGCTGTAGTGCTCCAGAAATGTATCCTGAGCTGTCTGTTCTCCAGCTTCTTCCTGCAGCACTTGTTTCAGTTTCAGAGCACCACACCATCTGTGAATACAGTGAGATTGCCAGAGGACAAAGCACTCTGAAGCTTCTTCTCTGGGTCACCTTCTAGGCCCCAGAAAAGGCAGGCCCAGCGTTGCACCCGCATCTGTTGCCGTCCTGTTTGTGGGGAGTCACAGATCTTAGGCACTGTTTTCACAGAACCACTGAATGGTTTGGGTAGGAAGGGACTTGGTCTCATTCCACCCCCTGCCGTGGGCAGGGACACCTTCCACTAGACCAGGTTGCTCCAAGCCGTGCCCAACCTGGCCTTGAATCTGGCCATATACCAACCATATTTATTTCTCTTCTTCATGCTGTCCCCCAGGGTGGATGGCAGCACACTGCTCCTTTGCTGAGGCTGCACTGAGATTTTAGTATCCATTTGTGAAACAGCTCTTGAGAGATGCCAGCCTACACCATTCAGCCTCGTGCAGCTGCAGCACAGAGCTGAGCACAGACCTGGGAGCTGCACATCTGCAGGGTTGTACCAGCAGTGGCCTCAGTGTGCTCAGAGGCAGCTCCATGGGGCTGGCCTGATTTGCTGGTTTGGGGAGTGATGCTCTCCCACATGGCCCAGTGCAGCGTGGGGGCAGAGCTGGCTCTGGGCTGGCTGCAGGATCCTCTGTCCCAGCAGGGTGGGCTGTGCTGATGGCAGTGCCACGCTGTGCTCGGGGCCCACCAGGCATGGTACTGCTCTGTGCACAGAAAACATTCTCCCCAGCTCAGCCCCGTGGTTCTCTCCTGTGTTTTGTTTCAGGAGGCTATGATGGGTTGAACATCCTGAATTCTGTCGAGAGGTATGACCCCCACACTGGGCACTGGACAAATGTCACTCCAATGGCCACCAAGCGCTCAGGTAAGAGCCCACAATACCTTGAGGTCAGTGTGTTTCCAGCTGCACTGAGAGAGCAATCACTGCTGGTGTGTTTGGCTGCCCTGGAGCATGCTCTGTCCCCAGTGGGTGGGTTGGCTTTGAGAAAAGAGGATTTTACTGGCTTGAATTCCCAAGAGAAATATTCTTTTTCACATCCCTCCATCCCATGCCAAGGTGTGCATAGAGGAATGTAGTGGCAGGGTTATAAGTTACAGGGAGGGAGATGAAATGCTGTGTGACTTCCACAACTAGGAACAGTGCCTGGCATGGAGAAGAGCTCACAAGGCACAAAATAACCACAGTACTGGGTCAGTGCTCATCAGCTGCAGGGGACATGGTGAAGGCAGGTGTGCCCTGCCAGGCTGCTCCTTCACCTGAGCCCTGCTCCAGGGCAGCACTGCCAGAGCAGTGGCACCCAGCAGTGGGGTTACACAAATGGTGCAGTCACACAATAATTATCCCCCACCAACTCTTCACTCGTCTCTCTGCCTGGTGTTCTATCCAAGCTTTAAGTTGGCAGTTGTATCTAGGACAAAAATACAGTTTAAATCCTACTTTTGGAGTATCTTTCTGTTTAATCTCTTCTTCATTTCTCAGAGGAGTTGTCATGGGGCTCCTGTAGCTCCTGTGTGCCCAGATGTGTTGACCTCCTGCTCTTGCTGTGTGCCTCAGGCCTCGTGCCCTGCCCTGCAGGCCGTGCTGATGGGCTGCCCTGGCCCTGCTGTGTGTGCACAGGAAGGTTGCTCTGTGCCTCCCCACCTGTGTGCTCCCAGTGCTTACAGTTACGTGCTTAGACCTCTTCCAAATCCCTTTTGAAGATGTTTTTCCTTTGCTTCTTTCAATAACTGGCCCTCACAGTCAGCCTGGGCAGCACTGCTGCATGTTATCCCTGTGCAGTGTTCCTGGTTAGGGACAAGTACTGGGTACTCAATAAAATTTGGCTCTGTTCCAAAAATGTTTCAGTTTTCTTGTGCCTCCAGTGGCATTCACCAAAACCCCAATCTTTAAATATTTATTCCTGTGACAGGGATATTCCTGTTAAGTGTTGGTTTATCTGCCAAGAATGGATTTGATTTAGGACTTGGGCACTTTCCACATCCAGGAAGCCATACTTATAAAACACAGGATAAAATCTGCAGGTTTTTCTGGGTCAGAGGCACCATATGAGACCAATCCATGAATGTCTAGGAAGCTTGAGGATCAGATGGCTTTCCTCAAGGGGTCTGCTTTGGGCACCAGAGAAGGCTGACTTTGGACAAGACCAAAAGCAGAGTTCAAGGGAAAGCTTTCTACAACAGGCATTTCTCACCCAGGTCTGTGCTCCCCACAGGAGCTGGAGGCTTTAGAAGCTCTGTCTTGGCTGCAGCATGAGCTCCTTGGTGCTACAAGCCAGCAGGAACCTGGTGAGGCTCTTGACCCCAGCACTGGCTCACCTTGACTGCTTCCTTCCTTGGCACTGTGACCTAGAGTATCAAGATTTGAAATGTGGGTGTGCCCAAGGGCCTTTTTTTGCCCAAGCTTTTGTGCTGCCACTCTGTTAGTGCCACCCCTAACTACTCACACCTTAGATACTTGCAACCTGCTGTCAGTTAAGTCCATCCTGGTGACCTTGGACCCTGTAGGACTTCTTTTACTCCCCAAAAAACCCTCTAAGAGTTATCCACATGCAGGTCTTTGAATTCCAAGCCCTGGGCCAGGACTAAGAGTAATCTTGGCTTTATTCACAGAGATCATTTCCTCCTTGTTTCTTTTCATCTCTCAGGACAGATTCTGGAGGGAGGCTACCTCTCAGAGACCTTGGCCATATTGCATTGCTGGACCCAATTTCCCTGATTAGGCCTTGGTTTGGTCTCTTCAGCCAAAGCTCCTGGAGAGCCCATGGGGCCAGCCTGGCCATTCCCAGCTGTTCTGGTGCTCTCAGCAAGGACAGACAGAGAAAGCCAGCATGCCTTTAGTGGAACAGAAAGTCTGTTGTACACCGTTTGTAAGGAAACAGATCCATGCCCTAGAACTGCACGTAGCTGCCTCATTTCCTTCAGGATATTCATTAGTGCAAGAGTTCCATGTTGGTGGTGACAGCCTGACAGGGCTGACTTTGTCCCCAGGTGCAGGAGCCCCTGAGGCCACCGAGTGCATGGCAATGTCAGAGTGTCCTCCAGTGCTGTACCCAATGGGGCTTCCAAGGAGGAACCAAAGCTGATTGAGGTTATTTGCTGCTGGTTTCATAAATTCCCAGTTGAGGCAGCATATTATTGTCTGCTTTCACTGTGATAACACCTCTTCAGGCAGCTGCTCCAGCCACCTCTGCCTCTGCAACAGTGTAGAAACCAGTTTTCATTTTGTCTTCCAGAGGAGTAATGTCAGGGAAATCCCTCCTCCAGCTTTGCAGGCCACAGCCAGGAGCTTTGTGACACCAGGGAGTCAGAAACACCAGAGGAACCTGTCTGTGCTGACAGTCCCAGCCAGCTGCCTGCCAGCAGAGCGGGCCTGGTGCTGCTCTGCTCACACACCTGTGCTCAGGTGTCAGCCCAGGTAAACCTCTTGTGCTGCTGTGCTGCCTAGGCCCCCCCTGCCACAGAGTCAGTTTAGTGGAGTGAGATGTTTTCATGTATCATATTGGAGGCAACAACAACAGAAGACACGGTTGTCAGCTCTTTGGGGGAGGTATGAGTATAAAAAATGTCCAGGGAAGAGGGAGGAATTGACCTTTCAGCCTTGTGACAGCGAGCCCGGTGCTGCCGGTGTCACTCGTGGGCGTGACCGTGCCACCTTCTCTGCGCAGGGGCTGGCGTGGCTCTGCTCAATGACCACATTTACGTGGTGGGTGGCTTTGATGGCACGGCGCACCTGTCCTCGGTGGAAGCCTACAACATCCGCACCGACTCCTGGACCACGGTGACCAGCATGACCACGCCCCGCTGCTACGTGGGGGCCACGGTGCTGCGGGGCCGGCTCTACGCCATCGCCGGGTAAGCCACGGGGCCCTGCAGCTCCGGGTGCTCAGCAGGGACCTGACAGGGCACAGCTGCTGCCCCTTCCGTGGGGCCTCTCCTCTGTGAGAGGAGACGCCCACGGGGTCACCCTGCCCGACCCAAACAGGCAGCACAAAGGTCCGGGGCCCAGGCAGGTGGGACAGCAATGGCAGCCTGGTGCAGGGGTTATAATCTGCGCTACTCCTGCTGTAGGCAGCTGTCCAGCCTCCCAGGAAAAGCTCTGAATGCTTCAGCCTCTTCCACCAGCACTGTCCTTCATTTGTAACTTTCTGTCCCGGCAGATACGATGGCAACTCACTGCTGAGCAGCATCGAGTGCTACGATCCCATCATTGACAGCTGGGAAGTGGTCACCTCCCTGGGGATGCAGCGCTGCGACGCGGGAGTCTGCGTCCTTCGGGAGAAGTGATCAGCAGGGAACTCAGAAAGAAAAACATTCTGAAAAAGTCTTGGCCGGAGAAAGAGTCCCAAATGATTTGCAGTGACTGTTCTTGAGAGTTGTGGATGCTGTGGGAATAGGCACCAGAACAGCAGCTTTCTGTGCTGCTTGTAACTAGAGCATGTGCATAACTGTGTGATCTCAGCAGTCATTTGAAATCAGGGGCTCTGTGGGAAGCTGGAGGAAGGGGATGATTGGGTCAGGAGAAGCTGCACTCTCTGCTGTTGCTGTGGCTCAGGTTGTGGGCAGAGCAGAGTTGCCCCAGCCTGGTCTCAGCCAGCCTGGTGACCCCTCCCAAGGACATGTACATACCCCTGGGTCACCTCTTCAGCCACCGCAGGACCCCGCGGGTCCTCGGGTCGCTCTCAGCCGTGTGATGTGTGAGGGTGAGTCCAGCTGCTCTTGTGTTCCAGCTTCAAATCATCGTGTACTGAATGTTCCAGCGCGCTCCCTGAGCGCGTGGGCGCAGAGCCAGGGTGCTGCTGTGCGTGAGGGGGCCTGCCCTGTCACTGTCTGCAGGGCCTCCAAGGGCTGCACACGAAGGAGTCACAGGTTAAAGCTGTCAACTGCTGTGACGCAGAGCCCGAGGCCACAGGGGCAGAGGGCAGGGGAGGAGCTCGTGTCGCGCCACAGAGGCGTTTGCAGTGTTTGTGCTCTTGATCAGGTGCTCAGCAAGGTTCATCACATCGTGTTTCCTCACAAAGCTTGACAGCTCCAGCTGCGAAGGATGTGTGGCACTGGGAGCTTGGCCGGGCCTGTGCCCCACCCTGTGAGGAGGTCACCTGAGCTGAGGCCAGGAGAGTAGGGACACAGTGGCTGCTGCCTACTGAGGTCCTGCTGGGTGAGTCACTGGGGTTTGTCCCCAGACAGACCTGAGTCCAGCACACCCAAAGCAGCCTTTCACTCAAGTTCATTGTGATGGTTTTCCTTTTATCTAGGATTTTTCTGCTTCCAGGGCTGTTCCGGAGTGACATCCAGGATTCTGTTTTGCCCTTTGTTCTCAGCTGTTTATTCCCCTGTCTCATAACTCCACATCCTGTGACTCTTGCTATCCCTGGCCTGCCCCACGAGCCCAGGTGAGGCTCTATCAGTGGCTCACACCAGCTCATGGAGCACTCTGTGCTCAGCATGTCCTGCCTCACTGCGTTCCCAGGAGCACAGGCTCCCCTCTGCCATCAGCTTGGCCCCACAGTGCCTGGGCTCCATGTAGTGCTGCTCGTTGAGCTTCCTGCTGACTCCTTGCTTGGGGACAGGGTGGGATCAGGGACATGGTAGCATGACCTAATTATGCACTTTCAGCCAACGCTCTGACCTTCTGCGTTTGTTTCTATCACACAAGTGTTCTGTGGTTCTGTTTCCTATGTTTATTTTTTAATGAAAGTATAAAGAATAAAATATTTCCTGAGCCAGTAGGAGTTTAGCTTCTGTTCTCTGCCTTCCAGACATGTATCTGACTGCTATGTGAAGGGTTTGTGCAAACCCTGTGTTAGACAGGCAGCTACCCTCAGGTGTGTCTCTGCCCTGCAGCTTCAGCCCAGTAGTGAAAAACAGCTGCTCCAGCTGTGAGATCTGTGGCACAGAGACCAGCCAGGCCTGGAGGACTCCCTAATGAGGGAATTTCCTGCAAGGTCTGTTGGAGAAGAGCATGGTAGCAGAGAGGAGGGAAAGAATATGATTACAGTCAACAGCAATAATGAATCACCAGAACATGAGCCCAGGTGGCCAAGAAGGCAAATGACACCTGGCTTGTACCAGCCGTGGTGTGACCAGCAGGACCAGTGACCCTCTGTGCTGGGCACTGCTGAGGTCACACCTCCAATCCTGGGGCAGTCTTGGGACCCTCACAAGATGAAAGATACTGGGAGGCTGGAGCATGTCCGAGGAAGGGAACGGAGCTGGGAGGGTCTGGAGCCCCAGGAGGGGCTGAGGGAGCTGAGGGGCTCAGCCTGGAGAAAAGGAGGCTCAGGGGGACCCTTGTGGCTCTGCACAACTCCCTGACAGGAGGGGACAGCCAGGGGGCGGGGGGCTCAAGTTGAGGAAATGGCCTCAAGTTGTAACAGGGGAGGTTCAGGCTGGATAACAGGGAAAATTCCTCCCTGAAGGGTTGATCAGGCCCTGGCACAGCTGCCCAGGACAGTAGTGGAGTCACCATCCCTGGAAGTGTTCAAAAGACATGTGGATGTGGCCCGTGGGGACATGGTTTAGTGGTGAATGTGGCAGTGCTGGGGGAGTTGTTGGACTCAATGATCTTAGAGACCTTTCCCAAATTAAACAATTCCATAATTCTAATACTGTTAGAGCTGCAGTTGCAAAAAATTACAGCTCCTTTGTCCACCATGGGCATGTGGGATGAATAGAGCCCAGCATTGATTCATCTGTCCATATGCAAAACACAGATTCTGTTGATTTCAGGGCAAACTGCAGCATTCTGCCCCACTAGCCTTTGATGCCTCCAAATCCTTCACCTGCTCCCTGGTCCCCCTATAAACAGCTCACCACTCACTCCAGATGCTCAGGAGCTTCTCCTGACACCTGTCCCCCAAACTGCTCCATCATTCTTTAGCCAGCAAGAAGTGGGGAAGCAAAGAAGGGAACAGGCCCCCCTTGGGGAGTGCAGCACTCACCAGGAAGCACTCACTGGTCCCATACGTGGATCTGTCCTGCCAGTGCCCCTCTGACACCTGCAGGGAGACAGGCAGTGCAGAGGGAGTTTCCAGGCTCTGATACTGACCCTGGAGCTGTCGGGAGCTCCTCTCCCTTCCCTGACAAGCCCTGCTCTCCTGCAAAGGGCTCAGGGGGATTCAGCTCTAAGAGTGAGTGTCCAGTGTGAGGCTGGGCAGAAACTCAGCAGTTGGGCAGATTGAAGCAGCAGCATCAGAACTGGGTCACAGCAGGATGTGACCCTAAGAGAGTGGCCAGCACACCCATCCCTGCCTTTCCAGGACAGGATGTACTGAAGGGTTTGAAGAGGAACTGGTTTTTCCAGGGAGGTAATGCACAGTATAAATCTTCAAAATGCTCCATGTCGGTGCTGGAGATGAGAAAATGTACAGGCTCCTGATGAAAGCAAAAGAAAGGGACAAAATGTTCTGCTTGGGAGGAAGCTGCTATTGGTTCTCACTGGATAGCCAGAACGAAGCTTTGCTCATGAATAACCTAGCAGAAAATGCTAAAAGGCAGAACTTACAGTGAGTTTTCAACAGAGAAAATTCCCACCCAGGACTTAAGAATTGGCCAAAGATCCTATTAGCAGGTTTTTATTTACCTCTTGAATTGTTCACAAGGACTGTAACAATGAGAGACACTGCTCCAGCCACCAGCCCTGAGCAGCCAGCCCAGCCCAGGAGCAGCCTTGGGCCACAAGCTGGAGACGTCAGTGTGCTGTTGTGCCACTCACGGTTTATGGGCTGGGGACCCTGTCAGAAGTGCTCCATCTCACCTGAACATGAGGAGGTGAGAGCGGATGCGGCACTGGCAGCTGTGGATTTGCATCCTGCACCAGCCTCCCCCGGGCAGACAGAGGGTTCACCTTCCTCCCCCCCATCTGGCTGGGATCTCACCCCTCCCAGCCTGTGTTACCCCCATGTCCTAGGTTACCATGTAAATATGTGCCCAAAGCCATGTATTCCATCACCATCTCCATGAACTGTTGAAAACATGAGGAACAGC
>VXBQ01005387.1:26143-42154 GCA_013400175.1 Phainopepla nitens | reverse complement strand
CACCCTCGTGGGAAGAGTGTTGGTGGTGGGAGGGTCCCTGTACCCTGCAGGGACAGCCCACCCTGGCATTTTTGCCGTGTAGCCTGATCTGCCCCAGTCTGGCTGCTGTACCGCTTCCCTGGTGGCCGCTGTTGCTCCAGGGGGCTGAGGTGTCTCATGCTGGTGGCCCTGTGACACTGTGTAAATGCACTGGGACAGGGCAGCAGGAGGACAGGACTGCTGCACTGAGTCGTCGTGGCAGCTGAAACTGTCTGCCCTGCAGCCAGAGCAGTTCCAGGGTTCGAGGCTGAATCTTCTGTTGATTTTCAGAAGGAATGTTCACTGCCCCAAGCTCTAACATTTATGTTCTTCAAAACCTCATCCCACCTGACAGCTGCACTCTGAGAGAGTTGTGGCACTTGAAGTGAGTGTAAGGCATTCCTGCTAACGTGTGCAGTTCTGTTAACTGAGCATTTGGGAACAAGACACAGGTAGAGTGTGCAGACAGCACAGGCTGATAGAGCAGCAAACAGAGAAAATGTGCCAGACCACAGAGCTTTCAGGCAGCAAAAATGAAGAGATTCCAGCCTGAAAAGAATCTGAATCGTTGGACAGGCACTGCTGAAGCAAATCAGAACACATGTGTGTGTGTGTTAAGCAGTGATGTCAGGAGGGAATTTCTCTTCTGTAAAAGCTGGTGGTAAGAGTAATCTGGGATATTGTGACCAGTTTTGGTTTCTGCCTTTTAAAGCTGGGCACACAGCTAATTAAAAATGAAAGGAGGCTGCAGTAGCCGTGGTTCTCCCTGCATTTATCACTGCTGGTAATCGTGGCCCAGTTCCTTCTCCTTTGCTAACCCCCTGTATGAGTGACAGAACAGCTCTCCAGGGATGCTCTGGGGTCCCTGGTGCTGTGCCTCACTGTGGGACACATCCCTGTCCTCTGCTCCTAAGCACTTGAGCAGTAACCCAGCTGTGAAGGCATCGCTGTCACCGTGCTGAGGTGATGGACTCGTTTATGCCACCAAACTTAAGGTGTGCTGTCCCAAGGAAGAACCTTTCCCTTGCCCCTCTAATGAAACAGTTTTGTTGGCAGGGCTCTGTAAGGCAGGCACAGCCTCAGATGAGTCTCCCAGAAGAGGCATCCTGGAGGAGCAGAAACGAGTCCCTTCTTCCTGCAGTGCTTGAGCACCTGCACTTCTGAGACTTGGAGACTCTGCCTTAATGTGTGGCCTGTTCTGGGGCTGCTCTGCCAGGAACCTCTGCTGTGGGCAGTCAGGATTTATCAGGAGAGGGAGAGAGGCAGAACTGGGGGCTGGGGGCTGAGGGAGGCAAATCCTGTGCTGTGTCCTTGCTAAATGTGTCAGATGGACATTTGTCATGCAAACTGCTTCTCCCCTCCTGCCCTTCCTGTCTCTTAGCCCTAAGCCCAGGGACTGCACAGGTTCATCAAGGAGATGTGCCTCAAAGGACAAGAAAGCTTCACTTGGGTTCTGCATAGGCATGGCAAAATGGTGGGATCACATCACTAATTTCACACTCTCATTTAGATTGTTGTCTCTTGGGATATGTATTCTGACCTGTAATACCCCAGCTACTGTCTGTCTTACTTAACTGAGCTTCACTGCACGAGCTTCATTTGGAAGACACCACTGTGCAGAACAGACTGTGGAAATCAGCTTGGCTAACGCCGAGTAAATGACCTCCAAAAATGGTGCATGTGGATTCCTGAGTGGCACTGGGATGGAGCTGGGGGTGGTGGCAGCTTTCCCAGTCAGTAGAGCACCCTGGAGAGATGGCAGAGCTCAGGTCAAGGCCTTCACGTGGGAATGGCAGCAGCTGAAATCCAGCTCAGCACAAGGCCCAGAGTGCTCTGAGCTCCGGCTCCTCTTCGCTGGGAGAGGGAGGTGAATCCTTCATGGAGCCAGGTGTGCTTTCTGCTGACTCTTAAATGTTAAAGAGCATCACATAGACTTGAAATGCTAGGAAGAAATCAACAGTCTGATGGGAATTCTTGGGAAGAAGCTTTTGTACCATGAGATCTTGGGGGTCACTCAGCCTCAGGTAGGGTCTTGGGTCCCTGCAGCTTGGAGAGGCCATGAGAAACACCCCTGCAGTGCAGGGGGCACAGGCAGGGACCTGGGGCAGGTGGTGGGACAGCTGTGCAGTCCAGCTCACAGTTAGCCCCTGGGCTAATTCACCTTCCCAGAGGTGACTGAGAATTTCAGGGGGGTGGGCAGGAGGTGGGGAAAAGGCAGCATCACCGTGTGGAATTGGAGCTCAGGCAGCTCCACTGTGCTGTTAACGGGGCTCTGGGGGAGGAGTGTCCCAGTCAGCAGACGTGGCCTGGGGGAAGAGCAGCTGCTGCTCCACTGGACACATCACCAGGTTTGGGATCTGCTGAAGCTGCAGCGTTCCTGTGTTAATGAGAGCTAATAAAAATTCACACAGACTCACAAATATTTTCACTGCTTTTTGTCCAGCATATTGAAAAGCTGTTTTCCAGTAGCCCACAGTAACTCCTAGAAAATAAGGATAGACAACCCTCAGGCATGGGAAGCACTTACATAGGGCCTGGGAAAGCTCATCTTGCAGCCCATCTTTCTCTATCAACACCAAGACAGTGCAGAAACCCTTATTTCACGTGTAGGTCACTTTAAATTAATTTGAACATGTATTCTTCTATTAATATCTGCATAGATTTGACTCCTGAGACCATCCTGTGTTAAGATGTTGCATTGCCTCAAGAGGGAACAGTAACAAACCTGCATCCCTTGCTCCAGCCAATCTCTCTAGCAATGTTCAGGGGGCCAAATAATAATTTTGTCTAATTGCTTCCCGGTGTGGATTTAAGGCATGCCTGGTTCCTATGGGTCAGGTGTTTATATGCCATAAATGTGCTTAGGATGGTTAAAAGCAGACCTTGCTCCACTCTGGCTCTGGTATTGGGATGGGCCATGGTCTGGGCTTGGCTGACATTGGCACCTCCTGTAGCTTCACCTCTCTGCTCCCATTCCCAGCCAAAGCTCCCACTCGAGCAGCTGCTGAGCCCTTTGCATGTTCAATTTGGTAACTTAGGCTAAAGCTTCTTTTCTTGGCTGCGGGGTTGACACACAGGAGTTTGGGTGCTGCAGCCTGTGGGATGCTCCAGGGGCAATGCAGGATGAAGGCCTGCCCTCCTTTTTGGCAGCTGCAGGCTGTGAGATCAGCTGAGCTGTCCTGGGGAATTGCCACAAGTCACGCCTTGCATAGAGGTCACAATCACTTCCTTCCCTCAATTAATTACATTTCACTGGTTCAGGTAAGTGGTGCATGTAGCAGAGGCTGGGATTCAAGGCTCCCTCTTTCCCAAGCTCTGCAAGTCAGCAAAAGGTGCCTGGGCCTGCCAAGACCTGAGGTGTCTGCTCGATTCCTCACCTCTTACTGAGGGAATCTGCAGCACAGCAGTGATGACAATGTGGACTTTGAAGCAGTAGCTTGGAGAACTTTGCTTCCCTGCTGTGTCCTAGGGCTCTCCCATCCAGCAGGAACCCAGCAGGGATGAAAGTGAGATCACTGCAACACCTGCACAGTGTGTCTGTGGGACCTGCTGACTGCAAGTGTGGAGGGGAATGGCTCAGCAGAGTTCAGAGAAGAGCTGTGGTTGATGAAAGCAGGGCCAGCTTGGCCAGGGAAGTGGTTGTGGTGTTCTCTGTCCTGCACAGCTCACCTTGCTGCATTTCCTAAACCCTCTGTGTGAGCAGGGACTGCCCCATCAGCACAGGCAGTTCTGCAGAGAGGTGTTTGGGTGAACAGGGATTTCTGAAATGTGTTATGAATTTCCCTGAAGGTCATTTTACATATCTGACATTACACTCCCTGGCAGGAACATAAGTAGGAGGAAAGGAAACAATTGAGATGAAATAGCTTCAGGGTCCTTGGACAACTGGTGCAGGGAAAGCGTCCCTGCCTCCCACAGAGTCAGGTTAATACAGGCCAAACTCCAGAATCAAAGAAACACTAAACCACCAAGTATTTTGAAGCTGCTTGGGGACACAAAAGGAAACCACAGCAGATGAGTGGAACTGGCCATAAAAATGCAGAGAGAACATGAGGGCTTTTATCAAAGCCAGCTTTGTTCTCTTTCAACCAACACTTTTATGCATTTCAGCATAAATACTCGAGTGCTGAGTTGTGAGGCAGCCAGATCCCTCCAGTGCAGCTTTGGTATGAGCACAGCTGGGCCCCTCAGTGATGGTGAGGGGAGAGAAGGGGGAGATGGCAGCCCAGCAATCCAGGTGAGAGTTACTGACCTGTGGGGCTGGATGGGGAGAATAGCCAGTTTTCACAGGAGCCTGCTTTGGAGGGAGTGCCCCAGCACCTGAAAATGATCCAATCTTACACAAAGTGAAAATCGAGTGCTTGGCTCCCTTTGTGCAATCCCTGAGGAAGAGCGAGCAGGTTCTGGGATTGCTGAGATAACACTTCCATCCTCTGAGAGGGGGAAGCAGCTCTGGAAAAAGTGTTTCTTGCATCTTACCTAAAACTGAATGGAGCCTGGCACAGTCCATCCCAGTGGTTGCTGCAGTTTGGCTTTTGAAGTGCTGCACATCGAACTCAGGGAGAGCTGCAGGGGTGGGAGCACCGGGGGGTGAGGACCTGTCCCTTGAGCATCCCATTCCCTGGGGGCCTAAGATATGAACTGGTCAGATACAACTTCTGCCTGGAGAAAGGCCCTTGCCCTTCCCTCCTTGGCACGGTTCTCAGCCGTGTGGGCTGAGCTGGACGGGACAGCCCCGGGCAGGTTTTTAGGCCAGAAATGCAGCTGGACCTGGCAATGTGTTTGCAGCAGCCCCGGCTGTGCGGCACGACAGGGTACAGCTGCCGGCGGGGGTGTCCCTGGGGCGAGAGGATTCCCGTGCATGTGTTTGTCCCCACCTCTCCTCGCTGGAGCAGCAGGGAGTGTGTGTACACTCAGCTGGGCTTCTGCTCCCCCTTTCATGTTCCTTATCTTCCAGGAGGCCCTGAACTCCCTGGGGGAAGGCAGACAGTTGCTGTAATCTATGTGCGTGCAGAGGCACAGCGCGCTCCCGTCTGCTTGCTGCCATTGTTCCAACCCAGCTGGAAGAGATGCCCTGAGAGCAAGGGAAAATGAGCAAAGCCATGTCAGCACAGGTATCCTTCCCCTCCTCAAGCAGCTGGCAGTGCACGCTGCCTGGAATGCTGTGAACAGCAGGCTCTTTCCTTGGCAAACATCCAGACCACAGCTCGTTGCAGAATGGCTGGTTAATTTGGAATATCTAGTAGTGGAACATGAGGACATGGCTTCAAGAACTCGTGCTTTCCTGTTCTCTTGGAGGACTTGGTTCTCTCTGCCAGGCCATGGCAGGTCCAAGGGCCTGACACCAAAAAAGGCCAGGATTCAGCAAACAGAACCCAAGTGCCAAAGAGAAAGGGTGCTTGGAGAAAGGAGCAGCTTCAGGATCTGGAAGGAGGGATCTCCCTTGATAAGCAATACTGAAGTGTGAGGGCTGTAGCTAAGCATCAGCAGCAATCTGGGGGCTCTGTGCCCTGGTCAGCTCAATCCCTGCTGCAGCCACAGGAGTCCCAGCCTGGCTCTGGTGCCAGCGCTCCACAGGCCCTCATGATGCCAGCACTGCTCGGGGGGATCTGCTTCCATCCCCTTCCTCAAGGCCCATGCTAGGATATGGGGATTTCTTTTGGAAACCCACTATGCTGGCACCAAAAGGGAATGTCTTGTGTGTAGCTGGATGGTACCCAAGACACAGCTCCTGCTTTTGGGAGAGGTGATGCCACAGTGCCCAGTGCTGCACGTACTCAGGGCAGCACAACATAAAGGGCAGTTTACTGGGACCCTCTGGCTCACTCCCTGGCATCCCCTCCCTGCCTTCACAGACAGTTTGTGCTGCTGATCCAGCTAAACTGATCTCGACACAGAGGTCAGTGAAAATAGGCTGTTGCCATGTGCAGCTGCACCACAAGGCCAGTGCAGTGCAGAACTGGGTGCACTGGTTGTAGTGCACCTGCAAAGCCCCTCTGCCTTGTCCATGCATCCCTCTGCAGGTCACTGGACCACCTAGAGCCAGGTCACTGCCTACAGTGCTTCAGCTCCTCAGGGCTAATGGGGACATGAATGCTCAGCTCTGTCCTGGTGCCCTGCTATAATCCATGAATTCCCAGAGGGTCTCAAATCTGAGACAGTGCACTGAGGAGTTTCTGTTCCTACCTGCTTTACTGGTCAGCAATCCACGACTGAGAATCCAGGATTCTCTGTACAGCCACCCCATGTGCACTTTGGGTAGCAAGAACCAACTCAGATCTGTGACACTTCCCCCAGCCTCTGCTGCCTGACCATCACAGATGGATACAGCCCTGCCAGTGGAGTCTGGACCGTGGATGTGTCGGGGTTTAACCCCAGCTGGCAGCTAAGCACCAGCACAGCCCCTCGTTTCTCCCCCACACTGTGATGGAGGGAGAAGTGGAAGGTGAAAGTGAGAAAACTGGTGGGTTGACATGAAGACAGTTAAATAATGAAAAAGATTTTTTTTTTAAATGTAAGGGAAAAAAACAACAAAGAGAGGAAAATAGAAACCAAGAAAAACAAGAAAGCAATTGCTCATCACCAACTGCCCTAAGCCTGGCCAGACCCCACCATCCCCCAACCTCTGTTTCAGGGCTGAGCATGGCATCACGTGGTCTGGGATATCCCTGTGGTCAGTGAGGGACAGCTGTCCTGGCTGTGTCCCCCCAGCTGCTTGTGCACTCCCAGCCCAACACTGGTGGGTCAGGTGAGGGGCAGAACAGCTCCTGACTCAGCAGATCCCTGTGGGATCAGTGCTGTTTTCAGCACAGATCCCAAATAGCACCACAAGGTGCTGTGGAGAGCTGTAACTCTGCCCCAGCCCAAACCCCTGCAGGATGTGAACTGTTTGCCACACTCACTCCCTGCACCGCCTCTGACAGGTTCCATGGTCAGAAGGAGACGGGACAGTCAGTACAGAGGGGAATGTCCAAACTCTGGGAACAGGAATGAGTGCTGCTGCCTGACCAGCAGGGAGGGGAAGCTGCACAGCAAAAGAGATCTGGCTTAATGAGTGATTTTGGTTACCCACACAAAAAGAATCACAAAATGGCTTGGGTTGGAAGGGACTTTATCTTGTTTCCACCCCTGCCATGGGCAGGGACACCTTCCACTAGCCCAGATTGCTCCAAGCCCCATCCAGCCTGGCCTTGGGCACTGCCAGGGATGGGGCAGCCACAGCTGCTCTGGGCACCCTGTGCCAGGGCCTGACCACCTTTACAGGGAGGAATTTCTCCCCACTATCCCACCCATCCCTGTCCTCTGGCAGTGGAAAGCCATTTCTCCTCATCCTGGCACTCCAGGCCCTTGTCCAAAGTCCTTCTCCAGCTTTCCTGGAGCCCCTTTAGGCACTGACAGGAACTCCAAGGTCTCCCTGGAGTCTTCTCTTCTCCAGGTGAACACCTCCCAGAAAAAGCCAATTAGTTGCCCTAAAAAAGAGACCAATTCCTCTAGCAGGGCAAGACAAGATAAGTTTTCAGTATCTAAACCAAAAATTAGTGTGGAGAAGAAAAAATTTGTAGGCTAGGGACAGTGTACTGCCAGATAACAAACTGAACCTGGTACAGGTTCAGATACCAAAGTCTGGCATCATTTGAGACGGGGCACTATCCAGCACAGACACAGCACCCCAATACAGAGAGCCCACGGCCCAATCAGTGGGTTACTCAGGAGGGCTTTGAATTCTAAATTAAAAACAACTGTACTTGCTAGAGAAGCTGTCTCAGCTTTGACAAATGGCAGGTGGAGGTTTGGTACCGCAGAGCAGCGGGGAAAGGCAGGAAAGCAGCACTGAAAGAGTCTGGCCTGAAGCAATATTTAAAGTGAGCAGGGATGGGAGCAGCCTCTGCAAGTGAGCTTGCAGAGAACAAAAAAATAGGGCAGGTAGTGAAGTCCATGCTTGCAAAAGCAGGATTAAAACAGTTGGATGAACAAATTAGCTAAGATTTAAAAGCAGAGAATGTATTTAAGGTCATTAAACCAGGCTCTTATTTAAGGATTACCTCGAAGAAGCCAGGCTAATAGCATGGTGAGGTTACAAAGTCAAGTGATCAAGGGAGAGAATGCTGATATTAAACTTGCTTATGAAATGTTAATCTGTGTGCAGACACTGCTGCAAGTGCTCTGACTATCCCTGAAGGAACCTCACAAAACAAAAAACAGAGCCCAGCCCTTTGGGGTTCCACTCTGGCAACTCAGGCACATCCTGCCACTTAATTGGACACTCCCTGTGGGGGCAGGATCAGGTATCAACAGGGTTTAATCATATGATTAGAGATACACCTACTGCACACATTCAGGCTTCTGGAGCCCTTCCCTTGTACAGACCGCTCTGGCTATGCCTTCTGCACTTGTAATTCCCATATTTAAGGATTCCCAGCCCATCTGGATCAGGACTGTTTAGAACAGGAATTAATTCCGTGCTATCTAGTGGAATAGTTTTCAGCTCTAAATAAAAGATACATCTTGGCACCCAGCAAACATTCCCAACCCTTATGGAGAATCCATGTCCTCCCATCAAGGTTTGGCCTGAGGTCATTGCATTAAGCATTCTCCCCAAATTGTTGCTCTGTTTGTTGCAATGCAGTACTTGAGATAAAATGTGCAGGTCTGTGTAATGAGATAGAAGGTTGTTGTGGTATAGAAATTATATTCCCCAATTCAGTGTCTCCACCAAGACTCCCTCAAACCAGATGTCTCTCACTGCCCCCCTTCCCCTCCACCTTCCTGCTCTGGGGATGGGATTGAGAATTGGAGGCACAAAAGGTGCAAATCATGTGTTGAGATAAGAACAATTTACTGGAAACAGAAATGAGATAAGAAAACGACCAGTAATAGCAAGGATTTACTAACAAAAGGTATAAGGCATTATTTATTTACATGGAAAATCACAACACCCAACAGCTTTCCCCCAGTGGAAGGGAATGTTGTTCTCCCCCAGGAAGGGAGAGTCCCTCACTTCAACCCCGCAGGCTGGCAGTGAAGTGCCGGGTATGGAATCTCAACCTGGACCCACCCACACGGCTCCAGCCTCTGCCCCTCATGGCTGCTGTGAAAAAAATACAGCCAGTCCTGTTGGAACCAGGGCAAATGTGCAGGTGTGTGTGAGGAGGTGAACATCCCGTTCTGCAGCCAAAGCCCTGCGATGTGCACTGGGCTGTTGCTACTCTCTGGTGCATCCCAGGTAGCAGGGAGCACCTCCATCTGCACATCCCTCTCCTTCCCAGGGCCCTGCTCACACCTCCCTGAGGCACACCAGGGTTTGCCTCCTTTTCTGGACAGGCCTTGTGGATCTTCAGCTTGCCCAGGGAACAGAAATGGGCTCAATACCCCGTCCTGCTCCAGGGTGATCCTCTGTTCCTTGGATATGAGGTAGGAAGAGGGCTACAGGTAGAGCTGCAGTGGTTTCTGATTTTAACCCAGTCTAGAGAAGAGAATATTCTATTCTGGGTGTCTTCCATTATTTCTGTGATGCACTTACATTCCAGCAGGAAAGGACAGGGTGCTGGCTGCTCCTGCAGTTGCAGACTAGTGACAATGCAGCCCATGGAGCTAGACCTGAATGGCCAGCTGAGCCTGTCTGGATAGAACATGATCACAGTTGGGGCTAAACCAACAAAAACCTCATCACACAGCACAAAGAATGCTAGTTTTCTTCAGTCTTGCTAGCTCAGCTTTATGCAACGATTTTCTTTACCTGCCATACCCTTCCCAGGCTACAAGAAAAAAAAAAACCAAAAAAACCCAAACAAACAAACAAAAACGCCAAAAACAACAACAACAACAAAAAAACCAACCAACCAAACCAACAAACAAAACCAAAAACAATAAAACCCCACAAAAACCAGAACATCCCTGCTTTTCTTCCCCTTCCACCTCTCCAAAAGACTAATGACAGTTCAGATGTCAGGAACCTTGTCCCCTCCCCAGCCTCTGCAGAGCTGACAGTGCATTTTGCAACAACCAAAGGTCAGGGCTTTGCAGTGTAAAAGTCCACAGCCCTGGGCTAGGTGTCAGACCTGTCAGCTGGAGGAGAAGGGCTAGACCAGATCTGAGAAACCCAAGTGAAGTGCACCCAGTGTCCCAAAGGAAGATGAAACCAAAACCAAAATACTTGGTGGTCCCTGTTGAGACAAAATGGAAATTAGTCCTGGATAACACTAAAGCCCACCTGTTCCTGTAGCAATACAGGACCTCAGATCCAAAAGGAGATTCTGTTACCTGCTTGGCTGCTGGCAAGGCATTGAGCTACCAGTGGGGAATGGAGCAGGAGCAAACAGACATGGAAAAACCCATCCCCAGACCACAGGTCGGGATAGACAGTTTAGAAAATACAGGCTGGTAGTTCAGGAATCCTCTGTTACAGGGATTGCTGAAAGTGGGGAAGAGTATCCCAGGGTAGTGGGGATTTTGCACAACCTCTTCAACACTTCCCAAGGTATTTGCTGTGGGTCACCACAAGTGAGCTCACTGGTGAAAGGCTGAGCCAGGGTGACTCTTCTTGTGTAATGTATTCTGTCCTCAGTGACTTCCTCATGTGTACAGTCACCTCAGGATTAAAACACAGAGATCTAAACCAAACCTCTCACTCTCTGCACACTACCAAAGGGGCCAGGAGACATCACCCATGCAAAGGGGAACCCAAACCAGCACAACAGCATCAACACTCAGCCCAGCACTATCTGCTACCACAGCAGCATGTGACAGGTGCCCCTGGGATCTGTCCCCAGGATCAGCAGAGGCCTGGGCCCTTGTTTGCCACAGCCCCACATTGTGCACAGGTCAGGGGACCAGCCCCTGTTTGGGATGCACCTTCCCACCTCTCCCTCAGGAGAGCCCTGAGCTGCCAAACCAATCCCATCCCCCTGCGCTGGGAAGGGAGCGAGGGGACTGTGTTTGTCAATGTTCAACCATGTCACACCATCCCTCCCTCTGGCACTCAGCCCTGGCCCTGACCCCAGCCGTGGGAGTTTCTGCTACTGTTTCATCTGATCTGACCAAGAGGAAACTGGGTGCTTATTTTGGGAAAAGGGATGAGGAAAGAATGGAAGTGTAGGATGGAGTGCCTGTCAGTACCTGTGTCTGAAGCTAAGGAAGATTTTTGATGGCAAATGGCCCAGGGAGCTATGAACAGGTGGCCATAAAGGCTGCAGCTGGCACAGCCCTGTCCTGCTCTGGAACAGAGAATCCATCCCCACTCACCTGGGTTATGCAGTTCCCCTTACAAGAAAGTGAAATCCATGTTAAGAAACTGGCTGCTGGAGTGTGCTCCTTCTGGCTGCTGGAGCATGACACATCCCTCACCAGCTCCCAGCTGATGTCCAGGACCAGCTCCAGGTCCTGCCATCTAAAATTTAAAATAATTAATAAAATCAATATATTAGAGACAGAAAGGGTCTTTCAGAACCACTGAATAAAACCTGTCAGTGAGAAGCAGGGCTCCCACACTGCTGAGGTACCCCCTGATCCAGCCTGTGATGGGTTGGTGTAAGGCTGGTGGCCGTGGGATACAGCTTAAACCAGAGCAGGAAAACTCACAAACTCACTGCCAGCCCCCCCTTCCCTGTCTGCCACGTTCCTGTGTAGGAATTGTCCAGACAGGCATCTGTGCTTGGTACTTTGGCCTCAACAAAGGAGGCACTTGGAAGGGAATGTCTCTCCCTGCTGATAATCAGAGGGGCCTTGGACTTCTGGAAGGAGCCAGATCTAAAAGCAGGGTGAGTACACAGGACTTGGGATGGATGTGTGAAACAGAATGGGTTTGCACTTGGAGAGGGGAAATTAACCTGAGTTCTGAAACAATGGAGCCACGGTGAAGCGTTGTCCCCTGAGTGGTGCAATTTGATGGCTTCACTCTCACCATACACGTGCCCTCAGCAATCCTCACACCCAGATGGGTGTCCTGTGAGCTGGGGATGAG
Organism: Phainopepla nitens; assembly: GCA_013400175.1. Classification (NCBI taxonomy): domain Eukaryota; kingdom Metazoa; phylum Chordata; class Aves; order Passeriformes; family Bombycillidae; genus Phainopepla; species Phainopepla nitens. The sequence continues at coordinate 30,177 of VXBQ01005387.1, read as the reverse complement.
GAGATGGTACCTCAGTCAGTACCTGGCTGAAATGCAGGCAGCAAGCTGCCCTTGTCCATCTGAGTGCTGGGAAATGTGCATAGAAATCCCAGGTCATGCCAGGTACTTAGAGCAGGCAGGCACGGGGTTAAGGCTGTCATAGTTTTGGGAATTCCATGATAGAAGTGAATGTGCACACATTATTTATTCAATTCTTCTGAGAAAGAACAGAAAGCAAAAGCTACAGAGTTGTACATTCAAAGAAGTTTCATCCATGCTGCTGGAGAAGCCCCAGGCCCACAGTGCAGCCACAGAAACTGGATCACAGATACACAGCTAGTCCTGAATTTTTGGAAGGTGTCATATTCACTGAATGCATGGGTTGCAGCCAGAGTCTGTGCCTGAAGCCATGATAGCATGATCAGGCACGGGGAAATCCTGGGGAAACAAAAAACTTCTGCTGCTCACAGAACTGGTCTCCAGCAGCAAAAAAGAATGTATTCGAGAAACCCCTGATAGCCCCTTGGACATGACTGTTTAGTCAAACTAAATCAAAAGCATTTCAAGCTCCAAGGAATGAGTTTTGGGTGTGCAGCAGCACCAGCTTCTCTAGGACTCGGGGACATCTTGCTAGTGCAGCAGCTCTGGGAGGGCACACTGAGGGAAACTGAGGCACACTCAGCTCCAAGTGCCAGACGTGGTATCGCTGCCTTGATGTCGTTTTCACAGAATCAAAGAATCATTGAGGTTGAAAAAGACCTCAAAGACCATCAAGTTCAAGCTGTGACCAACTCCCACCTTGTCAACCAGCCCAGAGCATTGAGTGCCACGTCCAGTCCTTTGAACAATTCCAGGGATGGGGACTCCAAACCTCCCTGGGAAGCCTCTTCCACTGTTTAATCACCCTTTCAGAGAGGAAAATTCTTCCTCATGTCCAACCTGAACCCGCCCTTGATGCCACTTGAGACTCCCAACATAGCCTGGGGAGTGGGGCTGAGGCAATGCCAGCGTAGGTTGGGGGTGCCCAAATCAGAGCAGGTACTGAATACAGGAATTAAGTATGTCAAAACCTCAGCTAAAGCTGGGCCAGAGCACCTTTTAACACTACAGCCCAGCCTAATCTCTGATTTCATCAGCTAAAGTGAAAAGAATGCTCACTGCACTCACAGCAATACCGTCTCAATTTTCTGCTTTGGCAAGAGATCTGACCCATGTCATGTCATGGTGCTGCAGCATTTCTAACAGAGAATAAAACCCCCTAAGTGTGTGACTCTGTACCACTGGCAGTCCAGGCTCTGCCTCACTGTTCAACTGCACTGGCAGAGTTGAAGGACAGTTGGAGCAGTGTGAATATTTCAGGTCAGAGCATTTGATAAGCATAAATCAAATCTTTGAAGTCTTATAACTAGTTTAAAAATAATGATTTTTTTTTTTTAAAATCAGTGTGGGCACTTATTTTCCATATAGTTTAGATTAAACTTTGCTCTGATTGAAGATTTCCGTAGTAATTTGGAAAAACAACCAAATGTATTGCTTTGAATGAGCAGACAAAATTCTCACAGATGTACCTGGTGTCTAAAATGGGAGGCTTTGAGAAGAGAAAAGAGAGAACACTAAAATATTTGTAATACAGTAGCAACATGTGGAAGAATTAAATCTAATTTGACCTATTTTCTCTTTTAACCTACAGGGAAAGTATTCCCAAATCTGGGCTTGCAAAAATCCCACTACTCATGTAGTGCTGGTATTTTGTTTCCAACTGAGAAAAACACAACAGATCCTAAAAAAAAAAAAAGAAAAAAGAACATCTAACTGTTGTGGGTTTTTTTCTTAAATAAAAACAAAATTAACTAAAATATTGTAACTATCTTTCTCTTTCATCTTCCAATAGCTCATTACCACTGCAGGTAGGATCCCTCCTATCTGATCATGAACATCTACAGCTGCAAAGGTTTTCAGGGGCAGAGAGTAGGACAGGACTAGGCAGGGGATGGTTTTAAACTAAAAGAGGAGAGATTTAGGCTAGGTGTTGGGAAGAAATTCTGCCCTGTGAGGGTGCTGAGGCCCTGGCACAGGTTGCCCAGAGCAGCTGTGGCTGCCCCATCCCTGCAAGTGTCCAAGGCCAGGCTGGATGGGGCTTGGAGCAGCCTGGGCTGGTGGAAGGTGTCTCTGCCTGTGGCAAGGGGTGGAATGAGATGAGTTTTAAGGTGCCTTTTGACCCAAGGCATTCCATGGTTCTGTCATTTCAGTTCTTCCTGTCTCAGACAACCAGGACTATCTTGGTCTTCTTTACCAAACAGCTTCACTAAGGAGATGGTCACAGCTAAAAGGCATTTTGCAGCCAAGGTCATGCCTCAGTGAAGTTAGGCAATTAGGATAAAACAAATGGGATAAAAGAACAGGAAGAGAAGTTCTTTCAGGTCTCTTGGAGCACAGGTTGGGGGTTATTAAAAGTTTAATATTGACTGGATCCTTCAAATATATACCAGCTTGAAAGCAGTAAGCAAAGAGTTTGGGCTTGTTGAGGATCAAAACATGAAAGAGGAGACTTTAAAAGACGTTGCACACCTCTATGTTTTCCCTTGGTGTCCATCACCCAGCTCACAGGTACTCATTTGTGTGATCACTCCCCACTCTGGTGTGGGGATGGCCAAATTCCCTAAACATGGTTCAGTGCTTTCTTATACCCCACCTGTTTCTCAGTCACACATTACACTTGGCACTACTCTTTGGAAAAACAATTATACCAATGTTATTTGTGGGTTTTCCCCCTTCTGCCCCTGACTTCCTCTCTTGATCCTCTGATCCTTGCTTTCTGGAGTGCTTTTGCCCTTCCTTTCTTTCAGGGTACACCCACACAGGTTTCATTCCACACTCAATGATCACAAATGAGGTTGGTAACAGCAGGAGCAGCATCCTCAGCAGATGTCAGTTCCCTGCCCTGGGATCAGTCAGAGTGAGGGGGTTCATCCCTTCCCTCCATCTACAGATCCTGCCTGGCACAATTCCACCCCACTCCTTTTAACTAAAGGTTAAAAGTACCACCTTTATGCAGGCTGCTTGCAGGGTTGGAGATCTACACAGGAAGAGGAAAAATCACCTACTTTGTTATTATTCAAAATTGTTTCACATCCTTCTCCTGCTGTAAAAACTCAGCTCAGTGCAGGAAGAAGGAATTTCCTGAAACCGATGCTGGTGCTGAGGCTCTGAAGGATGGATGGAACTCCAGGTATCAAACATCAGACCTACACACATAGCAGCTGCTTTTATCCAGGGACTGAGTTTGGCAATCTCAGGAATATTTCTGTTAATATAAGCCTTAAGACACATCACAGGGTTTTTATGCTTCCCACTTAATATCCAACTTAAACTGGGGCATTTAAACACCAGATCTACTGATTCCAGTAGAATCTGTGTGGCTCTCCAGATCTGGCCCTTTAGCTTTGAGTCCTTTCCATTCTGTGACTCTTCATCCCAGAAGTGGCACTTGGCACAGGCCCTGCTGTCCCTGGTGACTGCAGTGGAGCTGCCCCCAGCCTCCCGGGAGAGGGATCTGTCCTCACCTCACTCTTTCAGCCCAGAGACAGCACCCAGAGCCCGCCTGGAGGACTGGGGTCTCCGGGCGCCCACCAGGCAGGTGTGGGGCTCTCAGGCTGTCTCCCAGCAGATCCCGGGCTGCCCATGCCTTGGTCCCAGCTTTGCCCGGCAGTTTCACTGGTGCCTTTCCCGGGCTCAGTGCGCTGGGACAGGGAGAGCTCGCACCCAGGACACCCGTGGGTAGAGCGGCCCCCGGTCCCTCCGGGCTCCTTCCCAGGGCAGCAGCCGCTGGCTCTGTGCTCCCCAGGCTGACCTCGGAGCCCGTGGCCAACACCCGGGGGGTGGGCAGTGCTGAGCCCCCTCCCCTTCAGCCGCTGAGCTGCGGACACAGCGAGCCCCCCGGGCCGGGACACAGCGAGCCCCCCGGCCCGGGACACAGCGAGCCCCCCCGGCCCGGGACACAGCGAGCCCCCCCGGCCCGGGACGAGAGCGAGCCCCCCCGGCCCCGGACACAGCGA
>VXBQ01005387.1:0-25670 GCA_013400175.1 Phainopepla nitens | reverse complement strand
AAGGCTGCCGCTGTTTCGGTGCTGCCCAGACACGTTGCGCGTCTGTCCCGGCGCTCCTGAGCCATGGTGAGTGGGGCGCGGGCCCGATGGGGCAGGGATAGCCCGGCGCCGCTCCGCGCGCTGCAGCAGGAAGAGGGGGACGGGATGGCCGGAGGGATGGCTCCGCCGGGCCATGATGGGCAGTGGGTCTCGCTGCTCCAAGCCGTGTCTCGTCCCGCGCCCTGTCGCTCCCGCCGTCTCGTCCCAAAATGGTGGCGGCCTCCTCGAGAACATGGCGGCCCACAGGACCCTCAGCCCCGGCTGGCTCGGGGGCTGCAGCTCCGCCCCGGGCGCCGTCAGCCCCCGCACCGCCGGTGCCTGCGGGCCCCGGGCCGGGTTCCCGCTGGATAACCCCGGGCACCTCCGCGCCGTGTGCGCGGCCGGCGGGAGGAGCCCGGCCCACTGCCCTGGGTGTTGCCGCAGTGCCGCTGCCCCGCTCCTGCCCCGCGGCTCTCCGTGGAGTGGAGCCGGGTGCGAGCGCCGGGGCTGGGCTGATGGGGAGAGTTCCTGAAGGACTTTGTGACACTGGCCGGCGAGAATGACCTGGTAAATTGAGTCACCTTGAGGGGTAATCAGAAAGGCGTGACGGGGCTGGAATGTCCCACGGGACAGGGTTCAGGTGCTGAGCCGGGCAGCACAGCTGGAGTCGGGGATGGGCATGCGGCTCTTCCCTGTGGGGGTGTTGTCTTCCTACATTTGTGAAAAAAGATTGTCAGAAGGTTACGTGGATCTACAGATACAGCAAGACTGCTACTGTAGGCTTGTGAATGTGTGGGAAATATCTGTTGAGCTGAAAATGATCGTAAATTAGAGTATTGGTGGGATGTGTTGAGGTCCTTGCTCTTACCCTTCCTTTGGGGGCTAAACAGTTGTCACAGTTTTCATATAAAGACAGATCAAGAGTATCAATACAGCCCTTGGTCTCTGCAAAGGATACAGGTTCCCTGGAGTCCCATCTCAGGGAAACAGCGTTCCTCCATGTGGTGTGCTGATGGGTTTGGTCTGAGCTGGCACAGCCTTTCTCAGAAGCTTGGCTGTCCATCAGCCTCCCGCAGGTGCAGCTGGGCCTTGAGCACCGTGCTGGGGAGTGCAGAGGACCTAGAGCCCGATCCAGCAGTGCTGTGGAGGAGCTGGGGGACTGCAGCCCAGCAGTGAGTGCAGCAAGGGGCTGAGTCTGCAACTGCTGGAAGGGCAGTGGCAGAACAGGCCAGTGCCCTTCACCTGGAACACATCCTGGAGGGAAAGGAGACAGAGTCTGGGCTGGAGAAATTCTGCCTGAAACTTTGTGTGCTTACAGGTAACGTATGTAAGTGTGGGGAAAGCATTTAGTGTTACTTAAGTAAAAAGGATTCTGTAGTGGGTTGAATACAGCATTTACCAGCACTGTCTGTATATATGTAATCCTTGTTCTGAAACTCTTGTCAGTGATGTGTGAAGGCTCCAAGCTATAGTGAATGTGACAGTTCTCTTGCCTGTCATTCCAACTTGGAGCTGATGCTTTTGAAATAAAATCTGAACCTTGTTCTTTATTTTTCTTGGTGCTATGAAAAAGCCATGCAGCGAAAAATGGGCAGAGAATGTTATCATCTGACAAAGACTGGTGTTTCATTGAATAGCCACATACTACTTAAAAGTCCTTAGCAGAGTTGTAGGAAAGCAATTGAAAGAGCTCTCAAAGCAGGACTCACAAGTAGCACCAGGCCAGGCTTTGTGACTGACCTTGTCTAGCCAAGTTTTGAAAACCTCCAGGGATGGAGATCCCCTCCCACTTCTCTAGTGACTGTTCCAGGGCCTCACTGTTCTACCGGGGAGGCTTTTCCTAACACAAACCTGAGCCTTGCAGCAATCTCTGAGAATCTGGCCTGGAGCCAGGTGCTGAGCAGAGGGAAGCCTTCTCCTGTGCTGGCCGTGTGTCTCCTTTTGTTCCCTGGCACGTGGTTTGTGTTATGAATAGGGCCAGCAGAGTAATCTCCTTTCTGAAGGCCTTTATTAGGACAGCTTTGGGTGGGGAGCCCGAGGGGTTGCTCCCACTGTCACAGCTCCCTGGAGCCATGAGGAGGAGGGGAACAGCTTTGCCAGGTGACCAACAGAGCTGGGCCTTCTGTCTTCATGGAGTTCTGAGGAAGATGTTGGTAGGCTCATTGTCTGGGGGTGTCTTTCAGGTGCACTGCTGTTAGATCATGGCAACGAGACAAAAAGCTCTGGTTGGTGGTTTCATCCTCTCCATTGATTTCCCAACCTGGGAGTATCATCTTTAGTTTTCTTTAGTGTTTGGATGTTGTACTGGTTCGCTGTTGTTACCTGTAAATGGTACCCATGAGTACTTGAGGCCTCCTTATTTGCATGCACACCATTTTGAGGAGCAGTGCAGGTGAGACCCTACGTGAAAGGGAGTGTTGGTACAAGGTAGGGGACAAACAGATAGGGGTATTAACAAGCAATGAACAATAAATAGGTAGGGGACAAACAACTAGGAGTATTAGCAATTAATTAAAGCATTAACAATAAGTAGCCAAACATTAATAACAATCAACTGAGTGAATACTTAAAAAAAACCTAGTGTTTGGGGATTTATTCCCCACAGTTTGCCCCACGGAGGACGAGAGAGCTCTGTGGGGTATTCAGGCTGGTTTCTGTGGGAACCTCCAGGATCTTTGCAGCAGGGCTGACTCTCAGTTCCTGCTGCTTGTACTGGTGCAGGCAGTCACTGCCCAATGTGTTGAACTTTGTATTTTGTCCGAGTAAACATGCCACGGTTTAATGTAGCACCTGGTCTGTGGCTGTGTTGCCAGGCTGTACATTCAGAGTTGGAAGGGACCCACCAGGGCCATTGAGTCCAGCTCCTGGTCCTGCACAGGACACCCCCAAGAATCCCACTCTTTGCCTGAGAGTCTTGAGTTCTGTCAGCCCTGGGACTGTGATCACTGCCCTGGGGGGCCTGTTCCATTGTCTGATCACCCTCTGGGGGAAGGATGTTTTCCTCATATCCAGGCAAACCTCCCTGACACAGCTTCCCTTGGGTCCTGTCACTGATCACCAAAGAGCCCTCTGCCTCCTCACGAGAGGAGGCTCTAGACCATGATCAAATCTCCTCTCTTCTCCTGGCTAAACAAGCCAATGGCCTCAGCTTCTCCACATACCCTTCTTCTTTACACCCTCCAGCTCTGATGTAGTCCTCACACACCCTTTCAGTGACTTTCCCAGCTTGCTTAGGCAAGGCTTAGGTCACTGGTAAGACTTCAGTCAGGCGAGGATCCAGGCTGATGTGGTGGTCTGTGTTCTCTCCCTGCAGAAAGTTTCAGGCTGTCCTGCTCTCTTAAAGGATGTTCCCTGAGTCAGTGCCATGGTCTGGTCTCTGGCCCTGCAGCAGGTTTTCCTGTCACCTCTTTCATGCTGTGCAGGTTGGCTGTGTGTTCTCTGCCATGACAGCACTGGAAAAGCTCCGTGCTTCAGCCTGGAGAATGATGGTGTCATGGCTTTGGAGAGTAGAAGTGTGGCAGCAGCTCTGAGTAAGGCTGCTTCCAGAGAGGATGTGGGCTGGACATCTGAATATACAGTTTGGATGGGTGGGAGCATTAAAACAGTTCAGCCATACAATGCTGTGCTTGAGAACAGGCAGGTTTGGTTGCGTTTCTTTTTTTGACAAATGCAAATTGTAATTTCATGGGTTTCTCTGCAGAAAAGCAGGACTGTGCTCCTGTTCTTGTGCATTGACTGTGGATGTAGACTAGGCAGTTCCAGGTCATAGAATCACAGAATGGTTTGTGTTGGAAGGGACCTTTAAGACCATCTAGTTTCATCTCTTCCACCAGACCAGGTTGCTTCAAGCCCCATCCAATCTGGTCTTGGACACTTGCAGTGATGGGGCAGCCACAGCTTCTCTGGGCAGCCTGTGCCAGGGCCTCAGCACCCTCACAGGGAAGAATTTTATCCTAAACACCTAATCTAACCTTATCCTCCTTCATTTTAAGGCCATTTGTCCCCACTCCCTCTCCAGCTCTCTTGGAGCTCCTTTAGGCTCTGGAAGGGGCTTTAAAGTCTCCCTGGAGCCTCCTCTTCTGCAGGCTGAACACCCCCAGCTCTCCCAGCCTGGCTCCAGCCCTTGGAGCAGCTCTGTGTCCTCCTCTGGGCTCACTCCAGCAGCTCCACGTCCTTCCTGTGCTGGAGCCCCAGGGCTGGAGGCAGCTCTGCAGTGGGGTGTCACCTGAGTGGGGCACAGGGGCAGAATCCCCCCTGTCCTGCTGCCCAGGCTGGGGGATCAGCCCAGCACACGCTGGGGGGTTTTGGGCTGCCAGAACACGTGGCTGGGGCACGTTGAGCTTCTCACCCACCAACACCGCCATGTCCTTCTCCCCAGGGCTGCTCTCTGTCCATTCTCTGCCCAGCCTGTACTGGTGCCTGAAAGCACTCCTGCTTACCCTGGAATTCCAGGGGACCAAATTGTCCCATCCAGTCATAGTTTTGGGTAACAGTCACATTAAACTGAAGTCTACATAGGCTCTTCTAGATGTGCTTTACTGACGTTCAGAACTAGATGTTGAATATAAAATGCCACGGATTTTTCTATTATGGTTTGGCTTTTACCATTCAAAGTCCTGTGCTGCAATATTAAAGAAACTGGGTTTATGCTCTGGACATCAAAGGGAACTTAGGAACCCATGAATGGGTAGGAACAGATAATTTTGCTGCCATGAGCTATTTTCTGCATGCCTTTCTTGAGGTGGTTTTGTTTGGTGTTGAGGAGTTCAGTACCTTGTGTACAGCAGTGTGGTTTAAGGCCTGGTGGGTCTGTATTTATGGAGGGATATGAAGGGGTTTGTTAGGCAAAGCCTTTCCTGCTGAATGACAAAATTTCCTCAAGGGATCAGGAGAATATTTTTTTTGTTTTGTGTACGTTAAATGAATTGCTCCCACATCCTGCAGGGATTTTGCTGCCTCTGGTGGCTGTGCTCCTGGAGCTGGGGTCTGGGTGGAGCTGGGGTCTGGGTCATGCTGTGCTGGACACTTTGGCCAGTGAGAGGTGTGATCCTCAGCTTTTCTAAACATTCGGTTTGGTATGAAGAGAAGAATTGGCCGAAGAACTTGAAAGAGTTGATCAAACTATTCCTGTCCGATTGAAGAATAACAAAGAGGAGTGAGCTTGTAAAAATGATAATGTCCAAAAGGGTTTTTCTGGGTGAAGCTGATGATGTCTCAAAGGGGCTTTTGTGTTGTGTTGTGTTTTGTGCCAAATGCCCCCAACACCAAGACAAAAGGCCAATGTTTTAATGGCCGTGCGGGCTGGCAGCCCCAGGGCGGTGCTGTTTGTGCTGAGCCCTGCCTTTCTGTCCCGCAGCGCGAGTGCATCTCCGTCCACGTGGGGCAGGCGGGCGTGCAGATCGGCAATGCCTGCTGGGAGCTGTACTGCCTGGAGCACGGCATCCAGCCCGACGGCAACATGCCCAGCGACAAGAGCCTCGGCGGCGGGGACGACTCCTTCAACACCTTCTTCAGCGAGACGGGCGCGGGCAAGCACGTGCCGCGCGCCGTGTTCGTGGACCTCGAACCTGCAGTCATAGGTAACCGGGGCCCGTGCAAGGCACTGCAGAGCATTGCCACGGCCTTTGGCTAAGGGATCCGTTCCTCTAGTCCTAAAAAATGCTTTGGAGTTTTACATTTGTAGTGCATAAAGCTTGCCTACACCTTTCTAGTGATGGAAAATGCTCGGTTTTGTTCGTTGAGACTGGCAAATGTCCGCTGTGGAGCTTTCAAGAATTTCAGCATTACCTCCTGCCAGGCTGTGGAGTTAAATGGGTCTCATGAACATGCTTCATGCTTTTGCTCTGCAAGGAGCAGTTATAGGCCCTTGGAACAGTATGGCATAATGTGTGCTGCAGTCAGTAGAACTTTTTTAAGAGACACAATATATATCATTAGGAAGATTCCTTATTGTAATTGGGAATTATTCCTGTGGTTCCCTATATATGTAAGCTGAACAGTGCTGAACAGAAATGAATCCCCATAGCTGGCCTAAATTCAGGGACTCCTGAACATGCACTTCAACTTCCTGTTGCCTTATCTTTGAGAAACAATCTACTCTTGAAAATGTGTTCTGTTGCTCTGGCAACACTGGCTCTTGGTGTTGGTATGTATCAGCCACTGAGCCACTGACCAGTTGTCCATCCTGGGGCAGTAGATGCACTGTCAACTCAATGTGAGCTCCTGATTTCACAACACCTTCATCCCTTGTGTCAGGAATCCTGGTTTTCTTTTCCTCTCACCAGTGTGTGCTAGAAGTAATTCTTCTGGAGCTGGTTTTTTGCTATCTTGCCTCAAGTAGTGATTTGGGGCTCTTAGAGCAGAGGTCTGTGTTGCCTGTGCTTATGCAGTTGCTGTGTTTTATCTTTCTGCATTACAGAACTGGGGAAATGTGAATGCGCTCAGGCTACTCCTCTGTACCCAGACATGGCTCTCCTGTAACTTCTGTTCAGTGTAACACTCCAGAGGCCTTCTTGTGGCTAACACACCAGAATGAACCTCTCAGGGGAGCAGAAGGCTGGGGGGCTGCTTAAGGGTGGGAGTGCTGGGCTATAACTTTGCAATGAGCTCAGGCACCCTTGGCCATACACTGATATTCCCACAAGCAGTTGCAGGTCTGGCTTTGTGCTTTTTTGAGCCCTGTGGCTGTTGTCTCTCTGCTGCTGGCCAGGTGGTGGCTCTGAGCAACCAGGAATGGCTAAGAAATGAGATGAGGGAGAACAGGTGGCAAAACAGGGCATAGGAGCTGGTGAGTCTTGGAACAAATGCCAAAAAGTAGTGAGTGTTGCAGTGCTTGTTGGTGATGCAGGTGTAGTGTGGGGAGATGGATGAGATTTGTAATACTCAAAGTTAGGCTTTTTGTTACAGGTTAGGTCATGTGCCTTTCTGGGAGATAGCTGCCCTTTGTTATTCCTCCCTGGCTAATGTGAAAATTACTGCTGCAGTTTCCTGGGCAGGGCTCATGAGTCTCCTCATTCATGCAGCAAGTCCCTATGCACTGAATTTATGAAAAACCCATCTTTGTGCATGAAGCAGCTGTGCAGCTGCCACATGAGTGCACAGGGATTTCTGTCCTTCCAGGTCAGTGCTGGTCTTGCAGAAAGCAGCAGGATGGTGGGTATGCACCACCTTTGTGAATGTGGTGGTAAAATGCCATCAAACATTCCACCACAAAAGAGGGCAGTGACATCTGTGAATTCAACACAAATGTCTTTAACAGTCTACCCAGCTAGACTTGAAAACATGAAGGACAGTATGTCTGGGGCAAGCTCCCTAAGCTGTCCCCTCACCTAAGACCTTTGTTCCAGGCACACTTTTGTATTCCAGTGACTGATCCTCTAAACTCTGCAAGTTTTGTTACTTCCCAAGGACTGTCCTGCTCAAGCAACCCCTGTCTGCACAGGATAAAGAACCATTTTATTTTGGTTCTGTATTTTTCACTTATTACCCATATTTGTCCCTTTCAATGTGGAGTGGTATTGTAGGAAGTCTTAGACACATAGATATTTGAGACAGTAAACTTTGCCAAATTGTTTTTATTTTGATGCAGTCTTAGAAATACTTTAGAATATTGGATTGCAAACTGCAGTGGGAGCTGCTCAACCTAAGCTGGTTTGAATGCTAACTATGTTTTACTAAATTTTACTTATCTTTGTCTTGCTTGTTATATTTCAGGTTAATGAGTACATGCAAAAAGGCAACTTCAGCTGTAGTTAATAAAGCTCTCTGCTGTCCACCTAATTTTAAGTAAAGGATGCAATACTGCACTAGCACACAATTCAAGATGGCTTGAGCTAAACTAGAGACAAAGCTCTGCTGGATGTATTTGTACATGTCTGGTAGGACAGAGCTTTAACCTGCTGGATGTAAGTGCATGTTTCTGGGAACTAGTGGCTCTAGATCAGTCTCCAAATGTGTGACTTTATATATATATGATGCTGTGTGTGCATCTGCACAGTTGCTTTAACACAGCCTGTGTGTGCTGCAGTCCACAGCTCAGGGTTTAGATAATTGCAGAACTCTCCAAGAGCATCTTCTGTTCCTTTTGAACCCTTCTCTACCTTTGGCAGAAAGTACAGAGAAGAGAAAGGAACATGGAAGCAGTGTTGGCTCTGCCTGCCCACAGAAGCATCCTGGAGGGATTGGGAAGTGAAGGGGGAAAATGGGACTGCAGCTGCTGAGCTGCAAAGTGGGCCTTAAGTTGTCTTAAAGTGGAAGAGTGGTTCTGCTGCTATAGTCCAGTTTTAAAATGCTCTGACAGGTCAAAATTCTGAACTTTGGGGTAAAATAGAGTGGTTTCCTAAGCAGTAACTTAATTTTTCTTAGTTATTCAGCATTTAGGCTGTAGGAAGTCACTTACTGATAGATAGTTGCTTTTTATCTCTAAAGGTTTGAGTACGTTCTTCTGGACACCCTTAGAAGTTTGAAAAAAGCTGGTCTATATACAAAATTAATTTACAAATATTTATATATTGTACAATATATATCTTGTCTCTCTCCAGATGAAGTTAGGAATGGGACATACCGGCAACTCTTTCATCCTGAGCAACTGATATCTGGTAAAGAAGATGCTGCAAATAACTATGCTCGAGGTCACTACACAGTTGGGAAAGAGATAATTGATCTCGTTCTAGAGCGTATTAGGAAGCTGGTAAGATTTCTCTTCACTGAAGGCTCTGAAACATCTGTTTTACAGGATTTGGAAATGAGGTTATTAAATACATAGCCCTATAAACTGTGCTTTAATTTCATTTTGGTACGAGAATATGTGGACTTAGTCTGCATCTGGTTTTAGTCTTAGCCAGCTGAGAATGGCTGGATTATTCCTGTCAGATATGGCTTTCAAGTGGCCTAAAATGCTGATGAGGCACCTAAAACTTCATATATACTTTCATGTTCAAAAAGCCAGAAGCAAAAATTATGATTTGCATAGTTCCTGCTGGAGAAGGATTGATCTCTGGCTGTAGCTCTTTCAAGGAAGTTTAAATAAGAGTGCTTGCTTCTGTGGTTCAGACAACTGTTTGCATTTCCTGCTGTTATGATTTCTAGATGAATTTTATGGTAATAACAGTAGAAAGAAATAAATCTCAGTAAGTGGGATGTTTAAGCCTCCTGTACTTCAGCCAAGTGACAAACTTATGAAGATGGCAGTTTAGGATGTTCAGGTTCCCTGTTTAGCACTGCTAAGCATGTCCATTGCCCAATCTGTGTCACAAAGGCAGGAATTCTCGTTGCACAAACCCCAGGTGCTTTGATATGGAATGCTAAGTGAGTCTTAGTGTGAAGTTCACCTTTTGCAGATCACAACTGGAATTATTCTCAACACTTGACTGCCACAGTCTCTAATTAAAGCAATGATAAGTTTGCAGCAGGCTGTACTTTGACCTGAATAACAGTTTCTTTGTACAGGCTGTTGGCAGTCCCTGTTAATCCTGGGAATTGAGCTGAGCATCATGTGGCACCTCTTTGTGAGGACAGGGCTGTCTAGTTTTGTCTTGTGAGTAGAGTGGATGGGACTGGCAGTGTAATAGCTTGTGACAGCTCACTTCCCTGAGCTGAGATAAACACTTGGCACTCATACAGCATTAGAACAGTAGCTCTGGGATAGGGGATTGCTCCATTTTTGTGCAGGTAGAGAATGCCAAGTAACTGTAAGGGGTAGATAGCATGTAGATCTTTGAATATTCCTGCTTATCTTGGTTTTTGTTAATGGCCTCAGCTGACAGCTGGGGGTAGAAGAAATTTTAAGCCACCAATTTGAAGTGGTCACCATCCAATATGTAGGGGGTTTAAACCAGCCAAGAATACTGTTTTTCATGGGGCACCTCCTTGACTCTTGGTGGATAAATTCCTTATTTCTGAAGCTTGAACAATTGGTATGTGTCAGAATTCAGAGCTGTCTTTCTTGAGCTTGACTGGGGATTCTTAACATACACAATGTCTTGAACACCTGTGTTTTCTCTTTCAGTCAGATCAGTGCACTGGCTTGCAGGGCTTCCTGATTTTCCACAGCTTTGGGGGAGGGACTGGATCCGGTTTCACCTCTCTGCTGATGGAGCGCCTCTCAGTTGACTATGGGAAAAAATCCAAGCTGGAATTCGCCATCTACCCTGCGCCTCAGGTCTCGACAGCTGTTGTGGAGCCCTACAACTCCATCCTGACCACCCACACCACGCTGGAGCACTCTGACTGTGCCTTCATGGTTGACAATGAGGCCATTTATGACATTTGCCGTAGGAACCTGGACATTGAGCGCCCAACCTACACCAACCTCAACCGCCTCATCGGTCAGATCGTGTCTTCCATCACTGCTTCCCTTAGGTTCGACGGTGCCTTAAACGTGGATCTTACTGAATTCCAGACCAACCTGGTGCCTTACCCTCGCATCCACTTCCCGCTGGTGACGTACTCGCCCATCATTTCGGCCGAGAAGGCGTACCACGAGCAGCTCTCCGTGTCCGAGATCACCAACGCCTGCTTCGAGCCCTCCAACCAGATGGTGAAGTGCGACCCGCGGCACGGCAAGTACATGGCGTGCTGCATGCTGTACCGCGGCGACGTGGTGCCCAAGGACGTCAACGCCGCCATCGCCGCCATCAAGACCAAGCGCACCATCCAGTTTGTGGACTGGTGTCCTACTGGATTTAAGGCAAGTCTCAGTTCCAGCATGATTTCTTAGACTTCTGTCTCAGGTTGAAATGACAGGTATCTGCTAGGGAAGGCAGGAGCCTACCCTGGAAACCCCCTCCCTCCGAATTATTATAATTTTGAAGTTAAACGGCTCTCAGGCAGGATNGGTGTGAGCCACGGGAGCAGCAGCAGCAGCAGCAGCAGCTCTGTCTGGGTTAAGGCGAACCTCCTTCCTCCAGTAACCGCGGCTCTGAGAGTTTTTCCCCGCTGGAGCTCAAACCCAGCTCCCTCTCCACTGCACTACCCCCCCCCTTCCCCCTGGGCCCGGCCAAACTCATTGTCTCCCAAAGCACTCATAAGCACCAGCCATCAGGTTCCCCCGAAGCAAATGGCAGAAAAATTCCACAGGAGAAGATATAAAGGAAAAAAAGGAATAACCCCCAACCCCTGACAACTTCTCATTCGCTGTCCTGGGTGTGCTGAGTGTGTTTGCTCTGAGCTGTTCTGTAGGTACCTGGTTTTATTCTCAGATGTGGAGGTTTAGGTTCTCATGCAGAGCTGTTTTGTGAGTGACACATTTTAATCAACTCCTGTTGTCTGACTTTGGTTATTGTAGTTGTTAAGCACCTCAGAGAAACTCACGGTCTCTTCCACATCTCCTGTAGGTTGGCATCAATTACCAGCCCCCCACAGTGGTTCCTGGGGGCGACCTGGCCAAAGTCCAGCGGGCAGTCTGCATGCTGAGCAATACCACGGCCATTGCCGAGGCCTGGGCTCGCCTGGACCACAAGTTTGACCTGATGTATGCCAAACGTGCCTTTGTTCACTGGTATG
The DNA here is from genome assembly GCA_013400175.1 of Phainopepla nitens. Lineage (NCBI taxonomy): Eukaryota > Metazoa > Chordata > Aves > Passeriformes > Bombycillidae > Phainopepla > Phainopepla nitens. Next base: position 14,150 of record VXBQ01005387.1, on the reverse strand, counting down.
TTGGAGAAGGGATGGAGGAGGGGGAGTTCTCGGAGGCTCGGGAAGATTTGGCTGCACTTGAGAAAGATTATGAAGAAGTGGGCACAGACTCGATGGATGGAGACGATGAAGGTGAAGAATATTAAATCCAACAGTGGATTGCAAGTCTTTGCCATTTTACTGCCTCTTTAGTAGCAATGTAAATCATGTCAACTGATTGGAATAAACTTCTTTAATCAAGAACTTTATTAGTGTCCAAGCACTATGTACACTCTTTAACTACATGCAGTCAGCAGTCCGAGAGATGGAATTCCTTTCTGAGGAGTGTAGCTGAATAAAATAACCATGCTATAGTTCAGTCAGTTCTTGTCTTTAAGGCACTGCCATTTGAAGAGCTGTTGGTGCCCAGAACATGAGACTAGAATGAACTGGAGCTTTTTCTGGAAGGTGTTAGGTGTATTTTTTTCCAAGACTCTAGAGCTGGTGTCACATGAGGCAAAAGGAGCTGTTACCCATAAAAGATGCAAGACCTTCAAAACTGAAGGCTGTTTGGATTAGTTGTCTCCTATTCTTAGAGAGGGCCAGTAACTCAGAGATGCAGTAACCTGGCTGGGGAGGGGATGCCCAGGAAGGGTGTGCCAGAGCCATGATGTGTGCCATGATGAACCTGCCACTGTAGCCAGAACCTGAGCAGTGGTTGCCCTTGTGTTGCTGTGCCCTCCCACAGAAGGAACTGGAGTCCCTGTTTGCAGCTCTACAGAGTCAGACTTTGCCTGATGCTGTCTGCAGAAAAATCTCTGAGTTAACTGGCCACAGTTAAACACCTTAGTTTTCCCTGAAACTAAGTCTTTTGCAGAAGTAATTATTCCATGGGTTCACATATGAACACTGCCATCCTTCTGTGTAAGCTGATGGAACAGGAGAGGATTTGGCTAATCAGGTTTATCTTCAGATGTGAACAGCCTCTGTCTGAAACCTTCTGCATTGACTGAGTGGGGGTGTGGGCACACAGTGAACCACAAACCAAATAACTTCACTGTTGTAGAGCTGGATGACTAAAGAATCTCCCCCACAGCAATGCCAAAGGTGAGATAGTTAAATCTTAGGATGATGATTGAATACTGAATGTGATACCAAAGTCTGACTCCAAGATGAGATTTGTGCTGCTGAATTTTCCCCATCCAATTTCAAACTTACTCGTATTCCTTCTGATTTAATAGCAGAGCATGATTCAGGCCAAGCCTTGAACCTTGTTAGTTGCAGGAGTGCACACCTGCTTGGCAGGAGTCTCAGCTGGAATATGCGAGATTCCTGAACTCCCTTCTGCATGGAAGCTTCAGTGCTTAGGTAAAGCTGCAGCATCTGACATCCCCTCACAAAGTGGGGCCCTTTTCCTGCTCCCAGTTGACTGGTGGATATGTCACCTGTAATGTGGAGTAACTGCTGCTGTTGATGGAAGGTCCCAGAACAACCTGGTCTGTGAGAGCTGGCCAGGAATTGCTTTGACTCCTCTTGTCCTGGATCGCTCTGTGCTTTTTTCAGCCATTGTGTTGAGTCAGTCTGATTTGAAATTCTTGGAGCTGGAAGTTTTATAGGGATGGGGAGAACAGTCTTAGTGCTTTATCACCTCGAGGGCTGTCTCAGACAGTGACCCTGCTGTTGTGCAGGATGTGTGTCAGCCACACCTGCCATTCAGCACAGCTAATGTGGCCAGTGTTTTGGTGAGGTTCTCGTTTGATTTTTCTTGTGGTTTTATGTTCCAGGGTAGACATAACTGTCATGAATTTGAAGTCCTGTTGATTAAAATATTTTCCTGCTTACTGGTTGATTAAGCAAATGTGTTTGGTGGGGCCCAGGGACAGACACATTCATTCCAGTCAGAACGACTCCATGTCGGCAAGCATTCAGGTTTTAATGGGATGGCAGTGCCCAGAGAGAAATGTGCACGGAGCTGTTTGATGCCATGGAGGTGTCAGGTTTTCACCCCAGAGATCTTGTATTGCCTGCAGATCATGGATCACTCTGTGCCGCAAGTGCAGCACCATGATTTATTTCCTGTGGAAGTTAATTGTGTTGGAGTTGTGAGTTTCTGAACTGGTCTTTAGTGGGATCTTTTAGCAGTGATTTGGCTTTTCTGTGAGGAATTTGGTTTCATTAAAGCCTAGCCTACTCTCTCCTGCAAATAATGTCTGGTTTTTACTGCATTGGTGGATTACTTGTATTGAGGCCACTTCCTGTGTGGTGGGAATTGGCTCGTGGTGTGCCTGTTTAATCCAGGCCTGTACAGTGATGAGGCTGTGCAGGGCACTCAGCAGCCATGTAAAATCCTTGTGCATATGGAATGCTGAGCTCTGAAAACCTGGGAATCTCATTCTGTGTAGGCCTTAGATGAGAAGCATTATGCTTTTAATTTTTAAAAGTAACATATAATGTTACTTAGAGAAGATGTAATCTGCAACATGATGAGTGGAAGGTTTCACAAGAGATACTGTCACCTCGTAGCCATGGGACTCATGCTGAAAACACATTATACATTTTCAGCCTACATCATACTTGAAACTTCATCATATTAGTATTAAGAAACCCTGTTGCTTTAGCTAGTGGGCAGCTGCTCTCTGTGTAGGCATGTGCATGCTGAGCTAAGATAAGATAGGATTTTTCTCAGACATGAAGAAATATCTGCAAGATAATTGCAGCAGGAAAATCCTGCTTAAACTGCTCTTGCTTCAGTGAGCTGCAGAAATCCTTAAACGTGTTCTAATTACTGACTCTATGGTTGAATTAACAAATGTGTGCTTCATCTGCTTCCTGAAATGTGGAGGAGATCTTGCACTGAATTAAAATTTGAGAGTAAGAGTGTGAACTTCTGGAACTTGCAGAGATTGATGTTAGCTGTCACTTTAAGGAAATTGCTTGCTTTGCACTCTGAAAGCCTTTCTCTAATTCTATATTTTAAGTGTTGTTTTCTTTGATAAGAAATGCCCATACTTGTGCTTTGCACAGTCACGTGCTGTTTGCCCTGTCAGAAGTGCAGGCATTATCTAGTGGTAACTAAATATATCTTTACCTGTGGGGTGACACAGCTTTCTCCAGTATTGAGATTGGCAATTAATAGCTCTCACCTGACAGAATAACTTGTGTGAGTCATGAGGTGGAGGAGGAGGAGGAAATGAGTTGGAGCCATGGCGGTCACTGTGAACTTTGTTGTAAATTCTGGTGTTATCTGTAAAATCTGTTCTAGGTTAGTTCTGGTACTATTCCAGGAGAATGCAGTGCAGCAGAATTTGATTTCCACCCACTCTGCCCTCTGAAAAAGCAATCTGAATCCCCTTTAATGTGCTAATATATATATTATATATATAATTATTTACATTTCTAATTTCTATAGTAAGCATGCCACAGTTTAATTGTATGATAAAATCTGGTTTGGGCAGCAGAGGTAACATAAGCCCACAGCTACACATGCCTCTGCCTCCTTCCTACAGAGAAACTGATCTCAGATAATATCAGAAAGAACTTTTGTGCCTCAGATACTTAAAATTCTGTCAAATAGGTAACATTCACCCATTCACTCATTCCATTACTTTATGCCCAGTTACAGGAGCATGTGTGCACAATTTTTGGATGTTTTCTCCCAGGCCTTCAGGCTCACTAGGCCTGCTGGCTTTCCTGTCAGCATCCTGCTCCACTCTGGCAAATTCCCCAAGACAAGCCAGGCTGGCATCCTTCTGTACTGGCTCTGCTTTGCAGCCCAGTCCAGTGAACACTGTAACAGCTTGAGAGAGAGCTTGGGAGCTTGCAGCAGTGCTGCTGCTGTGCTGCCCTGTGCCCATTGCCTCTGGGCTCCAGTGCCTCTGTTCAGCCAGATAAACCTGTCTGCCTTTGCACCAGGCCATGGTTTCATGTGTGTAGGAGATCCAGCAGGGAAACAAAGCTGCAGTGGTCACTATTTATAGTGCAGAACTATTTCAGTGCAGTAGAGTGGGTTTTTCACTGGCCTTGCTGAAGTTTTGTAGCAACTGCAGATTCCAATTATTTTGCAGTTTTTTGTCAATCACAGATGGTTTGGGTTGGAAAGGACCTTAAAGCTCATCTCTCTCCACCCTCTGCCATGGGCAGGGACACCTTTGGCTATCCCAGGTTGCTCCAAGTGCTGTCCAACCTGGTCTTGGGTGCTTCAGGGATTGGGCAGCCTGTGCCAGGGCCTCCTCACCCTCACAGTAGTACCTTTAAAGTCACATTTCTTTTATAATTCTTTAAAAGTTTAGGAAGGAAAATGAGTCTGGCACTAAATGTGGAGATGCCATATCCTGGGTAGGAGCTGGGAAAACACAGAGCCTTCTGTCAGGAAAAAAGATACTGAATTAGGTGACTCCTGATCTTGCCTGTTTAGTCATGTTTATAAGGAATTACTTCAAATAAAAAAGCATTTTTCTTTTGAACTCAAAAAACAAGGACTGGACTTATAAGTAAATTCAGCAGTCAATTTTCCATCGTATTGCAGGACTCCCTGGAAGGGCTGTTAGGGGTTTCTCTGTGTGTTGGGTAGGTGATAATGATTAATCCCTTTGCTCTATCTGGGTTTGAACTAGGAGGAGGACTAACAGTGTAACTTCCAGGCTGTGCAGAGACTTTGATCTACAGATGTCTTCTAAAAGTCAGGCAAGTAGATGAAAGATGTGGAGTCTCAACTGGCTGTTAGTGGGGAGAGGAATGAGAGCATGATGAAGTGGGAAAAGTTACATGGCTCTGAAGGTTTTGTAGGTGTTGGCTGACAAGATGCTGAGAATGCCAGGATACTCAAAAAAAAAAAAAAATAAAAAAAGGCAAGAGTCTCATGAGGAGTGGTGCTCTGTGGACATTTTCAGTGAATTGAGTCAGTTAAACCCTGGTCTCCATCTTTCTGTTGCCATGTCCCCATTCCTTGGCTTTCTGCAGACCCTCCTTTGCATGGCCAGCTTCATGTGATATAAAACATGTTTTGTTTAAAGATATTCTTAGATCTTGAGATACTACCCTGTTTTCTCAACCTTCCAGCCATCTTTCAGGAGCAGGTTTCCCACTTTTTCTGCAGCATTATTTTGTTTTCCCTGGACTGTGTCAGGAGCTTGGAGTACTTGGGCACAAAAGGTTAAAGTCTTCTTTTCAAGTGTTTGCTAGAAAATAATAGCTGTAAATACTAAGTTTGAAGATCCAGAAAATCACTCCAGAAACATTTAGGAATTACTTTTTTCTAATACTGAACAGTAATTAGAAATTCAGAGAGACTTGGGAAGTCTTAAGTGAATTACTCTTTATGAGAAAAAAAAAAGGAGGTGGATCTGAGTCCCTTTAAAATGAAGCATTGCAGACCACTGGATGTGCTCATCTTGGCTTTAAGAACTCTTCCAGGCTTCTGTGTGACACGAGTAAGTGTGTGAGTGGTCTCTCAGTTTTGACTCAATATGTGCAGCTGTGATTTTGATACGTCAGCTGCAAAGCTGAGGGAGGAACAAAGGTTTAAGCCTTTCTTTGGGAGTTTCAAAAAGTGGGAAGCAAGTCCTGATCACAGGCAGGAATATCAAAATTCACTTTATAAGATTGGGACTGGAGATCAGACGTTAAGAGAGAAGTTGAAAAAATGTTGCAGATGACTTTGAGGTCCGTGTCCATGTGGATCCCATCAGGGCTCCAGAAAGGCTGCCCCAAACATGTTACATTATGCATTTCTGCCCCTGGAGGTGATGGGTGATGCTGAACTGCTGTCACACTGTGCTGAGGCTCTGTTTGTGGCTTCCTCCTAAGCTGCAGTTCTTTCACTATTCTCTAACTAGTTCTGGATTGAAATGTGAGATGCTGTTGCTGGGCTCTGCCTGCAGATCTCTGCTCCTTACACACCAGTCAGCTCTGCTGCTGGGACACTGCATCTGTTGGGTCAGGGACACAGGTACTTGGGCAGTCTGTAACTCTCCCAAACTGGGCCTTTTGTTTGTGGGTGAGATTGGCTTTTCCAAGCACTGCATCTGTTAGTTACCTGTGAGCTAGGTGTACTGGGATCCTTTTGCAATATCAAGGGGATTAGGAGGAAGTGGGTAAAGGGCAGAAGTGGGCTTTTCCTGTCCATTCTGAAGTTAGAAAGCTTAGAAAACTGACTGAATTCTAAGTGCCTGTTGTTGTCAGGTCCAGAACTTGGCTTTGACTTCAGAATGCTTAAACTGGGACAAATTCTTCTGTCTAAAATGGCAAACTTAATGAGACTTGGCTCAGAAGCAGCTAAGGGAGCTGGGGGACTCAGCCTGGAGAAGAAGAGGCTCAGAGGGGACTTTCTGTCTCTGTACAACTCCCTGACAGGAGGGGGCAGCCAGGGTGGGGTCAGGCTCTGCTCTCAGGGGACAAGGCACAGGACAAGAGGAAACGACCTCCAGTTGTACTGGGAGATTTAGATTAAATATTAGGGAAAATGTCTTCCTAAAAGGGTGGTCGAGCACTGGCAAAGGCTGCCCAGGACAGTGGTGGAGTCACCATCCCTGGAAGTGTTCAGAAAACTTGTGAATTTGGAACTTGGGGACATGGTTTAGTGGTGAACATGGCAGCACTGGGGGAATAGTGGGACTCTGATTTTTTTTTTTTCCAGTCTCAATGTTTCTGTGATTTTTACCCTGCAGTTTTCATCTGTCCTTTCTCCAAGACAAGAACCCCTGAGGTTACTGGCTGTCAGTGTTCCAGTTCCTATTTCAGAGGTGGCTGCTGTGAGAGACCTGTTGTAGAGTTTCAAAGTAGGGAGAAATTCCAAGCAATGTTCTTCAAGAAGGCTGCAAAGACCTTCAGCACCTTTGTGTTGCATTTCCTTTTGTTAGAGCTCTGTGGCTTCAACTGTCAGATGCATTTCATGCTCTTACCTCACCACCACTTGCAAAAGCTGCACTTCACTTGTTCTGCTGAGAGTGGGGATCTTTGTGGCTTTTCAGTTATTTCTAAACCCTGTTGTGGAACCTGCCTTGGGTGGCTGCTGCTGGTGTGCAGTGTTCTCAAGAGATTGTGATGTCCCACATTGAGCCTGGTGCTGTCTTCCAGCAGTTCTGGAGTTGATTCTGTGCAATTTTGCACAAGCTGACACAGCAATGCCCTATGCTGAGTTACTTTTTAAATTTTTTTTTTTAATATATTACTTGCTGGCTATCACTGTCCCTGTTGTTTCACCCATGCAATCATGTTTTCATTCTTACACTGCCCTTGCCACTGAGCTTTGTGTTAAATTGGGAAGAAAAAAGTCACTTCCTTCAAGGAGGGGTTAGTTTTCTTTTGCTCCCCCAAACTCAGGGTAGGACCCAGCTGGGTGCTGGAGCAGGGCACTGTGGGGTACCAGAGCTTGGCTACAGCTGCTGTGGAACCACAGACTGCACTGTTCCCTGCTGAGTGGGACAGAATGGTTTCTGCCTTTTTTCTTCTCAACTTCCGTGGTGTGTTTATGTGGAAGGCAGAGCCCATGCATGCATGGAAGTGTCCCAGTCACGTCTCAGTATGTTATAGAACAGTTTCTGCCATTGTCCACAAATGGTTTTGGATCTGGTGTTAATGCCTTGCAGTGAACATATGGCACCCAGAGATGGGGGTTCCCATTCCCTAACTTCCCTCATCATTCCAGCAAGTTACTGGCACTTCCATGCAGAGTACTCCTGTTTCTTGTTTTACTTGTTGCTGTGTTTAGTGTTTATCTTCCTCTCTGTGTTTTCAAATTCTGTGCCTGTTTCTTTGCTTGTTCACTGCTGTTGCAGATCCTAGCAGAGTGTTTTGGCTCCAGCTTTGTCTATTAGAGCATATGTGCACTGGCTTCATTACTGTCACTGCCTGCAAGTACTTAATGTCTGCTGAGTTGTCTGCATGTGTTGGATCTGCCTGATGAGGCTGAGGGGAGCAGCTTGACCCTGTACTGCTTTAGACAGTGTTTGCTTTGGACTCTACATGATCAGTGCAGGCACTTCTCTGAAGTACCTGTGTGCTTATACACCCTTTGTTTTGCTAATTGTAGGTGCTGGCAGATCAAGAGTAATCCTTTCTGTTGTACTTGTGGTCACTAAAGGCTTTTCTTGTTTAATCTTGTACTTCCTTGCAAAAGGTGCTTTAATGTCTGTTGGAGACTTTGAATTTTTTACATCATCTTCCTCAGGTGTGTGTGGTTCCAGATATGAGGACAATAAGCCAAGATTCCTGTGTGAAACTCCCTCAGAACTCTGCATTTGGAGGCCTGATTTTTTTGAATGTAAAGCTCCTAGATTCTTTCCATTGCCAGGTTGTTTAGTGCCACCCTTTCCCCTTTGAATGCCTGCTGGCTCCCCAGCTGCTTTTAACCTGTGTGCCATCTCCCATAGTATCAGTCTGCCTTGGTATGATTCATGTGGGTTCCTGCCATCTTTACTTTGCTGACATTGTCCCCTATGTCATCAGCATTGACTGAAATATCTTTTCTGCCTTAATTCATGTAGCTCTTGCACATTCTCCATTGTACTCAAGTGATCTGCAACTATTTCCACACCTTTAAATCCCTTTTAGGAGCAATTTTCCATGGCTCTTTATCAGTGAATGAGTGGTTTAAAACCTAGGTTTTAAAAGACAACTCCTTGTCTGTTCAGCCTTGGACTGTAAATTTTTAGTGTATTTTAAGTGATCCACTTAGATGGCTTTGTGTGTACTTGCTGATTGAAACCTGGCTAGTAGCTTGGTGGGAGAGTGTGAGAGTGTAAATCCCTCTGGAATGCAGGTGCAGGTACCTGGGTACAAGGATCCCTGAATCCTGTGCCATTGCCCAGGCTAATGAGGTTTCCTTGCTGCCTTGGTAATGTCACTCCTGGTGTGTCTGAAAGCGAGTCCTGGAGCACGTCTGGGTGACCGAGGGGGATTTCAGCTGTAGCAGAGGCAGGAAGCCTGACTAGGAACAAGATTTGCTAATTAAACGTTTTCTGCAGAACCAGCTTCTCTCCCTGCCTAGGCCCGGGGGTGTCACGGCATCCTGGGAGGGGCAAGGGTTTATTTGAGGTGGCACACAGTGACAGAGGGCTGTGTAGGGCTGGCACAGGGCAGTCTGCTGAGTTGTGAGGGGTGTTTGATGCTTACTGCTTCTGCTTGCCCTGGCAGAAACCGCAGCTGAGTTCAGATCCTCCTGGGGGACCAGTCGTGATGGTACTTTGTTTCATTGCAGCCGAGGGGCTGGGGCTGAGAAGCTGCATTTTCGGGTCTCAGTGTTTTTTCTAAGAAAAAAGATAGGCTTTGTGGTTTTATACATTGTGGCAAATTGTGTTTCCCCAAGTTGCTCTGTTGTTGCCAGGGCTTCACTTTCTCAGGCATTGAGGCCGAGGGCTGAGCAGTCACCCCAGGCTCCCTGTACAGTCGGTGCAGAGCAGCAAGGGCGGTTGGGTGAGGTTACTCTGACCTATTTTAGGCACCTGCCTTAAGATAATGAACTTCAAAACCTCACCCTCACTGCCTGTCAGTGCTGCACTGGTGACAGGTCCCTTGTCAGCCTCCACACCACGAGAATCCCAGCTGCTGCATGTCCTGCCTGGAAGCAGGTTGTGTCCCACACTGCTGTCACTTGCATGCTGAAGCACAGGAAGGTACAACCCAAATTTCTTGAGTGTGAGTCAGCGACTGCCCGAGAGCAAGGTGAGGCGTGTGAAACAGCACCTCAGCTCTGCCTCTCCAGCACTTCCAACAGCTGTGGTTTGCTTATCCTTGTTCTTAGGGTAGTCTGGGCAAGGATTTGGAGTAAGGCTTTACTCAGCTTTAATAACAGCTAATGATGGGGTAAGGGACTTACAGAACTTATTAATAAAAGTAATGCTGAAGGCAGTTGCACAACTGCGGGGGAGCTTCCATATTGGCTCCACATGCTCACCAGCTGTTCTTACCTGGCTGTTGACAGTCCCCACTGGACCTGTGTGCAGCTGGGGGACGTCTGTCTTTGGCCACTTGGTTCCAGCCCACAGCCGAGGCTCAGGTTTCCTGCCTGCCCCCTCCGCAGGCCCCTCAACAGAGTTTCCTGTGCTGACATCTCCAGCCTGAGGAGTTAAGAGCTGCTGGGGCTCTTTGGCTCCCCCAGAGTGCAGAAGGGATCACAGGGGGCAGTGCAGAGAGGGACAGGGGCATGGAGGGGGCTTCTGGAGGAAAGGCAGAGACATACCAGAGCATCTCTAGATTAAAACCAATGGTTCTGTTGTAGCAAAAGTTGCCAGCAAAGTACCTAATTCCCCATTTGAGTGCTGCTGCTGAGCCTCACCCAGGGCACAGTGTGAGACAGGCAGTCTGGCCTGGCATCAGAGCAAGTTCCAATGCAGTGATTGAGCTGGGAGCTATGCTATGAATGTCCAGAGCCTGGTGTATTCAGAATACTCCATAATTTTTACGAGGATCCCAAGATCACAGTGCCTTGTCACTTGCCCTGTTTCTCAAGGACTGATGTGCATCGCCATCTCTGGGAGCAGCTGGAAAATGTAAACCCCTTCTCTAGCCTTGATGATGACACTTGGACTGCGTTGCAGGTTTGTACAGGCTGTTGGTTTGCCCAGGAAAACTGGTTTGGTTTGATCTGTCAGAGATTCTGCTTACTAAATCTGTTTGTTCCCAGGGACCTATTTTCTTAAAGAGCAGAGAAGCTCAGCACATCTCTCCCTGCCCTGTGCTCCTCTAAACACGTAGAGCTTTAATTAGGCCAGACTGTGCTGATGCAATGAGGCCTTTGGCTTCAGTGGAATTTCAACTCCCTGTGTGGTGCTGATGGTCCCTGGACATGGTAGTGCACCTCCTGGGCAGGATCCCCTCCAGCTCAGTTCTTGGTTATTCTGCAGTGGAGCTTGTGGAATGTTACCATATTTCCCTGAGTATTGTTCACTGCAGAGCCTCTGGGAGCTGTTTGCTTGGCTTTTCCAATGTCTCAAGAGCAGATGCCTTCTGTCTGCTCAGGAGTCCAAACTATGGTGTTTCCCAAAGCTGCTCCTCTCAGTGTTCCTGCTGTGGCAGGCCCGTAGCACAGCGCTCGGTGGGTGCTGGAGCAAGTGGCTGCAGTGGAAGCTCTTGCTGTGACACAGAATTAAACCAAACAGACCCAGGCTGGAATGGAAGGCCTTGGGTCAAGTGACTGGTAGCCACTTGAAGAGGAGAGCTGGTCTAGAATGGCAAGGGCAGGTGCACAGAAGGGGGAAAGATTAGCCTGCTCCTCGCTCTGCTCGCATGAGACACCAGCTGCAGAGTTGCATCTAGCTCTGGGGTCCCCAGCACAGGAAGGAGGTGATGCTGCTGGAGTGAGTCCAGGGCAGGCCATGAAGCTGATCAGAGGGATGGAGCACCTCTCCTGTGAGGAAAGGCTGGGAAAATTTGGATTGTTCAGGATGGGGAAGAGATTTGGGGTGACCTAATTGTAGCCTTCCAGTACCTGAAGAGAGCATACAGGAAAGATGAAGAGAGACTATTTACAAGGGAATGGCTTCACACTGCCAGAGGGGAGGATTAGATGTACTATTGGAAAGGAATTCCTCCCTGTGAGGATGCTGAGGCCCTGTCCCAAAGCAGCTGTGGCTGTCCCATCCCTGAAGTGTCCAAGGCCAGGTTGGACAGGGCTTGGAGCAACCTGTAGTAGTGGAAGGTGTCCTGCCTGTGGCAGGGGGTGGAACAAGATGAGCTTTGAAGTCCCTCCCAACCCAAACCAGTCTGGGATTCTGTGATCTTCCTTGCAGTGTCTGAGCCAGATACATAAATGCAAACAAGTCAGTATAGGCTGTGTGAACAAGGTGCTCCAGGCAGGTGATGGCTGGTGCAGGAGAATGAAGTTTGCACTTGTAGAAAAGTTGACAGTGTGGTGCCCATCCAAGAAAACACAAAAGATTTGCCAAATATTCTTCCAGGCTGATGGGACTCCTGCAGTCAGATGGTGTATGAAGAGAGCTGTGCTGCAGCAGCCTGTAAAGGGACACTGGGATGTGACTGGTTCTGGACAGATACTCTGGAGCTCACAGCTGGGTGAGGATGAAGGAGTTGCCAAGAATAAATCCCTGATGTGGTGAAGAATGCTTGGCTTCAATTGGAGGCCTTGGCACTCCTCACCTTGGGCCAGCCAACCCCTTTGCATGGCCTTTGCACTACCTGTTGGACTCCTGCTCCCTTACTTCTCACTATCCCTGCTCAGTCCCTGCCAGCCCTGCAGCTGCTCCTGGGTTAACACTGAGCTGCAACAAATGGGGGAATTCTGCTCACAGGGCACAAATGGAACAGGCTTGGAGAAAGCCCATCTAATAAAAAGTGTTAATTAATGGCAGTGAATTGACCCATGAAGAAGGGAATGTCTGCTGTCTCATTCCAGCCGAGGGAAATCAGCTTTCCTTCCTGCAGCTTGTGCCTCTAACACTTGGGGAATTGGGTTTCTAAGCCAGACAGTGCTGTGCCACACTAATCCCCTGAACAGAACAAACACTGCAGATGTCACAGCAGAGGGAAGATACAGAGAGGGCAAACGTGCAAATCACATTTGTGGTGATGGAGAGTTTTCGTTAGCAGGTAGCAGCAAGGTTAGCAGGAAAGACAAGTAAGATTCCTCATGGGATACACAGACCCTCCAGGGCTTCCTGCTTAACTTAAATCTCCATCTTATCCACCCCAAGCCACTTTGCCTTCCCTTCAAGGCACCCATTTTTTGTCCCTGGGTCATCCCTTGATCTCCCTGCTCTGCTCATCTTCAGATCTTTGTAGCAAGTGCTTTTTCTCCTCCATCAGAACTACCTAAGTAAAACACCTATATCTGAGGGTTTTTTTCATCATGGCCCCATGGGAGTCCTTTAGATGTGACATAAGTAGCAAAAACTGTCCTCTTGAATGTGGTCCTTCAGCTTTGATGAAAGGACTCCTCAGGGAATCATTGCAGAAATGGATTTATTTGTGGAATACTATAACCCACTGTTGTTCAAACATCTCTGCCCCTCAGGGACACTCAGACCCAAAGTTTCAAAGGTAGTGTTCTCCCTGCCAGAGCCCCTCAAGTTTGGGATGTGCTGCAAACCAGCTATTGGAAGCTGATGAACCAGCTTAGTTTTCTCTCCATATGATATTTGGTGATTTGTACTCTTGGTGTAAATGGAAGTAAAAACAGATGCAATACATTTTACGTCTACATCCAAAGCTCCCTCTCTAAACCTGATCTTGCTTTTGTACAAGAAGAGGGGTACAGTGATTTCTATCAGATGTAGGTCAAACTCAGGGGAGGAAAGGGCAGGAGCCTCCTGGAAACTGGAGATGCTCCTGCTGGCTGAGGACCCTCCGGGGCTCCCCGAAGCTGAACTCCCCTGATGTCCTGAAGCCGCATCAGTGTGATCCCGGGCCCGCCCTGTCCCTGCAAGGGTGGGACTGTCAGAGCTGTGCTCTCCCTCCCAACCCAAACCGTGCTGCCTGGGGCCGTCCGTGTGCTGACTCAGAGCTCGGCCCCGAGCCCGGGGTGGGATGGAGAGCAGCCTGTGTTGCCAGGCTCGGACCTGGTGCCTTGTCCCGTGCCCTTGGCATCCTTCTCCGAGTGACAGCCGACAGCCCCCGGGGTGCAGCTCCTGCTCCTCTGAATCCCCCCAGGGAGGATCCAGCAGGGACAGCTCACAGGGGAGGCAGTCTCACAAATGCTTTACAAAAGCTGCGTGCGCTTTCTTTTTCTCCTCCGTTTTTAAGTGAGGAGAAGAATCAAGTTTGTCGTAAACTGGCCCTGAGCACTTTGTACAAATTTTTGATTCACTGTAATCGTGAGCAGGCAGCGTGGAGAGCTGACAGCTTCCTCCTCATCCCATCTCCTGGGAGGGTGTTCTGTGCGATGGAGCTGATTCCATGAGCGTTCCTGCTGTAGGGCAAACTGAGGGCCTTGGAGCCCGCATCCCTGGCTGCCGGCTCTGGAACTCGCTGTTGCTGCTTTAGCCACGGCAGTTAACAGTGGACGCTTTCCTGAGTTTTAGTGGAAATTTGAAGCCCGTAAGTGAAGTTTTACAAAAAACGACACCCTGAGCACCGTGTGCGCATCTAAACTGCAATTGTTTGTTTCGTTGTCGGATGTGATAGCACCCGGGTTGGCTCCGCTCTGGACCGGTGACTTGAAGTACCGAGGGCGGCTTCAGGGGCCGCGGAAGCCCCGGCTCCGGCGGGGTGGGGGTTCCTGCCGGGGGTCCCTGCCGGGG
>VXBQ01005386.1:3895-138928 GCA_013400175.1 Phainopepla nitens | reverse complement strand
GGGGCGCGGGGCGGGGAGCGGAGATGGCCGGGCCCGGCTCCCGCCCGGCACGGCCCGGGCTGCGCCGAGAGCTGCAGGAGACACGCCTGGCGTCGCGCAGGACCCAAGCACTGGCTGTGCCGCGGCCGAAGAACGAGAGAGAAGTCGTCGGTTCGGGGCTTTGCTCTGTTCTGAGCGGCAGCCCGAGGAACTGCTCCTAACTAGGAGAGGGAAGTGAGACTGGGTTTATTCACCATTGTTAGAGCGAGCTAGGAAATAGTTTGTTTTGAATTGTGCACGACAAGTCTGTTGTTCTGTGGTGTGTATCAGACACAGCCGTCTTTTTAAGGAGAGAATATCAAATACGGTTTTGTTAAATGGGCCTTGGAGTTATTTTAATTTCTGTAGTTGAGGAACCTGGTACATTGAATCTGGTAGAGTCCAGATTGCCTTTAGAAGTGTGAATTAAAAACACTTCTAGGAATGGAAAAGAAATATTTTCCTTTTGCGTTCAGTGTCACAGAATTGCTAAGGTTAGAAAAGATCTCTAAGATCATTGAGTTCAGCCATTAACTCAGGACTGCCAAGGCCACCACTAACCCACATCCCCAAGTGCCACATTTACACCTACTGGACTTCTGCAAGGGTTGAACTTGTGTTTCAGTTGCAGGAAGGAAAGCCAAAGTCAAAACATCTTAGCATGTGGTGCCTTTCATTCTCAAACCCTGCTTTGTTCTGATGTCTATTTCTGTTAACCTGTGTAACATTGAGTTCAAACAGGGAATTTAATGGAAACCTCATGTTCTTAGATCACTTTTCTTATATATCTTCTAATAAATGTGGCTTCATATCTAGCTGTTCTACAAGAGAAAACTATTTTCTGCAAAAAATGTAATTATTCTTCCCTGTGCAGTTGTAATTAAATTATCTTGGGACACTAAGTATATAATAGTTGTTTAAATTACTATCAATATTTAAGTCTTGCTCGTCATGCCAAATGAGTTAATATTTCAGACACATAAATGTATCCCTTAACAATTGTTTCCCAATCATTCTCATGTGTAGTTCTGTGCTTTGGATGACAGCTTGTTCCCATTGTTGCTTTAGTTTTTTGGATTGCCTGTGGTGTGTTACATGTCTTGTTTGTGGTTTATCTCTGCCTTTGCAGTTCTTTGTGTAAGAAATTTTCTTTTATCAAGTCCTTCAGTAGTTTGAGTTTTCTCCTGCTTAGAATGAAAAAAAAATCAAAACTGATACCCCTTGTAAGTTTTGCTGTGGTTCTCATGTGCTAGGCCTGCTGTACAGATTGCTTTCTCAAGGCTTCTTTGGAAGCACAGTGACTGCTTCCTATAAACGAGATTTAATATATGTGGCTTTCACTACCTGCTCTAGCTGTATTACCAGTATCCTACTGCTAGAAGAGTGGTTAGTGCTGCCTTGTACACAGTTTATAGCTGGGATAAGTCATTTGCATGCTCTTAGCTGGATCAGCAAGCTGTAAATTCCTTATTTTGTCTCTCATTTCTGTTTGTGCTATTGACCTACTCAGGCAGTCACCTGACAGCTGATGACATAAGTTGACTGTGCCGTGTTTGGAGTGCTCGTTAGCAGGGTGCATACATAGCCTGGGAACTGCTGGCCTCTGACAGACCAGGAGATGTTATCAGTGTTGAGCATCTGTTCCATTTTCAGGCAAACTAAAAAGGTTTGCTTTCCAGCACAGCAGGAGGCTCTGGCGTGCTCTGACATGTAGTGTCTCTGAAATGCACTCCGAGAATTAAGGATGCAGTTGGTTGTTCTCTGTGCAGAATTTAGCTTCAGTAGCAGATTGTGGGTTTGGTGGTTTCCATTAAGGCTATTCTGGTACAGTGAGGAAGTACCTAATTAGCTTTGATCAGGACACCAGTCAAGAAGGTCTTTGCCTAAAGGCAGAATTCTACAGAGCTTGAAAGAGTAGACACGATTCCCTGAGTAGGGTGGCAGCGCAGCGTCTTACTTGCTATTTGACTTAAAGCCAAATGTGATCCTGGAAGATTTTTGCTGAAAACTGAAGTGCAAAAAGATAAAATATTTTTACTGTTGGACAGAACAAGTGTTTTCCAAGATCACTTTCCTTGTTGCTGGCTATATTGGAACTGACCACTAGAACTTCAAAGACAATTAACCTCCTCTTGTTCCCTCTTTTAGTGTGATTTTTCTGCATGGATGTCTTAAAGAGTACACCTGGAATAATGTAGAAAGTTCTTGTTTTTTGTGGAGAACTGTTTGAATCTCGTCCCTCATTAGAAGTGTGATGGAGTAGAAGCCATTAGTGGAACAGAACTGCTTTTTGCTGTGTTGAATGGAACTTGAACTGCACAGCTCCTTAGAAAAAGGGGCCTGTAGTGCAGCCAGGCATTTGCTCCAAATAACACTTTGCTTTATGGCTGGACTTGTTGAATAACAAGTTAACTCTGGTCTTGTTGTAAGCTGCTAATTGTTCTACTCTTTTCACCTGCAGGTTGTGACTGTTTCTCTTCTGTCATTTGTGTGGAAAGTGCCACACACACTCCAGAACAACAACGGCTTTTGCTTGCATATTCCAGTGTTTCTTTTGTCAGCGAGTTCAGCAAAGTTGTAATTCTTCAAGTGCCAGCCCTGAGCTGAGTGAGGAGCCACCAGCAGAGATGGTAAAAATGACAAAATCAAAAACGTTCCAGGCTTACCTGCCAAACTGTCATCGAACCTACAGCTGTATCCACTGCAGAGCCCATCTCGCCAATCACGATGAATTGATCTCCAAGGCAAGTGCTTTCTTTAGAGACCTCATGAATTATTTCTTGACCAAAATGGTTGTCACTGTGACACCACTGCCAGTAGATGAGGGATGCATACTGATGCATACTTCAGAGTATCTTCCCTGGGTTCACTCTTGGGTCATACATCTTGTGAATTAAGAACTGGTGTATTCTGGAAACTTCTGAATGTGACATAAAGGTTGATCTGATATATTCCCCTTATTAATAACCTGTGTCTGCTGTCAGGTGGGTACTATTTGTGAGCTGTTGTATCTGAAAAGTCTGCTAAGGAAAACTGTCAGAAGAAAGCATGGATCCCTGGGTAGGGATATTATTCTGGTTGTGGTTATTCCAGATAGAGATTTCTTTTGACTCAGTTGGACTGAAGGTCACAAAACTGCCTGTTTCACAGAGTGTTTCCACTCATGTTATGGAATCTGTAAACACACTTTTGCTGTCTACCAGCTCCTAAGGAATATGATTAGCCAGAGATGTTCAAAACAGTTGGACTGTCTGAGCTTAGAGAATAGAAGTAACCTTGAAAGAGGCTAGGCCTGCCCTTCTTCCCTGTTGCTAGAAGAAACCAAGACTTGTGATGTATGAAATATGTAGGAAAGCTTGAAGTTTGGGATAAATACTTGACAGACGGGTTTATTCTTTCCTTCAAACAAACTCCTGATTAAATTATTCTTTATGCTATCATGGAGAAAACACTTCAGTTGCTTTTCAAAGTTTTTAATACTAAATGTTCTCTATATAACTATTTTGTCAAATAAAGTTAGTTATAAAGGGTTGGACACTAAAAGTTCTCTCTGTTGCCCTTGCCTGTTTGTGTGTTCAGAAGTACTCAAGGGATGCTGCTCTTCAGTGCTGAAGAGATGGGAGGGCTTGAAAATGCTGTTACTTCTGAATTTAGGTTTCCTCTGGGTGAGGAAAAAGCATACCTGCTTGCTTATCCAAGGGCTATCAGGCAATAATGATTTTTACCCATACAATTTTTTCCTTTTATTTGAATTTAATTTTTTTCATGCTGATTTCAGAATTTGAATATAAGAGGCCTTTTTGTTACCACTGGATTCTAAATTACAAGCACTCAGTTTCGTTATTCACTTCATGTTCTGGGCAAAAAAATACTGGGAGTGGTTAGTCTTTACTGAACTTCAGGTTGTAGATACCTACAAGAAGAAAGAAACTTTTTTTTTGCTGTGTCTCTTAGGATGTATTAATTCATTGAGAAAATGCAATCCAAGCACATACTTAATAGCAAGCTCTTCTTTTTGTGGACTTAGATTTTTGCATGCCAACTAAGCTGCCACAGTTGCTACATGAGCCAGTTTTTTCCAAGGGCTTGGGAGCTTTGGTCAGCAGAACGCTTTGAATATGTTAAGAAAATCATGTGTTAGTTTTACAGTTTCATAAAATTATTTAAAACATTAAGAATCAAATTTTTAATTCAAAGAAAACCTAGAGAACTCTTCAAAAAATCTGTAGTAAATACAATTAATTACTTCTAAGTTGTTTCTGATGGTGTTGGGAAAGGTGTTAGAGGTGGATTCTGCTTGATTTCTGGCATACTTAATTTTTGAAGATACTTTACAAAAGTATTTGTACTTGCAGGTTGACCATGTGCTTATTTGACAGCTGATTCATATTTTGTCAGTTTAAGGTTCCTTAACTGTATTTTATTGTCTAAATCTGTATGGTAAAAGAGAAATGCATTTAAATGTGCGGTATATTTTTGTATCTTTTTAAAATAAAAAGAACATTTGTCATCTATTGTACTTGTATTTGAGACATAGCTATGGAAAACCCATCTTCCTTAGGCTGAAGCTTTCCATAATCCAACATTGGAGAAGTCCTTCTGATGGAAACAACTGCAAAGCAATAGATAGACTTGGACCATTAAAAATAAGTACTGGTGGCCCTCAGGAGGGTGGGGGGTGCAAATTGCAAATAAACTTTGATATTTTTTTTTTCTGAACCTCTCTTAAAGTGCCTTCATTGAGGCACATTATAGGCAATGGACTTAGGTTAGTAAGAGTTTTTTGATGTAGAATCCTAGTTTACTGTAACTACTTAGATGCAGGAAAAAAACCCAAGCAAACACCAACCTAAAGTGTAGCAAGTTGATTCTATACCATCTGAAGTTAACAAAGAATAGTAGTTTTTGGTAGCATATTCTCACTTTCTTCCAAATGCTTCCCATACCATCTCATGCAAGAACCCAGTTCCACGTGTCCTCTGCAGCAGATAAAGGCAAACATTATTTAATGCCTGGCTGTAGCTGCTTCCTTTGGGGCTTGTCCCTCACCCCATCTTTTCTGGGTACATGGTGGTTGTTTCTTCCTCATGTGTGGTCAGGGAAAAGGAACCAAAATGTGTGGTGCACTTCTGATTTAAAGCAGCTCCAACTGGCTTTCTAATGTGCTTAGAGGTATAAGAATTTATTATACCTGACACTGTAGTGGTTTTTGACTTGAAAATGAAAAGATAAGCTATGCTGTGAACTGAGTGGTGTTTCTCTTAAATGTTGGTCTGTCATGGAAAAGCAAAAAGTGCTGCATATTTCTGTCAATCATCCCTTTGATTCTGATCCTCAGAATACCCAACTTCAATACAGATTTGCAATTCTTCTGCTTTTGAGAACTGTTGATGTCAATTGTCTGACAAGAATGGCAGCATACACGAATCACCTTTTCATTTTATTTCTGTTCTGTTTGAGCAGCAGGATCTCTTTCTTGCCCTGGAATGAATCACAAAGCTCTCTTTTTCTTGTGCCTTTGCTGGTGATAAAATGGCAACCAAGAGTCTTGGCAATGGCTTAGAAATAAGAACACAGATTGATGAGATAGGACAAAAATGTGTTACCTGCTCCTGTGAGTTCAGTTGTGGTTTCAGTTTTCTCTGTAGCTGTGAAAAGACTCAGTGTGTTTCTCGGTGTTGAAATCAACATGATGATAGTGGTTAGAACATATATTTCTAGAGGTTTTCACTCTGGGGAGAGGCTTGGGGAAAGGGAAGGCATGGGAAGAGGACTGGTTGAGATTAGGAGTCCCTAGCTGGGAGGTCATTGGCAGTGGAGATAATGACAAACCTTAGTCTGTACAGCTGGACACATGCACACGTGGATGAACAGCTGCCATAATAACTTATAGCTCCCAGCTTATCTTGGGGTAACCATTGATTTGAAGGATACATAGTAAGAGAACTAATAAGCTATGGGTGACTTTAATTGAAGTAAGTTTGAGGTGGTGTCAGGTGCATCTTAACAACTGATTTGCCTTGCTAACAGGTCTGAGAGTGCTGGATTTTCTTTTTCTTTGGTGAAGAGTTCAGAGTCTGTCAGGATGTGAAAGTGTTTTTGAAAATGCTATGAGAAGGAATAAACCAATCATAACTACACTGGGGTATGTTCACAAGATGGGGAGGAACCTATGGCTTTTTAAAATGTCTTTAAAGAGGCAAATATTTTTAGCATCATATTCTACCATGACTGTAAGCACAGAAGAGAAGTAAACTATGAGCAAACAACCCCAGGTCTTAATGAAGAGTAAGTCAAGGAGCTGATGGCGTAGGAAGCACTTAGTGGATTTAAAATTGATACCAGAGGAGGCACTTTGTGGATTTAAGATGTTCAAACAGCACATAAATTGACCAAACAGTATATGTTAATAATTTTAAAAATCCAAATACAGTTTAATTTTGAGAGAACTTCTGCAAGACTCCTTGAAGTACAGGGGAGGTTGCCACTTGTGTGACCTAAACAAAATGTTACGTATTTGCTGCTCTTGGAGCAATTCTGGAATAAGTTTTGTGGAAGGCCTGACTGAAAGAGCTTTCTTTTGATTTGTTATGTAGCAGTAGGAAGTGTGCAGTGATTATGAAGAGCAGTTAATTTTATAGGAGACAAATGTTACTTGAAGAGCATAGATTCCAAAGCACTTGAGAATAGCTTGTACCTACTAAGTTCCAATAATTGTTTAGAAATGCA
Organism: Phainopepla nitens; assembly: GCA_013400175.1. Taxonomy (NCBI): domain Eukaryota; kingdom Metazoa; phylum Chordata; class Aves; order Passeriformes; family Bombycillidae; genus Phainopepla; species Phainopepla nitens. Next base: position 132,181 of record VXBQ01005386.1, on the reverse strand, counting down.
GGTATGATCCAACAAATTACAAAAAAATACGAATACTTAATAGAATCTTGGAACCTACACTGGATGTTCTGCAAAGGATAATGTTTTGTTACTACAGGTTGACCTGCCTGAAAGACTGTTGAAACCCCTTAGAGTATGCCTTAATTCTGGGAATGGAGAGAATTTGGATTACTTTATACAGATGTCTTTATAAATACTGTTACTTTCTTCTGTCTCATTCATTGCCAAGCATATCTGACCAGAGGGGAAAAAAAGTCATGTGAAGTCACAGACAAGACTAGATGTGTCAATATTTTCAAGAGTGAGTTCTGCATAATGGTATATACATATATGTCATTGACTGCACTGGGAAATCCTTGCACCTTGTGGGTGAAAGAATGATCTTGGTGGTTAAATTTAGTTCTCCAAGGCATTCAGTATGATTGCTCTTCTATTATTGATGAGAAGGAAGAGTCTAAAGCCTAAATAGATGCTAAAACATTTTTAGCCTTGCTTAGCAATCTGTGGTTTTGTCCTCCACTGTTTAACTGATGAGATCAAGAAGAATTTTAAAGGGTTTATTGTCTTTAAGTAAATATGCTGTGCTTAGCTTGGTTCAGTTTGTAATCCTCCTTTGCTTATGATATAATAAGTATTTAGAAAGATACATGGGCCTGTTTTATGTATGCTTGAAGGCTGTTTTCCTTCACTTACTAATTTCATAAATATTTTAGTGATAATTTTTTTCTCCAAGAGGCTTCTAGTTTTTTGGGTTAATTTTTTTTCTTCTGGGGGAAGAATCTAGTTTTTGAAAGAGAAGCAATCTGGAAAACATCCAAGAATAGATTTGAGGGCTTAAAGGAGTTGGAAAGTGCAAGGGAAGTGTTCTACTCTGTGTATTTTGACATAACTATTTCTGAAATCCATTCAAGAAGCTGCTTAGGTCAAGATAACTTTTCCTGCCTGACAAAGTCTTCACTTTGAGGAAATATCATTTGCCAGGTTTGCAGGCACACAGTTTTTGGGGTAGAATTTTTTAAGATTATTCTCTACATATTGAACTTTGTAACTTGCTTTATCAAATTCAGTAAATAACTGAATGGAAATGAACTTTTAAAAAAATAATTTCATGGAGTCTTCTAGAACTTGCCTAGGGAGCAGCTAAGCAGCAGCATCTCTGGTGGTCTGCATTATCCGGGAGTTGGATGTGAGGGAAACACCAACTGGAACAAATGTGGGTCTTTTCCCCTGATAATTTTTTTGTCTGTACCTTATGTTGAATTCAGTTTTCTGAATTTATGTTGCAGGTCCTGAAGTGAGAGGATATCCTTACAGTCTCTGATGCATCTTGCTGAGGAGATAATTTCACACATCAGAGCACTTGTTTCTGGTTTACTTTAAGAATGCTGCCCCTAACAAATGCAATTTTCTGTATTTCTCCTAATTTGCTTATTTGTTCAGAGACCTGATTCAGCTTGATCTATTTTAGCTTGTAAAGGGAACTCCAGCAAATGCAAGGAAACTCAGGAAAATTAAACTGAATGAAAACCTATGGAGTTCTTTCATTTTCTTTCTTTAATATTTTATTTCTGTTTCGAGTAGCTTGCAGACACTGGTAATGCCCCTGTGACTTGCCCAGAGTGTAACACCTGCCTTGCCCCCATACATGCTAAGATGGCAGTTTCCCTGGGTATTTGCTGTAGAGTGTGATCTCTAGCCATGCAATCTAATCCCATCTCTGTGGAATAATTGGTGGCATAAGCTTTTCAGTAGCATCCCTCCCCCCACCCGTGCCTTCAGCTGTGCCTTAGGGCAGTAAATACATGTTCTGCTTGACTGATATTTCCTTTCCTCCTGGGTAAAACAGCTAATCCTGGTGTTACAGGTAAGGGTGGGATTAATTTACAAGCCCAGATGATGCCTAATCCTGCATGTGTGCACCAGTGTGCAGGTGAAACAGGTATAAAGCTTCTTCGCTATATAATGTATTGGTGACAGGTCTGTCAGATGACTTGAAAAGATCCTAGTTCCTCACTATTCTTGCAGGTGACTTTAGTTTGTGAGCACAGTTGGACATTATTGCTGATACTATTAGACATTCTGGATACTTTCAGCTGTGCTGAAACAGGAAAACATGATAGATCTTACACATCCTTCTGTATAAAATGGGCAGCTGGTAAAAGATACAGATTTCCTAAGGAATAAGTTAACTCATAAATCAATACAGTATTATTAATTGAGAACCACGAAAAAACAGCCTTATAGCAAGTTTCAAGTTCAACTGCAGATCTTAGTGGAACTGATAAATTGCCCAGCTTCTATGTAAAAATCCTGGTTGCTGTGAGTCATTATTGATGAGAGTTGGTCACACTTGCCACTTTCTTCTAATTCCTCTCTACTGGGTAAGACATATTTAAGACTCAGTTTGAATAGAATGTTCTGCTTTAGTTTTGATTTATGTATAGTGCTCATGATCTTGGGAGTGCTGAACAAATGTTGCAAAGCTGAAGTTTGTGTTTGCATAGGTAATGTTTATTCTATTGAAGAGTGATTTGTCTGGAGACTGGTTTGAACAGTTGTGCCTGTTAGTCCTTGACTCTGCCATTTAAAGTACTTTCTTTCATTTTCTTTGAGGAGTTGACACACAAGGTGTTCAACCTGTCAGTCCCTTAAAATTCATGTCAGTATAACTGAATCATACAGTGCAGAGTGTGAGAAACCTAGTGCTGGTAAAAAACAAATGTTCAGTATTAATTTTTTTCTGGTTATGCAAAATATTCTGTTTATAGCCAAGTTACTAGCTTAGCAAGCAGCTTAAGCACCAAACTGAGTTGTCCTCTTTTCACTTCTAGTAGTAGGATGCATCAGAAAGTAGAACTCTGAAATAAATCTTTCTTACACCATTAAGAGAATGCATCCATGAGGGATGTATACCTTTTTGTGGAGTTTGAGTAGAGTTTTGGGGGAAAAAATCTCAGCTGTTCATGTGAATAAGACGCTGACTGCCAAGTGCTGATGAGAGATTGATAATGAAAATTAAAAGGCATGGGAATTTAAAAATGGATATCTTTGCAGTGCTTTTATTCCAGTCAGTGTATGAGAATTCTGCATGGCTGCATTGCAGACCATTCAATGCTCAGTGAAACACAGATGATGTGGTTGGGCACTGGTTTTAAAGGGAAGTCTGAGTTGCCTGGACCCACGTTCTGTGTTCCAGAATGCAGTTACACAAGTTGCTACAGGTTCCTGTTGAGTTACCTGAGTGATGTAAACATGGAGGAACTTGCTCTTTGCAGCTGGGCAAGGAAACAAGTGTTCTGTGGCATGTAAATACAATCCTTAGCCTCTAAACTTGAGTGTAGGTTAGAAAAGATGGTATCAAATGAATCAGCCATACTCTGGGAATGGGAACAAGGCTGGAATGGAGGAGCTTTTCACAGGGAGATGTTTGTGAACAGACTTTCTTTCTAAAATCACTGTCATAGGAAAAGATTGTGTGTTGCTTCTCCTTCCACTCTACCTTGATAATCCTAAAAATTGGAAGGTAATGGCCATTTCTGAGGGAAAATAAGCCTAGGAGAGTACTTTATATCTAGGGCAACAAAGCAAAGGGTACAAGAAAAGTCAAGTCATCTTTAAAAATATATTAGGAAAAGAAAAATAACTAAAGCAATACTTTCCAACCGGTGGTTTGCATTTCATTTGGCTTGAATTTTTTTTCAGTTTATGAAACAAGAGAGGGGAATAGCTGCTTTTTGTGCTATTCCTGGCATCCTATTACTGCCCTCTGCTTAATTTTGAACAATGCAGGGTCAAAGGAGAGCTTTTATTAGGTGATACTAAGTCAAGACTAAACATAAACTTGGCAGAAATAATTGTATAAGATCATTCAGAAGATCTCCTGACTCTTGTTTTTTTCTGGAGTCTTTTTTTTCTTCCCCAGCCTGCTGGGGAATTTCAGGTAAGGCATATAAGTAGTTTAAACATCATTATATAGGACCAGACAAAAAAAACCCCAACCCACCATATTGATTTGTATGTGATTGGCATGTGTAATTACATTTAGAGAAACTAGCACATGATTAATAGAGGGTATTTCTTGCTGTTTGAAAAAGGATTTGCAAATTCTAATTCACAACGTGGAGCTTTTAATACAAGGGGAAATGGCTGTGGCTATTTTAATTTTAAGAATTTTTACAGTAGCTTAACTAAATATCATGGTCATCATGGCTTTGGAAGTTCTTTTTAATAATTTCAGGTATGTGAAACAAGGAAATTCTAGTTTTATGTTTACTTCTTAATGAATAAGAGAATTTTTTAAGTGTTTCCTTTGCCTTTTCTTATATTTTGGAAGTGCACATCTGTAGCTTTCTCTAAATTAATGTGTTGTTTACCCAGGCTAGTTACTCATTTGTTAATGGGCAGTTTTTATATACTGAAGAGGTTTTTGTTTTCACCTGCAGTAAGCATTCTCTTTTTGTTACTGGCTCTAGTCTAGAGAGTCCTGGTTATTCTGTAGGAACTGCAGAGTGTAGGTCTGCACCACTCTGCCAGTTTTGTGATGTGTGTTTAAGTATTTCAGGAAAACTGAACTAGTGGTGTGGGTTTTGTCTGTTTATTTTAAAGGCAGCTGTAAGGATAAATTACTTTCTGGCAGAACTGTTCAGACTCTGTCCTCAATCAACTCTCTCCTTTCCAGGGTCAGTCCCACCTGAGGTTTCAACTTTCACTGTCCTGCACAGCCTATCTGGTTTTCCTTGCCTGGTGAAAAATAAGACTTGTAGTTCTGGCTGGTAGAGACAGTACTTTTTCTTTTGTCTTTGCTAAAGGTAGAACCTCCTGAGAATCACTGAGGTTGGAAAAGCCCTGTAAGGTCATCAAGTCCAACCACTAACCCAAGAGTGACAAGTCTACCACTAAACCATGTCCCTAAGTGCCATAGACATCTGTGTCTGTGGTGACTCCACCACTACCCTGGGTAGCCTGTTCCAATGCTTGACAACCCTTTTGGTGAACAAATGTTTCCTGGTACCCAGCCTAAACCTCCCCTGGTGCAACCTGAGGCCGTTTCCTCTGGTCTTGTCACTTGTTAGGTGGGAGAAGAGACTGACCTCACCTTGCTGCAACCTCCCTTCAAGTATTTTTGGGGAACAGTAATATGTTCTCTCAATACTTTTTTTTAAATGATTGGTAAAATAATGAAATATTAGTGCTATAAACTGTTCAGTAGAATTTCTCATCTTATGTTAAAGATTTTACAAGTATGTAAAGGGCTGTATGTAACTACCCTGCCACTGTTTCTACCTAGAGTAGTCCAGAGTCAGGGATTTCTTTAAACATTCTTTATTGCAGTATATAATCTGATTAGTGTTGATCAAAAAGGGTTAATTTATATGCATTTTCCTTTTACAAGGTGGGTTGGTTTTTTTGTTTCTTGGGGTTTTTTTTGTTTGTTTGGTTGGTTTTTTTCTGCAAACTGAGTAATTAAAAGAACACTTGCTGCTGTTGTGTTGCTAGTTGGTAGAAAATACCTGGCAAAATACCTATTTTAGCATCAAATGACTTGTAATGATATAACTAAATACATGTCAGAAGAAGAATCCATTGCAGAAAGGACCTTCTGCCTATGGTTTCATGCCTGATGTTACTAAAACCATGCAAAAGTATTCAAGTTGATATTTTCCTTCCAAAAACCTTCCTTACGCAGGCTTCTGGAAACTTGATCTGTGATGTTCAACACTAGAACCACAGGGATTCTTAAAAACAATTGTACTTTCTCTGCATCATGGATAAATTAGTTAATTTTCTTTGAAAGTAGGTTAGAGAATGGAAAGGCTGGAAGAAAAAAGAAATTAAGACTGTTTACAGATTCTTTTAAAAATTGAATTCCATTTTTAAAATGGAAGAGAGGAAAAAAAAGATAAACTCAGTTCCAGTGTGATCCTGTTTGGATGGGAAATAATGGCTGTGTCTAAATTACCAAGTAATTCAATGCAGAAGGAGCCAGATGAAAGCAGTGATGTGTCTGATACAGGTTTAGAATGTTTTACCTGTGGCTGGCTCTGGCCTGCTCACAAGTTCTCCCAGGATGTCCTCACATCCTGAGCACAGGTTCAGGTCTGTGTCTGCTGAGTGCATGGAAGAAGAGCTGCTGGTTTAGTTAGTTCAGAAGGATCAAGGGTGCAGTTCCCAGGCACTGAAACTGCTCCACAAGCCAAACCAGCCCGCAGTAAGTGTAGCTGATTAGAGGTTTTAATTCAAAACTGTGCTACTGCTCTGAACTGAAATATTTAGATCCAGCCAAGAAAGTCTGACAGTCATTGTTTGTCCATAATTTGTCAGGAATGTGAGAGATTTGAAAGCATATGCCTGTGGTCAGGCATTTGATGGTAACAGTTGTCTTCTAAAATGAAGCTGAGCTTACCTGTGAATTATGAACTGATCAGATGCATTTCCTGAGTACAATATGCTGGTTTTATGCTTGGTCCAGAATTTCCCTACTCTTATATGAAATGATGCAATGAAATTGAAATAAATCATCTTTTGGCTGCAGCAGGAGAAGACAGAGGAGATGGGAGTAATTCCCCTTGAGTTAAAAGCAGATTATTTCAATTAGCATGAAGGATGTCTAGGAAAATGAGAATTGATATCTTGCAGAGGGGTAGCAAAAAGCTATGTTTGCTTGCTTTATGGATGTTGAATTTTGAGCAATAGCACTTGACAAAGTAAAATAAAATCATTGTTAAAAATCGAATGTAGGTGAAAACTTGTCTGACCAGACTTTCCTATAAAGAACTGGTATAAAGCAATTAATCTGAAATGGTTTATATCTGTATTATCATTGTATGTTTACTTACATGCCCTTCTGGTACTGTTTTCTTGTTTGGTGGGGCTTGTGTTTTTTAACATGTGCAATTTCTTTTTTTTTTTTTAATGCAGTCCTTCCAGGGAAGCCAGGGACGAGCCTACCTCTTCAATTCTGTGTAAGTATGTGGTTATGGCTCTGCACACCATCTGCCGAGTGTAACTTTATGCTTCCCAAAGGGAAAACAGTAGGAATTAATGTAGCTTTGCCGGGTTCTTTTTAATGCTGTAGTTATTAAAGAGCTGCTGGGCTGATTCTGAAGCATTCCTTTGCACATATATGAATTTATCTTATATTTTAAGTAATTCTGTTTGGAGCTGAAAGACTAGGGGAGTGTGTTTAATGTGAAATTCCTTTTGTGTATGTAATGGTAGCTGTCTCAAGCAGGAGCTGCCATTTTGAGGTACTCCAGAAGTCACAAGATATTGAGTGTAAATTTTCCTTAGACAACTCTGCTGTGGTCTAAAGAATTTCCCAGTCTGACAGTTGGATACACTTACAGGTTAATGTTTCAGTAAACTTGGTACATCTTAAATGACCTTGAATATTGCAAATGTGCTAGAGGCAAAAGTTCTCTGTGATCTTATCAAGCCTAATAGTTGCAATCTGAGGCACATCCTTCCCTTCATAGGAGGCTCTTTGCATTTGTTAATGGGTGTATTTTAAGTTTTTAATATGCAGGATTGCATTTTTATTTATTGTCTTTTATTTTTCAGCAGTTTTTGTGTTGCAGCATTTTGAAAAAGAGATACAGTTGAGTGTCCTGGTCTATTTTTGACCAGGATAATGGAACTGTAACTGCAAAGGATGTGATTGCAGATCCTTGAAATTCTTTTAATATGTAGTCATTCAGTGGTGACTTGGGATTTCTGCTATAATTCTAATAGGAAGAATCTGCTACTACAACAGCAAAAATGGCAAAATTTTGCTCTTGTTTGAAGCTGTCTAAAAACTTGGTTTAGTCTTGCCTCATGTTTTCTGCATAGACTCATTTGTGGAAAAACTGGCTTGATGCAGACTTCATGGGATGTTTTGTTTTGAAATTGCTGTTTGTTCATCAGAGCTTAGTCTGCTGATCTGTAGCAAAGAAATATTTATGAGGCTTTTTTCTTGCTGCTATTTTGGAGCTGGTTCTAAATTCAGCTGTTGGTGCTGATTCACTGGTACAGGCTGCCATTAGAGAGGTCTCAAATTGTTTTTGAAGTAAAGCCTGAAACTGTAGAAGTATCCAGTTACTGTGTAGTGTTCTGTTCTCTGGAAGTTTAACTATTTAGCTTGTCTTTGTTGCTGGGAATAAGTGGGTATCACCAACAGTGACACCACAGCCACTTAAAAACAAAAAACAAACCCCTTTTTTCTTCCTGTCCTTCTGCTCAGTGTAACAGAGGAAGTTACTTCTGCAGCATTGAATGAGCTAGGCATTTTTTAAACTATTTTTTGTCTGCAGGAGTAAAGGTGGGGTAATAAATGAAACACACTCAAATGTTAACACAATTTCTCCTTTTTTTCAGGGTAAATGTGGGCTGTGGTCCAGCAGAGGAGAGAGTTCTTCTGACAGGTTTACATGCTGTAGCAGATATCTATTGTGAAAACTGTAAAACCACTCTTGGATGGAAATATGTAAGTAGCATACTTAAATCCTCAGTAAATGTTTGTATGTTGAAGCCCAGATGCTTGAGTAGCCACTGAGTAGCACCTTTGCTGATAGTTTGAGTTAGCTCTGATGCTTTGTGTACATCAGGCTCTAATATAGTCTTGCTGCCTTGCATGTGCAGAAATGCTGTAGCAGATAACTTTATTCTGGACTGCAAATCAAGCATGAGCTATAGGTGCTATTTACAGCTATCTAATATTTCTGTATTTGGTAATCTTTTTACAAGACTACCAAGCACACGTGCACTAAACCAGGCTGGAGAAATTGTCAAAGTGAGTCTGTAGTGTCTTGGATTGCAAAAGTTGGTTATACAGCAAAAAAATTAATATGACAATAAACAGTACTGAGCATATTACACCGTTTTCAAATAACGTGGACTCGATTCAGTTGTTTGAAAATGTACCTATGTAAATTTGTACAGCTTGCAGCTGTGTTGCAAGTTTGAGATTTTGAAAATGTTAGGTTTGGGTAGGATTTTCACTGATTCAGTGTAGCTTCAGATCTTAGAAGTTTTCCTAATGCATTCCCTGTGATGAGGAATATAGAGGAGAGCTTTTGAAGAGGTTTGTATTCCCTCTTTTCATTACTTCTGGGAATAAATAAATAACACATATAACATGCCATTTCCTAACCTTCATTTTGAAAAGCATTAAAGTTCCCTAAGCAGAGAGAGAACATGGACAGTTCTACAGCAAGATCCGTGCAGTAGATCTGCTGATTCCACTAAGGAGAAGTTTGCTTCTGTTTCCTTCTCAGTGCATTTCAACCTCTTTTTTTCCCTCCCTCCCCTTACTCGGTGTAACCAATGTGGTTTGTTAACTGTAATGGCTCCTGGTTTGTATTTTTAATGCAAGTTTGATGTTTAAAATACTTAATTTCCTGAGTTTAATTCAGTGTTGTCTTGATTATTTTTTTTTTCCCCTTTCCAGGAACATGCTTTTGAGAGCAGTCAGAAATACAAAGAAGGAAAATTTATCATTGAACTTGCCCACATGATAAAAGACAATGGCTGGGAGTGAACCACAACCTTTTTCCTTCTGTTTGGACTATATTCTGTGGAATAGGCTTTACAAAGACTAATGCAAAGTAAAGGAAGAGCTTGGCTAGAGTGGCCCTGAGAATATCACTGAACTCTGAAACCTCACAAATGAGTAGTGTAGTGTAAGTGGCTATTTCAGGCCATGTTTGCCTTTTCTCCTTGTGTAAGTTCCCTCTTTTTGTACGTGTATTATTGTGTGAACAGTTGTTTTGGAACATTTTGGATGACCTTTTTCTAAACTCTCTCAGACTAGAGAAACAGTTCACTAATTGAAAACAGATTTTATTGGTTAGCATCTCTCTCTGACCTATGCCTTTAATGCTACTTCTGCTGTGCATGCTTCTTGCCTAAACACCTACACTCCAGTCCTGTAGAAGTTCTGTACCTGAGCAGTCTGAAAGAATGTATGGGATGGGGTGCTTTTTTATATGTAGCAATTTCTGATGTGTTTGGCAGTGAAGAGGATGCAGTATTGTAGTTATTAATTTCTTTTTTCAATTTGCGTGTACCACAACCTATGTACATCTTGTAGGTGAATTGGTTAAAGGTACAGTGCTCACTTCAAAAAATACTTCAATTGCACTGACTGAAGTTAGCAGGCCTCAAGTTGTTAGGAAAGGTTATGCCAGAGGTTGGTATCTTAATGAAATAACAGAAAGGTTTTAAATCAATAATGCTATAGAATATGTTCCTTTAAGACCAACATATTCCCTAAGGAGTTTGCTGGATAAAAAAATTTATAAAACTATAGCTTGCAAGATTAAAAAGACAGAAAAATATATGCATCTTCTATTTTGGAAAAAAAAAAATTAGTTGGTATATTAGGAAAAAACAAAGTTTTGGTACTGTACCTTTGCCAGTAACGGGGACTTGTGCATCAGTAAACTTTTATGGCTGGTTCCATTTACATGTATAGTCCTAATGCACTGGACAAAGAGGTTGTTGTCAAGGAAACTTGTTGAAGTCTTCTGCTTCTGCTACATTTGAACAAAAATATTTATTTTTGTGAGAAATGGCCAGAGCCTATGACATGAAAAATAATATAGTACCTGTAGGAAAAGGAGGAGTAATAAGAGGGAAGGGAAGTTTGACTTGTTTTTTCATAAAATAGCAAGATAGTTTTTAAAATTTGGGGGTGGGGAAAGCGTTTCCTGGTTTGCTGGCTAAATCATCCCCAAGTATCTTTTTATAATAAAAATTTATATGAAACTTACCTTCTCTTTTGTTCTCATGCTGTTTCTTTAATGGAATCAGTTAATGAGAGAAACTTCTGGAAAGTATATGCACAATATGAGCTGTTGGTATCTGTGTATGCAAACTGAGCAACTGTGAAAGAACCGCTCTACATAAATTTGCTAACTTAATTTTCAAATTAAACAGTCTCTACAGACTTTGTGTGTTAACCCTTTTAATGGTTGAGGACAAACTGTTTGGAAAAAAAACAAACCCTTTAACACTACGTAAGCCCTATAACTGAACAATACAGAAGCCTTGCAATGCAAAATCCCTTTCTCTCAATAACAATTCTAATATGGCACCTGTGAAATTAATCACAGGTGCTGCTGCTGCTCTTCTGTTTTTGGGAATCTTTCATAGGCTTTCTGAACTCTGCTGCACTTTAGAAATTGTCAGACGTGAAAAAATTATGCCAATGGGTAGGGGCAATACGAATCTTTAAAACCAGCTTTGCAGTGTTTTTGTGGGGAGGAGGAATGAGAAGAGCATTCTCCTAGGTGTACACATTCTCTGTGATGCAGGCTGGCTAAACGTCATGCCTGCCAGATGTTGTCATGATTGATACCCATGAATTAAAAATCTAAGAATTAGAGAAGTAGTTCAAGCTGTTTGGTTTCAGTCCAGAGGCCTGAGGTGGTACTGTTATGTTCAACCTGGATTTTGTGGCTTACACATTGATACTTTGTGTTGACATCAGGTCTCACATTTAACAATGTCATTGACGCAAGATGGGCTTGGGTATTGCCTGTCTTGCACTCTTTTTGACCTGGAATTCTTGGGATTTTGTTTTCTACCATTGCAATGTATGTTGCCAACAAGGAAGGCACTAAAACTTCCATCAGCAAAAGGTTTGTGTTGGCTTCTAAGTCCTTTTGCAATGTTGATACTTGTGAACAGCTTGTGTGAGGTTTGTGTCTTTGGGCTTTTCTTGTTTCCTGGCTACAGACTTGCTGAGGCAGTACACTGGACTGAAGGCAAAAGTAATGGCTGCTTTTCCAGAGAGTTGAAATTAAAGAAAATATGTGAAGTAGTAAAGATTTTTCTCTCCAAAATTGGGGGTTCAGCTAGCTCTTGTTAGTAAGCTACTGCTGTCTGTAACACAGTCTTGTTCTTAGAAATTCAACCTCTTTCTTCAGTGCATTATTTATATTTGAAACTGGACATTTTCACCAAAACCTTAATTAACTTTGATGCCAAAGGTTGGGACTTCAAGTGCTTAGCACATAGAGCTTCAGACTACTGGCATAAAGAGTTAATGACCTATATGTGATATTTATGGCTTTTAAGAGAACCAAACAAAGCAATATTCTTTTTGGTCTTTATTAAGAGTGGATTCTTAGGAGTAAAGAGTCGAACTAGTACAGAATCACTATTTTATGCTGCCATGTAACAATTCTTGAGGCTCATTCTTTTGAGGGAATATGTGAATTTTCTTCCCACGTTGTTTGGCAGCATCAGTGTTCATTTTCTCCCCCCATAAAGATATAGAGAATTCTTGTAATTGGTTTTGGTGAAAGTTGAATCCAGATAGCAATGACTGCTGGCTGATGTGAAGAGGTCAGTCTGGTCACTGAACCCTCCAGCAGTCATTTGAAAGAAAAATGAACTTACTTGAAAAAAAAAAATTTACTAAAGCATTTTCCCTCTAACCAATTTTTGTAATATATTAAAGATTATATTTAAAGTTCGTATGTGTTTGCTCTGGGTAAGTTTACTTCCCCTCCAACCTGAGCACTTTTGTTACTTGTACTGGTTATTTTTGGTTTTAACATTTTTTTTGTATTTTGTTTTTTATAAATTGTAACAAAAGCTTTTGTGAACCTTTGTTTCTTGCTGGCTCTTTCTTGGACCAAATGAACTGACTATGAGCTGGCTTAGAAGAAATGTTCATTGGGATGCATAGGAATTTGCTAGCAAAAATGTACATGTATTGAAAGTTTTTTTCCACTGAACCTCTAAAGCCACGCCTGTCCTGAAGTAATTAATCATAATTTGGTGTGACTTTAGTAATCTGACCACACATTCTCTGTCTAGGTCCAAAATAATGGTTGTAACAATGGTTTTCCAGGACTGAGTCTGCCTCCAAACCCTAGAGTTCTTCTTTGGCTGGTTACTTTAAGTACCTTTTTGATTACTAAAAGGCAATGCTGCCATGTATAAAAATCCTGTCACATTGCAAACTTGCTGTGAAAAATCCACCGCCGAATTTGGTGAGGGACTGCTGACTGCTCAGCCTAACCACTCCTGCTGTGTGCTTTTAGCGGCCTGGGAATGTTAATTTCATCTGCCAGTTCAAAGGGCCAGGATCTGAATTTCCCTTGCTGGCTGTAAGCTGTACAATGGCAAACTGTGTGAAGGAAGATTGTTGTAACAATCTCAATGTCCCAGTAGCAAGGCCCAGCATAATGACCGGTGTGGGTGGTGTGCCTGTGTGCTTGCAGTCCTTGGGAGAGGAGAGCGAATATGGGTTATGACATTTTTTTGAGTTAAAAACAAAGAGGTTCTGACGAGCCCCCACTGCACCCATAACCAAAGGTCATCTGTATTTCCCGCTGGTGGATCAGTGCAAGAGCTCCCTGAGGCCGGAGCCAGGGTTGGTGGCCATGCACTTCCCCCAAGTGCCGCTCGTAGGGCTGCTCCTGCCCGCTCATCTCAGCAGCCAGATTGCAGCAGCAGAGACCTCCAGGCTCACAGACCAAACTTCAGTCATCTCCAGCCCTGGATATTGGCCATGAGAGGAAGAAGCTGTCAAATTATTGTTAAACTTCTTGGACACTTTATTGGACTTCACTGAGACTCATGTTAAGCCAACCAGCAGTATAAACACTTACTGGAAAAGGAACAGATGCTTCAGAGGTTTCTTTTAAAAGGACTGTTACAAGTGGTTTAAGGTCTAAAGCATGAGTCATAAATGGCAGTTGAGTTGTGCCTCATTGTTTCTTAAACTCTTTAAAATGCTTTCTTTTACAGGTGACATGGCTGTGTTGCTGTTTTGTCCTTGCAATACTGTACATCATTTGTTGTTTCACTATATTGTATCTATTCAAGGTATCACAATAAAAGCTTTCAATTGTTTTGTTGGGTTACCTGTTGGTATAGGTGCTGTCTTTTCTTGCTAGTTGAGTTCTCAGGCTTTATCCTCCGGTAGGGTCAGAGAGAGAAGACAGTGCTCTTAGTTGCTCTTGACTCATGAATGGGTTGAATCTGATTTTTGCATGGTTTTAGGACTGCCACAAAATATTTGGGGTTTTTTTCGTTCACAAATCTTTCCAAAATACAGAAACTTCTGTTGCTATTTTTAGGGCTTTTGCCTATTTTCAGCCAATTGTGGGAGCGCTGCATAGTGAGAGTCAGTCTGCACAACCCCCAAAATGAATCCTGAGAGGAACTGAAGTGTGACTGTGCTTTTTGTTGTGTCAGTTTGATCAGCTGTAGACCTGAGGGGCACTCTGAGTACAGCACTCCCTCTGTTCATTCTGTGTTGGCTGGGAGGAACTCCTGTAGCTCTAGCTCCTCTGATCAGATTATTGGTCTTGTCAGTGATATGATCCCTCTGAACTGCCTGAGGCTCAGAATGAAGTCATTCAGTGCGCACTTACACAGTGTCTTCAATAATCCATCATTTCATCTCACAAAGGGGTAGGGATACTCTTCATGCAAGATCAAACATATTATTTCCATCTTGAGAAAATGGAAGATAGCCAGCTACCCTTTTTCTTATTCAAATGCTGTCTTAGGGGCATGAAATAAGGATCTTTCCAGATCTGAAAAAACCACCAAACCCTGGGGATAAAATGGCATTTTATGTGAAATGTATGGTCTTCATTGTATAAAAACCTACCTTTTGACAAGATATAATTGAAGTAATAAAGATCAAGTAACAAGTATCTTTCAGATTTGAGATGTTCCTTGTAACATCCCATTATATTTTGATGTATCAGAGTGACTGTAAAAACTCCAACTGTCAGCAACTGGGTTACCAGAATAATTTTGGCAATGTGAACTCCAGTGTACTGTCTCACCAGCTGGAAAACACCAGGATATCTGACTTCCAGATAGACAAGAATGGGCAGGTGTCTCATCTAAAGCTTGAGAACCTTCTGTTAGATGCCTTTTTGCCCCTGTTAAATTGCAGTAACTGGGCTGTGGTGTAGTTTAGGGTTCTCCCCCATGCCCCAAGTGCTGCAGCTGTGACTGGGGACAGCAGTAGGTCTGCACTGGCAGAGTCCAGGCAGCCTGAACTGGAAAACAGCCACAACTGGAGCTGAGCTTATCCCCTGCACAGGGCTCCAGTTGGGTCACTGCCCATGTGAGGTTCTTCCCACTTTTGTCTCTTCCTCTGCTCCCTGCCCTTGGCTCTGCCCCAGATGGGTCCAAGCAGGGAGCAAGCACCTGTGCTGCTTCTGGCACTCACCTCCAGCAGGCACAGCAGCTGTGGATTAACTGAGCTGGACAAAGTAGTTCCTGGCTGTGAAGCAGCTCTGCTGAGCCATGGCACTGAAGAGCATTAACTGTTTCTCCCCTAGCAGAGGCTGAGCTGTTCTCAGGGTTTGGCTCATTCATTTCCATAGTATTGCTGAATAAGATTTGAGCTGAGGTACTCTGTGATCCTGGTAGCAGATCAATCTATGCTAACCTGATCGCCTGAAGATTTTACTTAGTAAAGATCACTCTAGAAAGCAGACAATACAGGTTTTTCAATTTTTAATGAATTAATGGGTAGATTTTTCATGGTCTGATTTCTGTATTTTAATAGTAACCATAGCTTAACTTTCTTTCTTGCCCAAATAGACTTCAGTGATTTCTAGTTTAAGCAAAAACAATGGCAAGGCCAAACTAGCCATTTATTCAAAATGGAGTTTGCATCCTGACATTAAAACCTGTACACCTATGCAAAGTCCGTTCTGGCATGGAATATCATGGCTCACCCTGTACCTGCAGGAGGGGTTGTGAATGTTATTTAATTTTCAGAACATCTTTTTGACATGATTAGCTGTGGTCATCTGCTTTCTTTTACACCTGGTAGAAGTTAAATTAGTTTTACAACATGAGCAAAACCTTCCAGTTTAGAACCTGGAGCTGATGCCAGAGCAGCAATGCTGTATTGGGCATCTGAAATGTTTTTCTCATATTTCAAATGTTACAAAGTTAAAACTCCAGTGGCGTTAAATGATTATGGTAAAAGTTTGGGGATTTTTTTAGTTGTTGGTTAAGTGGCACTAATATCTGTGCTTGAATTGTGAGTTGAAGTATTTGTCCATTTAAAGGTGAAATCATATAAGCTTTATTCTGCAGAAAAGATTATTCAAAATGTTTCAGTACAGGATCATATAAAACCACTCCCACAGAGGTGTAACACTAAAAGGAAAAAAAAAAAAAACAAACCCCAACTGCAGGAACTCTGTGCAAACAAACTTTTTTCCAAAACTTTCTTTAAAAGCCCACTAGAAGTCCGGAATCTTGTGACAGGGAGCAGGGCTGCCAAGGGCCAGAGCAGCTTGTTTTGCAACTGGGCCCTGGGGAAATTGCTACATCTGGGGGCTGGGTTGAAGCTGTAAAGCACGTGCTTTTGAGGATTGGGGGGGTTTTCCTAAACAAATATATTTCCTAAACAAATTTTAATAGATTCTCTGCCATGCGCAGGGGAAACCTGCTGATGTTATCACAGTAAACCTTTATTCTGTTAAACTGGAACTGCTGAACACTGTGAAACCACTTAGAGGAGAACATGCTGAGTGCCATAAAGCCGTGTGTGAAAGGTATGTGGGGCACTGGGACAGGAGAGTGAGCACCGACTGCTGAGGGTGGCTCTGCCCAGGAAAGAGCTGGATTGGTCCAGCTCTGACAGCCTGCCCTGCAGACCAAGCACAAGTGCAAATCCGTGGGAAAACGTGACATTTTGACACTTGAGGCCTTTCCCAAAACTATCCCTCTCCATGCCTTGTATTAAATAGCAAACAGCACTGGTTTTTTGTGCCCTGCAGAGAAGGATGTGTCCCTGCCCGAACAGCCCGTGCTGGGCAGCGAGCAGAGCCTCCTGTGCATGCCCGAGGTCAGCCTGGGCTGGCAACCCAGAGCTCCCAGCAGCTGCTCGTGGGGGCAAGAGGATGTTTCTGGCCATAATCTCCTTAGAGATGAATTCATCATCTGTTTCCCACTGGTGGTCAAACAAGCACTGCTGATGGGCTGGCATGTTCCACTTTGTTACCAACTATAACTGATAAGATTGAAAATCTGCTCCTGCTTGTCCACTTAAATTATCTTCCCTTCCTTTCTTCCTCTTTTATCTTCCTCCTTCCTCAATTCCCCATTTTTTTATGATACCCATAACAGTCCAAAGTCTGCAGAATTTTGCTTTTTCATTGTTCCTCTTCTTTCCCCCACAGAATGTGTTACCCAAGGGGCAGCAATCACGATTTGTGGTCAGGCATGAGACGGATGTTTGATCTAGTGCCGAACCAACCCGAGGGAGCCACTGTGCTCCCACCCTGCCTGGCTGGGTGTGCAGCCCTGTGCTGGGAGTCCCTGAACCTAGAGGGCAGAGGACAAGGCGCTGCTCTTTGCTCCTAAACTATCATTGCTTTACTGATTAAACTCCTGCAGCAAGTTTAGGTCTAAATACTGTTTATTTGGCATGAAAATCAGCAAATGAGCATGTATGAGCTGCAGACCCATAGCCTCCCAGCAATGCTGTGCTTTACCGCCCCTGCTCCTCCTGCTCCCAAGCTGATGAAGCCAATGGATTTTTTTAAAAACAGTGCTTCCCCTCCTCCCCCTCTTTTATCTCCCTCTTCTGCAATGAAAAGTTTCTCACAGCATCGAGGCTGGAGACACAAATTAATGCCCTTTGATTACCTACTCAAAATATACAAAAACAAAAGCTTTCTCACGT
This sequence comes from Phainopepla nitens, assembly GCA_013400175.1. NCBI lineage: Eukaryota > Metazoa > Chordata > Aves > Passeriformes > Bombycillidae > Phainopepla > Phainopepla nitens. Next base: position 114,516 of record VXBQ01005386.1, on the reverse strand, counting down.
CATTCTTTCAATGTTTACTAAAACAGGACCTTGCTTTGGCAGATCTCTCCTTTACCGGCCAAAACTCATGCTGAAGGTTAACAGCTCCTGAAGTTAATGATTATCTTGCCTTGTTTGCTCAGTGTTTCAGAGTTAAAACATGTAAACATGCCTCCCCCTATTAGCAGAGACAAGTGTTTCTCCCTGGCCGGGCCTCCGGGGGCTCCCAGAAGTGTTGGCTCCCCCAGAAAATAGCCAGGATAAGGCTGTCCTGCTGGCACTGGCGATTACACAGAGCCTGCTATGAAAACCCCCTCTCAAAATAGCAATTTCTAATCTCCCCTGAGGCCATTAATCAGGTTTCTAATCCAGCAAAGCTGTCCATACTGTACACGCTGTGATCCCCAGGCCTTTATTAGAAACCCCTCTTGGTCACAGCATTTACTGGGTCAGGGGACAGATTGTCACGTTTGTCTGGGCAGGAGCTGCCCATGTATTTTGTGAGACAGATCTGTGATAGTGGTTAATGCCAAGACCTGGCTGCACCTTACCTGTGAGTGCTGGACTTACCAAAGGCTCATCTACATAGAAATACCTCCAAACATCAACTCAAATTTGGTAATTCCTGAAGACTTAAGAGTAATCTCCGTTTTTCTGGGGACAAATGCAATACCTGGTCCTGTCTGATTGGTTTCAGATCAGAAAGGATTGTCCTCAAGATGTGTGACAAACAAAACTTTCTGGGCAGCTTCACAAGAGCAGAGGTTTTGTTCCACGTATTGACTAAATCCCAGCTGGGGTAATTGCATTTGCCTCTTCTCCATTCCCCGGGTGATTCTATCTCAGAGGACCTGATGCGTTGCAGAGGTGGGAGGATGTGAGTGATGTGTGTAACCTCCACACAAGTATGTGTCATTTGCAGCATTAACGGAGCTCCCTCTGGCAAAAGGCACTGTACAAATGCAAAGCCATCACTCCCAAAGTGCTGCAGCATCCGCGGGCACGGCTGAGCCGGGCAGGGGGTGTTACCGAGGCAATGGGCTGCTAAATCTCCTGCCACGGAAGCTCTAGAGGCTCCCTGCTGCCCGGTGATATTTAGACACTGAGGCGCTGGCTAGAGAGAGCCAGCTCCCACAGGGGCTCGGCTGGAGGATGCTGTGGGGTCAGTGGGGGCTGTCCTGATGCTCAGCAACGTCTTGACTGCTCATGGAGAGGATGCTGTGGCTGAGCCCCACCTGAGGATTTGCCTTGGTGGTTGCTGGTCCGTAGGGCCATGCTTTGCAGCTCAGTGTCCCTGCCAAGCTGGGAGAGGACGCCAAGGGGCAGGCAGGCAGTGGGGAGCTCAGGCTGGTGGGCAGTGCTTTCTGTGCTCCAGGGCTTATCCAAAGGCTAATGCAAGTGAGCAGGGCAGACCTGGGGCTGAAATCGTGATTCACTCCACACCAGAGTCCTGCTGGCTGAAATCCTGAGCAGTGTAGCCAAGAGAAGAGCCCCCACCTTGCTCAGCCGCCCGTCCTGTACTGAGCAGGCCCACAGGGACGTGGAGCCAGCGTGTCCCGAGGCTGGATGCTGTCGGCACAGGGCAGAGACTCATTTTGCCTCTCGGGACTCTGGGTGTGGATGTCTCACTCAAGCCTCGCCTTGGCAGCAGCAGCTTCTCCTGCTCAAGGGCTTTTGCTCCTGCCCAGCATAGCACAGGCTGGAGGCCAAGCACTCATGGTCCTGGTCCTGCTCTGCATCTGGTCACATCAGGCCACAAACCTACACTAAAGATATCTGCCTCATCCCTTGGTTTCCTAGAAATCCAGCAGCTGGCCTGGCAAACAGACACCCAGCCCACAGGGCTGGTTAAATCAGCAGCGACCATTACGCAGAGGTTTGCATGACAAAGTGTTTGCTGCTATGCCAAAGGATGGGGGGAGTGTTTTTAATCTTTGCTTTTCCCATTTGCACTATGGATGCAAAAGAATGGTGAGGTGGGACACAGCCTGCACACACAGGTGGGGTGCTGGAGCTGTGTCCAGCTGCTGGAGTCCAGGAGTTGCCTTGCCTGTGACAAGAAGTGCCTGGGCATAGCTCCCTGGCTGCCGGGCATTGCCCAGAGCAGCAGGCAATGGAGTTGGGAGCTCCTGCTGGAAACCAGCCCCAACCCAGGGAATGCACTGCTGAGCACTGTGCTGGGCCTGTTCAATGCTCAGGCTCCTGCTGTTGAAAGAAAAAATTGTTTCAGTGCAATGAACATAATCTGAGATGCAGCTGCAGCAATGGGACATGGGCAGCATGCCCAGCTGTCTTTCTCAGGGGGTGGGAGCCCCCCAAGATTTTTCCAGCCTTTTCCTCATCATGCAGCAGTGCTGCCCATAGCCATTGCTTTCCTTTGCATCTTTTGGCTTTTCTCCTTGTCCTTTTTCTCCTCTTCTTTTATCTCTTTCCTTTTTCTCTTTTTTTCCTTTTTTTTCTCCTTTCCTCTCTTCTTGGCTTTTCCTTTCTGCTGTGCCACAATCAGACAAAGCCTGACAGCCAGGAGCAGTTACTGGCTTTGTGAGCTGCTCATGTCCAGCAATACCATGGCCTGACTATGCTGGCTGGGACATAATTCCTTCCTGAGGGCAGGATTGGTGCTGGTGCCTAGGAGGGAGCCAAGCTGGTTCAAGATGGAACATCCTACCCCTCTGCCCACACAAGCTGTTGTTCTGGCGCCTGTTTGTGAGCATTAACACACCATGGTTTTGCCACTTCAAAATCCCAGGAGCTGTAACAAGAGCCAGGGCTTCACCCAACACTGTCAGTGTGAAGGGCTTCATGGAAACTTCTCTGGTTTCGGCATGTCAACTCTGAAAACCAAGCTCATCTCCTCTGAGCCAGGCAGCAAGTCCCACACTTGAATTCTATCCAAGAGGCGAGGGCAGCAGCTGGGCTGTGCGAGGACCTCTAGCCCTCACATCACAGGTCAGTGAGTTCTACCCTGGGCACCAGCAGCAATATCAGTAGAGCTGGCAGTTACCCCTCCTCCCCATTTTTTCCCATTTTCCTCTCTTTTTCCCATGTTTACATGAAACTGAGCTACATCTCTGATCGCTTCAGACACTGGACAGAGAAGTAAAGGTTGTTGCTGTTCTCCCAGAGAAGTCTCTCTGTGTCTCTCACTGGATGCTGGACTTATTGGATGGGCACAGATGGAGACCTGAGGACTGTCCCCCTGCTCCCCCCCATCCCTCAGCACTCTGCCACCATCTCCAACTGTGTCCCCTTGGTAGGAGTTCTGAGCGGTTCTGGTTTGGCTCTGCTGTTGCTCCCTGTGGCCTTGTTGCTCTGTGGGACTGATTTTACGGGCAGATGAAAGTGTGGCAGGGGTGTGGAGGCAGTAGAGCTGGGCCCTGGCCCGAACAAAGCTCAGGCTGGCACCGATTCCCCGACAGAGCAGCCGTGCTCTGCGAGCGAGGCGTGAGCGAGCCCCCTCCCTTGGAAAAAACACATGGATGCTGAAAAACCCAACAGGCCAAGCTCTATCAACGTGTAACTCATTTTGTTATAGATTAACTGCTCCAATAGACTCCAGGCACTGTGCTGAGCTGGATGTTTAACCTACTCTAGCAACTTATTTGTTTAAGACAGGAACATTAAAAATTTCATCTGTGCTTTGACGGGGAGGTCACAATCTGCCAAGATGTTCACCTTGCCTCTGTGCAACTCCACGAAGGGGGTCAGGAGCAGGGGGTCCACTTCTAAGGACTCCAGCCCTAGAGTTGTGGGACGCAGCCTGGTGTGGGTCAGGGGAGCACCCTGCCTCCAAGATATGTGTGATGGCAGAAGCCAAGACCCTTCATCTCAATGCTGGGCAGAAATGCCACGTATTGACTGATTAATTCTCCCCTGAGCATCTGCCATCTCCTGGCAGGGCTGCTGGAGGCCCCCTGCCCCCCACCAAAGGCCCTTTGCCAGGCCCATCGTGCTCCGGGTGGTTTCCTTTCTGGAAAGGGTTCAGGTGCTGCCCAGAGCACGGGAGGGTTTTGCTGACCTCGCAGCCTGTAATCTAACTCCCGGACTTGAGACACCTCTTGGCCCCGTTCCCCACTCCTCTGTCCCCAGGACAGGCTGTAATCATCTCTTGGCAGGACAGCCCTGACCTGAGCAGTCCGGCTCCCAGCAGATTTCCCCAGCCTTGCCAAGTGCTTGCAAAAATACCCAGTGATTTATTCTCAACAGCTCAGCTGAACGAAATAAAAACCACATTGCTCTTTACATCTATTCCTAATTTTGTTGTTTTTCCTTATAACAGAGGTTGCCAATAATAGTACAGCAAGAACAACTCCTGGCCTCAAACCTGAACAGTTTTCTACCCTTTTTTGTGGCAAGTGCCAGGCTGATTTCTTGCCAGCCCAGTGTCTGCTGACAGTGTCCGGCAGTAGTGTGGGAGAGCCCTGCTCCCTCAGCCCGGGCTTGCTATGGGAATGGCGGTGACACCCAGCCCTTTGCTGCCTCTTACAGTCACTGCGAGGTGACAGCTGACACCCCCCCACCCCAAACATCTGGTTATGGAAATACGGCCGCATGAAATGGAAAACCAACAGAGACAGACAAGGGAGGGAGCACCGACTACGCCCCTGCAAGACCGGACCTGGGAAAAGCCTCACTGTGATGGGCAGAGGAGAAACCAGGAATATTTACTTAGCCCTGGCAAGGTGGGGTGGGTGGTACTGGTTTCCTTGTCTGCACTGGGAGTGGGGCTGGCAAGGGAACTGGGCTCTGCATCCCACCCCACAGACCCAGCGGGAATAAGCACGTTGTTTGCTGGGAGGGGGAAATACATCAGTGTCTTAAAATGTGACCCTCCAAGTTATTCACTATGTAAATATATGCTCTTAACTAATCAAAGCTGTAAAAGTCAGTTGACGTCTTCCTTGTGTCCCTGCCTGCCTCCTCCCAGAGCTCCACAAGGTCTGCAGCCACAAACACTGTGAAAAATGTGCTTATTCAGCTGAGACCCTGGGAAAACTGGGGACCAGGAGACAGCCCAGGACTGGCATATATGGAGCAGGATGGAGAAAGCAGGATTATTACCCGGACTGAGGCTGTCATTGCTGAAATCAGGACAATCAGGGAAGGTCCAGCCATGCTCCCACTAGCTGGGATGCTGCAGGACCTGGACACAACGCCTCCATTGCTGGACAAAGAAAAGCTGCTTCCCTGTGACTGTTGGCGACTGGGAATTCTGTTCACGGTCAGCCCCTTTCCCAAGCGTCCCTGCCTCCCACCTGCCCTTCCCAGAGGTGGCCATGGGGCTTGACCCCTATTTCCATGTTTCCTGGCGAGAGGCAAGAGGGCTGACCCCAGCATCCCAGCACTGGGATAGCCGAGCCCTCCTCCCCTCGCAAGGCCTGGGCTCCCCCCCGCCGCCTCCTGCCGCGGCCTGGCACACAAACCCAGCTGCAGACCCGGGCTGTGCAACAGCTAAATACTGGGAATCTGGGCAGCTGCCAGGTACTTTGATCCCCATCCACAAAAACCTCCTCCACAAGCTGCCTTCTCTTGCAAAATAACCTCCTTGAGGGGGCTGAGCTGGCGTGTGCTGCCCCTGAGACATTTGCAGCCCCAAAACGGGAGTTTGTCTGGTCAGCAGCCTCACCCTGCAGTGCAGTGCCAGTGCCTGTGCCAGTGGTGGAGCTGGGCAGACGCGTGTGGCACCAAATGCATTCACCTTGGACTGCTCCCAAGCACTGCTGTGCTTCTTCTCCCTGGTACATCTGCACATTCCAACCCCAGCAAGGCCAGCTGTAAACCTTCCCAGCTGGGAAACCCCAGGCAGAGGGTATGTGCCTACTTTGGCACTCAGCCTCTTCTCCCAGAGGTGCCCAATGGGGCAGGACAGGCAGCACTGTCAGGCACTGCAATCCTGATCCTGCACTGCAGGCTGGGTGGCTGGTACAGACTGGTTATCAGAGGTGGATGATAGTGACTGCCTTAAAAACATTTTTAAAGTTTTTAAAAAAAATTTAAAATTTTTTTTTGTCTTCCCAGAACTTGTCAGCAGCCACAGCCCGCCTGGCTCATGGTGGCCAATGCTGAGCATCTGGGTACAAGCCCTGGGCTGTGCTGGACATGCAACATCAGCCTGGCTGGGTGAGACTGAGCTACAGGTGCCCTCTGCCAAAGGGCTCACTGACCCACTGATAAACAACTTTTTTTTCCCATTTTTGCTGTCTGTCTTCCAATGCCAGCATCATCCAGCATGCTGCTGGAGAGGGGCCTTTTACACTGTTTAAAGGCAAGCATAGGAAATTGAGGGATTTTTTACTGAATGACAGATTCCAGCTTGATCAAATCAAGGCAAAACAGGGTCTGCACAAATAGGGATGTTTAAAAAGATGGCAGAAGAACATCTGGGGCTTCTCATACCAGGAAGCTTCCTATGCAGCAAATAAATCCTATCCTACGGTCCAAAATGCTGCCAGATGCTTGTGGTCGCCCCTGAGCTGTTGCTGCAAACACCCCAGACTGCCAGATGGACACTGGCTGTGTGGTCACAGCCAGCCCTGCTGTGAGCTGCTTTTATTTCACTGCTCTGTAGTGAAACCCAGATCTTCCCCATCATTATTTGTCACTTTTACCAGCATTTCTGCTCCTTTATTTCTAACTGCAACCTTATCTCTCACACCCGTGGACACAATGTGTCAGTGAGACAGACACCTCTGCTTTTCACCCGGGGACTGTGCCTCAATCTGCCACCACGTTGTGACCATGCCCTGGGTCTGAGAAGGTTAGGATATCAGCCTTTAACACCATTCCAGTGTCACCCAGCTGTGGCTCTCCAAGCCCAGCAATAAGTTGGAGTGTTTTCCTGCTCTGCCAAGTAACCTGAGTGACTCCCAGCGCCCTCCTCCTGGTCTCCCTGCAGCTGGACTCCAGCACACGCACTCTTGGTCACACCTGGATTTATGATTCTGCAGCCCTCAGCTGACCCCCTCCAGGTCAAACGCTTCACCTGCAGCACCCTCCTGGGTCTCCCCGTGTTTCAGGAGCCTCTGGCTGCTGCAGCCTGGAGCTGGCTGGGACCAAGGGCAACTCTGCATTGGTGCTGAGCACTGCAGATCACTGCTGGGACTGCTGCTGCCAACCCTTGTGGTGCAGCCATGTCGCAGCAGTGTGGGAGAACTTCCTTTCTTTATGAGCTAGAGTGCTGTACTTTCCTGACCCTCACAAGGTGCCCATGGGCCAGGGTGAAATGAGGCTTTGGCTCTGTGTCAGCCCCTGCACAGCGCCTGGGAGTGAGACAGGCCTGGTTCTGGTCCTAGTGGAGGGGATGGAGGCAGCAGCAGCACCAGTTCACCCTGCTGCCAGACCAACCTGGGCCACAGCACCCAGCAGCTCCACAGAGCTGGGCATGGGCATGGCACCCAACACTTTCTCCAGAGAATGGAATTTTTTTTAACCTCTCAAAATTAAAAAAAAAAAAAAGTCCTAACCCCAAACGGTTTTTTAAGGAAAACCAAACATTGTAAATACTGTAAGCATGGAGACAAAACACCAAAAATAGCACCGAAGTTTCCTCTGCGCACTCTCCCTGCAGGCAGCCTGCACTATATTTGTCTTCACTTGCCATTTCTGCTGCAATCAATTTGCAATTGCCGCTGGCGAGGAACCCATCTATTAAAAGCTCGGCTGAGATCTCTGGCGAAGATGTCTCCAGTAAAAAAATCTGACCATTCATTAAAAAAACCAAACCAAAGTGTCCTTCTCTGCAGACCTTCCCGTTCCCAACAAAATCCACTAAAACCATCCCTGGCCATGTTGTCTGGGCTTGAGAGCAGCTGTGGAAGCCCAGTGTGGGTTTCCTTCCACGTAGGGAGGGATTTTCTCTGCAGCTGCTCTGAGGCTTGGAAGCACTTGGTGCTTGCTGCCTGTTGTGCCTTATCTCCATGATTTGCTTCAGGCCACCCTGGGGAAGCGGATTCCTCCCGGGTCAATTGCTTTTATCACAAAAACAAATGTTTTCTATCATCCCTTTCATCCAGGATGAAAGTGCAGCAAGGAATCACATGCCTCCTCATGCTGCCTTGGTGGGCCGTGCTGCCGGGCATTCCTCTGCCCCCACAGTAATGTGGAAGGACGGACAGGGAAGGCAAACAGGAGCCTGGAGTCATTTCTGCTTTGCCTAAAAAAATAAACCCATGGGGCTGCCTACAAAAATAACCCCACAGGCGTCCCTAGGGACACACGGCTCTGCCCCCAGGCTCCTATTCCCAAAAGCATCATGGCCAGTGTTGACATCAAACCGGTTTCTCCCAGAGCCAGGCACTGGCTGGGCCCCGTCTGACCCCTCCACCTGTGAACAGGACACTGAGGGAGGCAGGAGGGCTGTTTGAGGGGGCCAAAGGCTCAGAGCCATGCAGCCAAACACAATGGTGGCTGCAGGGGGATACAATTGCTGCCTATAAATAGCACTGGGAAGCAAACATTAGGGAGGCAAAAAAGCTATTCAAGCTAGAGGACAGTGCTGGCACTAAAGCAAATAGATATAATTAGCCATTAATAAATGAAGGCCAAAGATTAGGGAAAGTATCTAATATCAGAAAAGTGAGAGTTGGAAAGGCTTTCCGGGGGGAAGGGCAGAGGAGACCTTGACCAGCTTTTAAAACAGGTTGTGGCTATTTTTTAAAAGCCATTAAGCTATGAGCTGTCAAACCCAGCCTGCTGTGATTGCTGATGAGCCTTTTTTTCCTGTATAAAAGGGAAAATTTGGTGTCTTTGTGACGTCAGGAATGGCAGAGGGGCCTAGGAAGCTGCCCTGATTCCACTCTGCTTCTTCCTCCCTTGGTCAGATTGATCAATCCCAGCCCCTCCTGGAGCCCTCTGTGCCTTCTCTGCCCCTCACAATCCAGCAAAGTCCTACAGCCCTTCTCCAAACCTGTCTGGAGAGATGCTTTAACCTCTGAAAGCTCCACAGCAACGCTGGAGGGGGCAAGTGCTGGCCCTGTGCCACAGGCTTGCCCCAGCCTGGGGATGTGGGGCTGGGGAGGGATTTTCTCACCACAGTTGAGGAATCATGCTGGCAGCAGCAGCTCCTGCCAGCCTGTCCTGCAGTGGTGAGCACAGGGTTGCCACGGCTGCTGAGGCAGGTGGATGCAGGGACTGGTGCCTGTGGGACACCTGCCTTGGGCCCACACCAGCCCTTCACACTGCCCCCAGTGCCACAAGTCCTGTCCCTGCACTGTTCCCCTGGAAAAGCCCAGACTGGACACCCCCGGGTCCCTCCATGGTAACTCCAACAACCCTGGCCATTGTGGCAGGGCCATAGTTTGGATGATCAGAGGTTGCTCTGTACTGCCCCAGCAGAAACCTCAGGAAGACTCAGCTCACCAGCGATAAGAGTGAGGGCTCCTGTTACCTGAGACAGCTGCTGCCATGGCTTTGCTTTACTTTGGAACCAGGGGAACTGCAGGAGTCATTTTCCCTTGAAGCCCTCGCAGGGAATTAGGTGCCTTTTCTGGAATATGCATTTTAGCCAAGGAGCCATTACTGGCCGAGTGTCTGTACGGGTACGGTAGTGACAGAGATGGTTCCTCCTCGGTTGCTATTTCCAGAGGATGAAGTCACCGGGCTGCAGCGCCTGAGCTCGCTGGAGGCTGAGTCAGTGCCGGCCTGCCGAGGCTCCGTGCGCGGCCCCCACTCCGCAGCAGCCCCCATGGCCGGTGCCCCAGCGCCCAGGGCTTCAGGCACTGCGGCAAAATGGCGCCGGGCCACCAGCCCCACACGACTCCACCGCAGGGGCTCCCCTGGCCTCAGCTCTCCCGCCATCGTCCCGCCACCACCAGCTCTGTCCAGAAGAGCTGCGTGCCCCTCCTGTGGGAATGTACGTCCCGGGCCATGTCTGCCCCTTCCCCACAGTCCCAGCACAGGCTGGTTAAATCCTCCACAAGGCTGTGATAACAAATACACTTTTCAGAGAAAGAGAGGAAGTCAGAGCTCCCCGGCCGCGCCGCCGCGCTGTAACCCGGCCGGGCCCGGCGCTGCCGCCGCTTCCTGTGCCGTCTGAGGGCGTTTGTCTGCCTCCTCCAAAGCAAACAGCGTGGAAACTTGGGGGGTGTTTTGGCAAATCCCCTCCTCTTGCTTATAAAAGATGCTTCCTCTGTGCCAGCTTTCCGACATCCTGTTCCTTCCAAACGTTGCTGGAGATGTGTGGCAGGGGGATCCCAGAAGTACCTCATACTTAGAATCCAGCGGTTTATCTGCCAGCTGCTCCCTCCACCTGCAGGGTAGCCATGGCCGTGCCTGTGGCTCTGCCAACAGCCCAGGGGACTCACAGCCCGTGCTGGGCTCAGGTGTGTCTTGAAAGGGGCTGGAGGGGAAAGCAAGATTTCCTTGAAGACCTTCAAACACAGTTTGACTTCCCACAGTTTGTGGCCCCACATCAGATGGGATCCACCATGATTAACCACGTGATACCGAAGCAGAGCAACTGGTAGTCTGAACTCCTGGGCTGCAGCCATTCAAACCAGCAGGGAACAGGCAAAATTAAACCGAACAATAATATTTTTGGCTTTTTCTCTTGGTAAATATGGTAACAGAGTTGCAGCTACTTGGCTTAAAAAACTGTTCAATCTGTGCTGTTTCCCACACAGACAATACTTTGCTCCTTGAGGGGCCAGGCTGAATTCATGCCAGAAAAAGCAGAGGTGAAGAGCTGAGTCCCCCGTGAGCCCCCTCTTTGTGTATGGGAACAATCGGCCCCGGCTGCCAGTCCCACCACACACCACTGCCTTCTCAACTGTGTTTTGCTCTCTGCTATGGTGCCAGATCTCAGGAAACAATGAATTCACTGGTCACCCAGTGCCTTCCAGCAGCACAACCCGGGTATGGAGCAGTGCAAAGTACGAGAGGGCTGGTGTTATTCTAGTCAAGGCCAGACAAAAGCTTCTTCAGCCCCTGGTTAAAATCCTACTTTTTCTCTCTAAGCACATTTACTGGAAAAGTGTCAAAGAATGTAAAAATGTGCTTACAAACAGCACAGTGGTTCCCAGGAGTGAGTTCCTGTAGTAAGGCTGCACAATTCTTGCTGATCCCTCTGGCCATAGCAGGAGCTGGCTGGGTATTGCCTTAACACACCATTTTTGCTGGAGAAGCAAGTCATGAAAGGGGGAAAAAAGGTTTCAGTACAGCCTCCTTCCTCCCCTTTCCTGGCTCAGATAGTGGAAACTGCAAGTCACCCTGCAAAGAGACAGGCTTTGGAAAAATGAGGGATATAGCCCACTGCCTTGCTCTCTGTGCCCCTGCCATCTTTCAGAGAAGAGCTTGTGTCACACTGGTCCTGTGAATTCCAATGACTGGAAGGGAAGTTGAAATGAAAAATAAATTGACTTGAATACACAAAATTAGGGGTGTGGGAGAGAGCAGAGGTGGGGCTCTGCAGGACAAAACTCCACTGCAGGGTCTGGCTGTGGTGGAACAGTGATAGTGTTGGCTCCTCAGAGCTCTCATGAATCCCAGTCTGGCTGCTGACTCAGCACTGGGCACTGGCCAAACCCTTGGGCCACTGCAGCACCCTGGGGATGGGCCAGGACCAGTGTCCCCCAGCCTGGGAGCCACCAACCGCAGCTGGGAGCACCAGCAGGCCAGAGAGCTGGATCCAGGTGCAGAGGTGAACCACAGCAGGACAGATTCACCCCTGCTTGGAGCAAAACTGAAAGGGTCACGCTCAGCCCTTCCTAGAAGCCGGGAAATTGTTCTTTCTTTTGTGTTATGGTGGGAAATGGTGAGCAAAGGGGCAGTACAAAGGCAGAGCTTGGAAGGGCAGCAGTCCCTCTGCACTGTGCACAGCAGTGCTCCTTCAGGGACTGCAGTGAGCTCTGCCAAAAAGCTGGAATAGAACAGGAAAGTGGGCAGTTATCTCTACAGCCTGCTGCCCCTCAGATCCTGCAGCAAGGACTTGATGAAATGGGAGCTCTTGACGCAGCTCTGCTGCCTTCCTTGTAATAAAAAGCTCCTTTCTTTCATAATAATCTCCATTTTAATCTAGTATAAAACCAGCATTTTATCCTTATGGATTCATAAAATTGCCCATCCCAGCTCTAGCAATGCTATGAACTTGACTACTCAAAAGCCTGCTGAAGTATGAGTTAGGTAAAGGGGATCAATAACAATTCATCATGAAAGGGCCAGCACAGGATAAACAAGAGGTTCCAATAAGACAGAAGAAACTCAGCTTTAGGAAAGTACCATCAAATCTCCATTCCAGTAATCAAATGTCTTATTTCAAACTTAGACATCTGCAAAACAAACTCCCCCTATTATTCTTTCAAATTAGTTTGAACTTCCTATAATTTAACAAAGATGTAATCATATCCGCAGAGATCCCAGAATTCCTTATGAACATCTTAAAAAGCAGGAATGAATCATTTCCTTGCACAACAATCAACTTTGCAATGCTGTGATCTTGGAAATAACAGTTGAACAGTCAAAGTCAAGCACTCAAAAGAAAATAAAAGGATTTAATGCAAAATATTTCCAAAAGTTTTTACAGCAATTTCCTATAAATGGAGTCTTTTCTTAAAGACTGAAACCACCGATACAAATGTATTGTTCCAAAGGGGATTACAAAACTTTCTCCTCAGCCACACAGGAGGTAGGGAGGGCATTTCTCTTATCTGAAAACATCTAAGATGAACTGAAAAGTGATATTCAGGATCTAGCCTGCTACATCTAAGTAATGGTAACACATAGATTCTTTGGGATTAAAACTTCACAAGCTGATATATCTTTACCCCATAAGGCCTTTATTAAGATTCCTAATAACTTGTGGGTATGTAATGGAAATATCTGAGATGCCTGTCAGCTACATTATGTGGTTTTTCCTAGTGATGGGAAGCCTGACTATGAAGCAGCCTATGCTGATTGGAGCAGACTATGGGGTGTGTTACCCTGCAAGGACCAGGCTTTAGGGATGGGTGTTAAACAAAACAAACAAAAGAGAAGTTTCTACTCCTGCTCAAGGCTGTAGTTTCTGGCACCTGAGGGCAGGTGTGAACTGGTGCATCCTGGCACCTCTGGCTGTCCAGTGGCTCAGGGAAGGGCAGCCACTGGGAGGAGGAAGTGGTGCAGCTGCCCAAGCTCCCCGTGTAGATTTGCAGCTTTCCAGGCTGTTGGAGGCTTTAATGGGTACAGAGAGAGCTTGTTTGGAGTGAGCGAGGCCCTTCAGATGACAGCAGTCAGTCCAGAAATAATTGGTCCTTGTTGATAACCAGCAGGAGGCAGCTGGAAGGTAAGGGCAGGACAGACTGGAGTCCCTCCACAGAGCTCTCCAGCAGCACAGGAGCTTCCCAGCACATTAATTCATTCCCTCGCTTGGCACACTTGGCTGGTCTGGGAACGATTACCTGTAAAAGGAGCTCTTTCACCACTGTAGCTGTTCACTGCAGCAGTGCCCTGCAAGGCTGGGCTCTGCCTGGTCTGCTGCCAGACATGAAGAGAAAGGCTCCAGCTGATCCCTGGGGAGCTGGGCTGCCTGCTCCCTGCTTTGCAAAACAACAACAGAACGGTCTTCGAAGAAGATGCAGTGGGGGAATGTGCTCTCTAGAAAACAAAGCCACATTAACCAGCCTCAACAAAGAAGCAGTTTTCTCTGCCAGTGCAAGGGCAGGATGGTGCCTTCCCTCCCCAGGACAGACTGTCTTTTGGGCTCTCTGGGGCCATGTGGGAGGCTCCTGTTTGCGCTGTGCTGCCCCAGTGCTGGGCTCCCCACGCTGCTACCAGGAGCTGAAGTCCCCGAAGCCTGTGCTCTTCTTCTCTTTCTTCACAGCTGTGCTGGTTGAGGGCCCATCATCCTCCGCGCTGCGCTTCCTGCAGCAGAGTGAAAACAACTCTCAGGGAGTCTTTACTGCCACTGGGACCAGGGCAGCTTGGATACCTGTTCTGCCTGTTCTCTCCCAGCACCAGCTACACTGGAGCCAGCCCAAAAACAGGGAACATGAGTCCATGGGGATGATTTGGATCAGCCTTTGAACACTCCCAGGAATGTGTTCAAAGCACAGAAAGTTCTCCAGACCAGTGCTGAAGATTTAACAGCTGTACCTTTTTAGCATGGTCAGGAAAACATGACCCATGAGTTCTCACCCTGCCTTCTTACCTGCACTTGTGGCAGCAAAAGGATTTATGGAGAATTAGGTATAAAGCAGCTGGGAGAGCTCTTCCAATCCTTCCTGTTCCTTGAGCTAAGCCTGTTGCAGTTACTGCTGCTATTATCAGCCTCTTTTGAGCAGAGCTTGCAACCCCAGGGAATGCTGTGCTGCCAGCTCATGTGCTGTGGTTTTATTGTCAGATATCAGTAGCTGATAGGGAGAACACAGAACTCTAAATCTGCCAGAGCAGGCTGCAATGACTGAAGGTCCTTTCTGTACTACCTAGTCTTTTCTACAGAGCCACAACTGCTGAATTTCCTCTGTAAATAAGAGTGCAGTGTGTCAGCAGTTTTAAGCTGGACGTAGTATTTTAAGGCACACACAGTATTTTGCAACTGAAAAATTTTACAAACACACTAAACTGAGCTACCTGAGCTAACATATTTCTGTTCTCACAGTTATGCAAATGCCTGTAAGTCACAGAGGCACACACAAGCTGATTAAATGGCTGCCAGTGTATGCATAAATACAGGCCTTTATGTAGCAGACAGACAACAGCATTTTTGCAAACGCTTTTAGAGAAGTCTGCTAAAAATCAAGTGGAAGGCATTTATTTTAATTTTTCCAAAACACATGCTAAGCTGCTGCTCAGCCAGGATTCTGTGCTGTCCTTAGGAAAGAAAGCAGTGCTGCCAATCCTGACAGGGGTACAAAGGGTGTCTGGGAGAGTGTGTTTTAGGATAAGCCTGTCCAACCAGCCAGGTACCCTGGAGCTACCCAGCTGCCCTGTGCTCCCACAGCAAGCCTGGGAACCTGCTCCCCTTTCCGGGCATTTCAGCTGTGCTGGTACAGCTGTTTATGTGGCTGAACAGGGAACCAGAGCAGCAAACTGACGGGGGCCTGGGGCAGCTACTTTGTGCAGAGCAGAAGTTGCTAAAAGAGAAACATCTGTGGGACTATGGCCTTCAGAAATAGCTGCAGAAAAGGAAGAGGATAAAAGATGGTGTACCAAGTGACACAGTACAGTTCCTCAAAGACTTCTGAGTTCTGGAAATGTATCTACAGTTCTGAAGTCAGCAAATGCTTTTAAAGACCAACTTGGTCATGTTCAAGGGCTAAAAGAGAAGCTCAGTTAACGTGTGACCTTGAAAAACAACAGAAGTGAAGTAAACTCTCGACTATTAGAACTACATGAGTGTGTTTTTGCTGGCCCAAACCAAACATTTGAGCAATGGGACTGAATAGGGCCAGCATCCAGCAGGAAATACACCTAAAATATTCAGCAAAAATCAGAAGGACAGGGAACTCACGCTGCAGCCATGTTGATGTATTTTCCAATCCCCTGCCGGTAAGTTTTAGGAGTCTGAACCTCTTTCTTTGGTGGAACCACTTCAGCCTTTATTTTGGCTGCTTCTTCTTCCTGCTGGAATTTCTCTCTTTCAGCAGCAACCTGTGGGAAGCAAAGGGTGCAATCTGGTGCAAGAGATAGTGCAGAATAAGGAGAAAATGTCTACAGTTCTTTGAAGATTTAAAGCACTCTAAACCAGCAATCAGCACCACTGAGATTACAGGGCAGGCTTTAGGAGACAGCCCTCAAGGGCCACTACAAACAGGCTGTCTGCAGCCATTATAGCAAGACTCCTTCTCACCTACAGCTACCCACAGCTACTGGGGATATTTGAAAGGAAACTATCAGAAGCTTGATAGACTGGGATCTCTGCCAGACTCAAGTTACAAGAGCAACTCTCCACTGAAAGAGCGACCAGGATCCTGGCAAAAAGGCAATGTTGAATTGCAGCTGCTTAATCTTAGCTGGCAACCAGATGGCCAGGGGGCTGCCCATGTGCAAAGAAAAGGCATTAAGTTGCAAAGTTCTCCCCAGGAAAGCTTTGGCCTTTCAAAAAAAAACTTCAACCAACCAAGCAACCTCACCTGTGCATCTGCCTCTTCATAGGGATCAACAAAAACAGTTGTTGTCTCAATTCTTATTTCCTCCTGGAAGCAGAAGAGAAGAACAGTAATTCCATCTGCTGATCAAGTTGTGCCATCCCCTCCTATTTTGGGTCAAGACGTGTCAGCAGAGTGAACAGCACTGCCATGTGAGGCCACTGCCACCAGTGCTTCACACATACCTTGGGACGGTCTGTTTTTGGGTCACTTTCCACATTCTCCATAGCAGTCAGAGTTTCAAAGCCACCAACCACCCTAAAAGAGGAAGGACAAGTTGTGCAGCTGTCTTAATATACTCAAAATATTCCTACACCCTTACCTTTAATATATCTCATTTATGGCCATTACTCCAGCAGATTTTTAAATCATCATGTCTGAGGAGAGGGGAATCAGCAAGTGTGTTTGGAAGACTTAATGTCATTCAGTGTAGAAGGTAAGAATTTTTCTCTTAAAATGTGGGATTTGAATTTAAAATTAAACAGAACATGGAAAAGTCCAACACACAGAGGTAAAGCAAAGCCCAAAACCTGGAAGCCACACAAACTAGCTAGATGAAGAATAAATCTTTTCTTCTTCTTTGTTTTTATATTGTATATGAGACCTAAGAGTTGTATCAGGAAGACAATGGTAACTGCAGCAGCACAGGAGAGCAGTGGCAGAGCTGTCTGCACTAACACCACTAACACTGAAAGCACAGGACTCCTCCAGAAGAACATCATGACTATGAGCTCATGAGTGTTCTGGGAAGGCAGCAGAGCATCAAGTCACAGCCACAGGGTAAGGTCAGGACACTTCTCAAAGCAGTTTTCACCTAGGAGGGCCTTAGGTCCCTGGCTTCTCACTTTTCAAGTCAGCATATCCAGACACTTGCTTGAAAATGTTTAAGGCTGAAGGCTTTCTGCACTGTTGCATGTTTATTTTCAAAAAAAAGTGTTGAACAGTGGGAAAGTTCTAGAAAAACATATTTAGAAAGGATAAATGGGGAAACCCAGATAATTACAATCCTGTCATCCTGTCATTTATCCCAGCAAAATAATGGAATAGTGGAGACAGGACATGATTAAGAAAGAAAGGAAATAAGTAACAGCAATCAACAAGGTTTTGTGGGAAACAGTGTCTGTCAAACAACCTTCTATCTTTGAGACAACAGATGTGGTTAACAGGGATAACAGTGTCCATGGAACAGACTTCTGGAAGGCGGCTGATATTTTGATTGAGGAACCAGAATGATATAAAGTGAATACAGTACACATTAAATAAAAAGTTGGCTGACAGGTGTCAAAATCTAATTTTAAACAGGAACTACTGAGTCAGTATGTTTTCAGAGATGTCCTGCTGGGATCAGCTCTTGGTCCCAGGGTATTTAACACTTTTATCCACCTCATCATCCACAATTAAATTTGAAAACAGCTATTCTTAGAAGAGCAGTAAATAAAGAGGAAGACAGGCTGTTGATGCCAAGTGATCCAGATCTATTAGCAAAGCAGGCTGTAGCTGGACAACATCTGTTTTAATAGAGCCAAGCCACATGGCCAGGACCCAAAAATACAGCCCATATTAACAGCTGTGGGACAATGAGAAGCAGCCGTAATTCTCAAAAACGCTGCTCCAGGAGCCAGGGGAGTTTGGGGCCAGGAGATCAGCAGGAGGGGCAGGAATTGGCCACTGAGGAGTCCAGGGCTGCCCAAAGGACAAGGCAAGCCAAGAGTCAGCAAGCCCCCAGCTTCCACAGGGGGGAAACTATTTTGAAGCCTGATTGTTACTGGGACTACAGCACCAGTACCAGGCAGGGCAGGCTGGCAAGGGATGGGCAGATGAAATGAGAGAAAATCAAATTAAATTAAGCTGATGAGGAAAAAGGATACAAAACTGGTGGAATATGTGAAGCATTTTATCACCTAACTCTGCTTTCATATCAAAGAAGCAATGTCTTGACCAAAACAAACATGATATTCACAGTCACCTTTATACACTATGCACTCATACCAGGGTATTTCCCTCTCAAAGGCATCTGCCCAGTCCCAGCATGGCAGAGTCTGCCCAGCCAGCACCAGGAGAGGCCTCTGACTCTCCTCTGCCATGGTCTCAGCTGATACAATGGAGAAATACACTTCCTACAGCAGTCCCCAGTGCCCTCAGTGCCACCCCGTGGGCTGGGGCAGGCTGTAACCACAAAGATCAGACCCCACCACAGAGAATGAACTGAGACAGAGAGGGTGTTCTCACAGCTGTGCTTGCTCATGTTTCAGTGCTGCTCCAAAATTTATTCCCCTAGGGCCTGCTGATATTCTGTAATCAGGCTGTGACTTTTAGGTGCAATTAAAACCCATAGATGCAGCCTAGAACAGCCTCAGTCATTTGTGATGGGAGGGAGCAGACTGGGAGAGGCTGCACAGGGCTTGAGGACCCTGTATGAACTTTGGAAAGTTCATAACAAAAACCCAATTTTAAAATCTCTCTCCAGGCCAATATCAGATTCACTTATAATACTGGTGATTAACACCCAGCCCAAGATATATTCACTGTATTTTAACTGCCCCAAAGGAAACTTCTGATTTAATATTGGAGGATTTTCTAGCCAACAGCTCACTCATTATCTGCTTGTATGTTTTCATTTAATTAGGTTTCTGATAATTTGAAGTGGCCAGATCAGCTGTGCGCTGGCAATCTCAGCTGAGTAATCCCTTAGCCTGTAGCTAGACCTCCCACAATATTAGCCCTAATGCATTTTACTGATGCTACCAGATCTTCAGTTGCTCTGCTAATTAAACTTTATTGATAATATTTTGTCACTTGTACCTTTTGAAAGGCTGTGATAGACATGGCATTCACAGG
This sequence comes from Phainopepla nitens, assembly GCA_013400175.1. Lineage (NCBI taxonomy): Eukaryota > Metazoa > Chordata > Aves > Passeriformes > Bombycillidae > Phainopepla > Phainopepla nitens. The sequence goes on along the minus strand of VXBQ01005386.1, from coordinate 95,641 downwards.
TCATCAGTAAATGACCTAAATAGTCTATTTTGACATGATTGTAAAGGGCTAAGGGGGAAGAAGACAAAGTTGTTACGCCTGCGAAGCATGTCATTCTCTTTTCTTCTTCACTTCTTGTCTCTCAAATGGAAAATTGCTTCCTTTTCTCTCCCTTGCATTCTCCAGCATTTTGCACAGAGTATCTCTGTGTATTACACTGTCAGCAGAGTCAGCTCTCAATATCTGTTTTTGTCTTTATAAAGACACTGCTGCAATACTGATAAAAAATAAAAACTAATTTGAATACAAACCATCAGCTCAGAGGAGGGAGCTCTGACCAGAGGGACAGGAGATAATCTACGAGTCACTTTTGTTCAGGTAGCATTTGGGAGCTTTGTCAGGGTCAGGCCTGGCTGAGGCTGGTATCTCAGCACTAAAAGTTAACATCCAAAAAGGACAAGATCTGATTGCAAACATCAGCCATCCAGTAAAAACTGAACTGCACACTAACCTGGCAGTCAGAGCTGGATGCAAAAGAAATTTAATATTCCAAACTGTAAAGGCTTTTGCAAGCGTTCCTCTTATCTAAGAGAGACAAAGTTCATTTAGGCCCTTGAAATGTTACATGTTGTTATTGTCAAATCTCATGATGTTACATTGCAGCACTACAATCAGTTTGATGAGATATAATGTGTCAAAGCCCATGGACTGGCATCCCTCACAGCAACTGCTCCTCACAGAACCAGAAAACCAACACACCAGAGTTGTTTTTGGGATTCTTTGCCTGCCCAACAACACATATTTTGGAACAAGAAAAAAGCCCGCCCATACAAATTATATGTAGGAAAGACCATCAGATCATTACATAAAAACATTAAAAAAATCCTCTAAGGAGTGAGCCACTACTTAATATTATTCTAATATTCAAGGAAATCTGTACTTAATTTTCAGTAAAAACAAAATGCAGATTCTGGAAATGCAGACTCACATGCCTTTATACTCTTTACACATGCTAAAGGTGTGACACAGACAGTGACTGTTCACACTGTGTTGGCTGGTCCTGTGCAATGTCACTTGGGCCAAGTTGGGAGCCAGCAGGGAAGGGAAGGGAGAAGGGCATAAACAAGTTTAACCTTTTCCACTGCTTCTGGCTTTATCCCTTTTATAAAATGTCATACATACATACATAAAAAGGTGTTCAGGTGACACCCTACAGTCAAAAGGGTGACACTTTCAAGACACCATTCACATCAGAACAACCAGTGAAACCGAGTTTGCTGTGTGCTTCTAGTAGATGTTGAAAAGAGAAATGATGATCTCAACTATATATTTAGCTCAGCAACCCTGAGACAGCTTGTATTTTTAGAGGAGCTTGATAAATGTTGCATTACATTCAAGCATGACATGAACGACAAGGCAGGTACATTTAAGGTATTTTTTTCCATTAGCATAGGAATGAAAACAAAAATGTGCCCTTACTCATGCAATTCTGTTTTCCTGAAAGCTGGCACTGGAAATCTTTGCATTTCACATTTAGATGTATTATTAAAATCTTACTTCCTGTTAAGGCTCCTTTATGTAAACTAGTAACCTTGCTTCATAACCACTGCCAATGCCTTTGCATGATGAAGAAGTGAAATATCTGGAGCAGGCTCTGTCCATTTGCAATATGCCAATGAAGGTCTCACTGTACATTAGTTAGTGCTGCTCCAAAGAAAATTCCATCTCCCCTGCAGGGCCAGAGACATTCACATATGAACCTATTTCTCATACTTTTGTTTGGAAGAATTATAGGAATTAAGCCTTCTGCAATGCTGGGGATGGCAGTGGGCCAACGTGATAGAGTTTCCTGGTCAGAAGATGATACAAGAACAATGTCTGGAGTTGTTTTTTTTTTTTTTTTAATAAGCTTTAAACTACAAACAGAAACCAGAAAGAAAAATTGCTCTTTTGTAAACACATTCTGCCCTGAAGGTTATTTTTACAAAAAAGAGAACATACATTTATATACACACACACAGAGAACCACACATATGTGCACAAACACGTACATTCAGGACAAAATGTTTTCTATGCATACACCAATCTGCAATAGAGTGAGCAATTCAAATGTCCAACAAGGATGCAGCCAAAACATCTCCATCCCTCTGCTAGATAAGGGCTTAATCTAGCAGGCGAGACATGGTAATAAAGGGTGCTAAAAAAATAAAACAACTTGTAAAAAAGCTTATTGAAACGAGACTCAACAGATGAACCTGGCACAAAAGGACTTCCCTGCCTTGGCACAGGTCCCTCTTCAGAGATCATACAACAGTTTTGGAAATGACAGCAGCCCTCATGCAGCTCCAACAGCCCAGTGCTCTTGTGCTGCAGGACACCACAGCCATGGCTTCCACAGGGACGCCTGGCTTGTTTCCCCACCTTGCTCTTTGCTCCTATGTCAAGGTCTGGGGAGCAGACTCTGCAGTGCAAAATTAAGTCAGTCTCCCTATACAGAATCAGCTCGTCTGCTGTCACACAATTTCTCTGATCTTCAGATGTACTAAAGCAGAAAAGCCACAAGAACATGAGTTTTCCAGCTTAGAAGCAACTGGGATTCACTGATTCAAATCACACAGGGAATGCTGCAAGTGGAGACAGACACTGTGTTATATAACAGTACCTGGTAACTGAATAATGCCTGGTAGTTGCTTTATGTAGCTAATTACTTCAGAGGACAAGAGTTACTTTCATTGCCCCAGTCTACAGAATTGCAGTAGAAAGCATTAAGCAGGTTAAGGAATACTTAATACACAGTGATACTGATCCAATGGAAGAACTCTCTTCCACAAAAGCATCTGGCAAGGGGAGAAAGGAAGAAAAGAGAAGAAAAAGCGGAGTGCATGTCAGCTACTGACTGATGCCTCCAGTCTGACCAAGCCTGAGGTTTCCCAAACCACCTTGTCTCAGTTGCCACTTTCTTTTCTCAGCCTGACAAACACAAGTGATGCTCTAATTACTTAGAACTGCTAAGAGATCTGTGTTAGAAACACACAGAACTGCTGTACAGATCATTTCCAGCTTTGCACTGAAAGCATTTTTCTCCATCTGTTGAGCACTTTCCACTACTATTTTAAACATGCACTTTTTAATGTGTGCCTTTAGCTTTGGAATAGGCTCCCAAAAAACATCGATGAAGCAATTTTGGTTTTTCCTGAGGCTTTCTTTTTCCAAAGGTGGTGGAAGGTAGGTTGAAATGGGTCACTGTCACTACTTCCCTGTATCTATATGCAATCTCTTTTCTACTTACACAGCGCTCAGGGACAGAGATTATGTTTCTATTTCTGCTTATAAAGGGCAAATGTACCAGGTCTCTGATCCACAGGAGCTGTGAACCATTGCAACAGGAAACATAACAACAACATGGATGGGATATGCTTGCTCCTAAATTTCATAAAGAACACGAAACAGGAACCTGAGCCTATCTGCTGTTTTGGCTGTAGGGTTCCTGTAGCTCCTGCAGGTCACAGCACAGCTGAGGCCCTGCTTGGAGCACGGGTGGGAAGGAGACTTCAGGCACAGAGCCCAGGGCAGCAGCAGGCAGGACCCTCCCCAGGTAAATGCTTCTCATCCCCTATGCAGAGCAAAGGCAAGTCAGTTGGTTTATATTATCTCAGTTTCTAAATTAAACCTCCTACCAGCAAGCTAAAAGCCCACAAAAGCCACCAGTTGGTTTTCATGTTAATTACATCATTCTCTAAGTCAGAAGAAACAGTAATTACTAGAAATGGTAATTACTAATTTAATCTAGGCAGCTCTGTTGGAGCAGGAAATCCATGCAGCCTGCAACACACCTCCAAGGGAAGGCATTCTTCTCTCACTCTCTGTTTTTGCTCCCCAGCCATGCCAGATTATCTCCTTTCTTTCCAGTACCTGCATCCTCTTCGCTGCCACGGTTGGCAGCACAATCATGATGAGCCCTTCCCTGTCCTCCAGCCACACCTTTCTCCTGAGACATGAAAATTCCAGTACATCAAGGCAGACATATGTCACCTCTTCACTGTCCTACTGCCCAGGTGTGGGCATTAATAGATTCTCCTACATAAAAAATTGTTTCATACCAGTGGGGACATGAATAGGATGCATTTCCAGAAAAAGAACTTTTCAATGTTGCATCCCACACAGGACCAAAGAGACAAAGAAGGGAGCAGGGAATGGTGGCCCTTTCACTCTTTTGTGTTCTCCTAAGTACAGAAAGCCTGCTGAAAAGTTCTATACTAATTACAAACAGGTCAAACAGTGCTCTCCAAATACCTGTGTGACACTATCATGAACCAGTCACACAGGAGTAGCTGAGAGTACAGTTCAAATCAGACTATATAGATTTTTTATATTAACTGAAATAAGTAATCCTCAAATCTATATGAAAGTCACAACAGGCCAGTAAGCACCTAGTTAACAAAACAATTAAACACTGATGGAAACAAAGAATCCTGATATCATGGGTTCATTCTCCTCTTAAACCTAAACATTATTCCCAGATATGCTTCCCAGATATTATTGTGCTATAATCAGCTCAGATATAGTCACCAAATCCTGGAATCACCCAGAATCTAAAATAGCAAACTGAAATTGGAGTTTTACTAGAGGTACAATCTCTGGTATCTTCTTGCTTTTATGACTTCTAAAAACAATGCAGGTAAAAACAGCTGATGGATTTTGATGACAAAATATAGATCTTAAGAGCTACACACATCAACCTTTTATAATTAAATTTGTAGATAAAATTCAATTATTCAATAATTCAACTTCTAGATTAATACAGACTGACTGGGATACATATATCCCAGCATCTTAATCTTTACCTCCTTTGAATTGATCTTCATTTACATGCAAGACAGATCAGAGCAAAATTTACCTGCTCTGTGTTCATATGAAGATGTCACTCAGTTTTCATGCAGGAAGCCAAAAATTATTCCAAACCAACACTTTTTATAAAGTTTTTCCATTGTATTTCAGCTAAAAATATAAGCAGCACCACTTCTTCACTCCGGCACCTAAGCTCAGATTTCTGTTACAAAGACAATTCTGATTTCTTTAGCAAAGACAATTCACAAATTAAAACAATGTTTGCTAAAACTCCAAGAATCTCTTCTATATATGCTTAACCAGATTTACCTGGATTAAGTAATTCCTCTCTAAAGGGCAACATACAGTGTGAAACACCATCTGAGCTATTTGCTCACAGGTACTTGAGATACTCAGCACAGTGCAAAGGCTTTGGGGAGCACACTGCCTGCAGCACAGAAAGCTCAGCTTCTCTCCAAATTCTTTCCTGGTGAATTCTGGTAAAACTGGAGCACACTGAAGAAACACAGCAAAGACACTGGAGGATTACACAGAATGCTCATTGAGGCCAGGCTGCACCCAGAACTGAAGACCAGGCACATTTTCAGCTGAGCTGCTCTAACACAGACATTTGATGAGGTGGCCAGCTCAGGTTAACAGCATTACTGTAGGGGATTTGAAGGGGTTTTTGCAAGGTGGACTCAAATTGAAGCTTAAGTGAAATAGTCCTAAGATCTGGATAAGGTAACTCCTCCAAGAATTACTGAGTCTCAGCTTTTAGTATTAGAATTTGCTTTATTTATCTGCTTTCACGAAAGGACAAGGGAACTTTGAATTTTTCTAGGACAAACCTGAGAAAGAAAAAGGAAATACATTTCCAAGAGTGCAATTATTGAAGAATCAGTATTGGAACTAACAGCACTAAAATAAAGTGCCATTAAAATGAAGCACTTTCTGCCTCAAAAACTTGCAGGCAGGGAAGATGGATTAAATATATCACTTTCACTGTACAGTACAATTGCATGACATTCAATCAAAGTAAACAGCACATGGTTCTATTTTCCATTGCTGATTTCCAAATGATTTTTTAATTTCCATTAAAAGAATAAAACCCCAAATCTACAGGTAAAAAAGATTGTAATATTCTCAGGAACTCCCAATGCAGCAGGCTAGCAACATTCCCACTCCTGCCATGCACAAGGGATGTCTGAGAACAGCTCTGCTTGACTTGATAAATACCAAGTACCTGCAGCAGAGGAAGCAAAGAGCAAACCATAACAAAGATTTTGTATCTTTCTCTTCAATACATACCTTAATCTTATGATTAATACCTTAATCATGTGAAGAGACTTCACTGGAAAAGACTTTTAGAAGAGACTTCTTTATAAGGAATGAAGTTCTCTCACTGTCTGGGCATTAGTAGGATCTTTATTTACATACATGTGCATAAATATACAGATTTTATACCAGTGATAATTGTCAGGAATAAAAGAAAAGAAGAAGAAAATAAAAAAGAATAAGAAGGGCCAAAAGACCTCATCTATGCAGAAACTCTGTGCCATAGAAGAGCAGAAGAGCAGTCCTGTCATGACTAACTTCATAGTTGATGGCTCATTAGAGGATGAAAGCAGTATTGAAGAGCTAATCTCTTGTGTCTCAGCAATTAACATGCACAAATATTAACATGGTTCATTACATGATGATGATTACTTTGCTCATGACTCCTGGGCCATCCACAGAACGGAAGTGAGGCAACTTAAAATGATGGAAGGAGGAAAAAAAGGCAGGGTCTGCTCACTGGCATTGGTGCAATGTTGCCTACCTAGTCATGACCAGGAGAACTGGATTGTGAGCTGGGATTTTGCTCCAGTTCAATTACAAGAGTCACTAGATTCTTCTCTTTAGGCTTCAGACACACAAGGGGGAATGTCTGCTATGCTGCTGCCCAAAATATCCTTCACTTACCTTCCAAAAACTGTGTGCTTCTTGTCCAGATATGCACAAGAGCGGAATGTGATGAAGCTAGAAAGAATAAAGATGTAACAGTTACCACATTGTCCCACTGACCCTCAACAACAGTCAGTAATTCTGAAAACCACAAAGTGTCTGCAAAAGCTTTCAGAGAGAAGCCAAGCCCCTCTCCCTCTCTGGCTCATCTCTGGAAGGCCTGTGGACCAAACATCCTTTAACTCCTCAGTTTTGTGGGTTCCAGCCTGGATCTCTGGAGTCTTGGCTTCTCGCTTTTCATCACACTAACATTTTTAAACAGTACTCCAAGAGTGGGGCCTTGCAGCATGTCCAAAATTAATCTGAGTATCTGCATCTGCCTCCTTGGCCATGCAGGCCCTGGGAAGCTCACACAGGGCAGACAGACAGACGTGCCTCCTGCTTGGGAGGAACATTTCCCATGCAGGATGGGCACCTTGTATCCAGCAAATAAAGTTACATGACACAACAGTCTCTGCCAGTATAAACTTCTATTTTCTGGGTATTTACTTTTTGCATTTCTCTTCCCTTAAACTGGCCTGTCAGTGATCCATTTCTCCTCTGGACAAAGCACACTCATGCTCCAGATACAAACATCCCAGAAGAACACTTCAAAGTGTCAAAAGTAATTAATTGGACTTTTAATTTTGGGGGCTGTTCTTTTAAACTTAAACATGGGAACTAAAACACTAATCCATAGTAAAGCTTTTCTCTAAAGTTTGATGCTTCTTTGGAAGTCTTGGACTACAAATATATGAGAGAAAGGTTTCCACACTGTGGTCTGCAGACCACAATGGCCTGTCTTGGCTGGACATGCAGTGCTGGCTCTCCTCCCTGTCTCCATCTGTTACACTACATAGGAGACAGCTAAAAATATATAAGCATTCCAAAAGCACTTTTCCATATAAGCAACTGCCTCAGGAAGTTATATGATTGGAAATTGGAGCAACTGTAATGTGCCAGACAGTCTATTAAGATGTAGCTTGCCTTAGGAAAGCACTGGGATGCTGTGTAGAATGAAAAGTCCTACATGGGATACCACCTTATTCCTGGATATCCAATACTTAAAATCATCACATGGTCAGTTATGTATCATTGTAATAAAAAAACCCTGAGAAGTGGTAAATATACAGGGAAAACTTCTCATCTGTCACTGCAGTCAAAATAAAATTAAAGATGACAGAATTAACATAACTCAGGATGGTCCCAGAGAAGTCCTGAGCATGATTCAAACATCACCTTGCAGAGGGGACCCAGCTCCCTCTGCCCTGTAGTGTCTGTCACCTATGGGGAGAGCTATTCACAGAGTTCCTAAGGCTAGAAGAGATGTATCTAAGTGCTGCCTAGGAACCTTTATAAATATGGACAGCTGGACTCTCTAAAAGACTTACATATAAAGGAATTTCATATTTCATTTGCAAATTTTAGGAGAACATACAATCATATTTACAGCAGCAGATGATGTGATTCAAAATGGCACATCACTTATGGTCTCTGAAACTTCTGTTATTAGAATCCCCCTTTAAAAAAAAAAAAAGAAGGAGGAAAGAAGCCTCTACTCTCCCCTAATTTAGCCCATGAGAGCTGGCAGTAACATTCAGATCCAAAATAAGTTGTACAGCAACTCGATCCAGCAAACTGCCCCACACGTGCTTAGGCTTAAGAATGCAAGTAAGCCTAAGAATGTGAGGCCCTGAGACAAGCCCCTGTGTTTAATTAAAGCAAACCACACTGCTGCAGAGTTTACAAGCCATCATAACTCAGCATCACCAACACCAAGACCCCCTCCCTCCCTCCCTCCTCAGTGCCAAGAAACAGTACTGTACATACACACACTCTTAGTCTTTCCTGAGGCTCCCAATAAAAGAACAATTTTTTATATTGCAGTACTTACCAAGCAACCAATAAATAGTTGGCTCAAAGTGACCCAGAACATTTTTAAAGGACTGCAAACACCCGTATTAATGTTACACATGAACAAGGCCATTACAACTTCAGTATCTTTAAGTTTTCCCTCATTTAGTCCTCATTCTGCTTTTGTACATTGGAAACCAAGTTATTCTCAATCCCAGATTGTACACTCTGCCGTGTCTGGGTCTACACATTTCAACAGAGCAGATCTGTTCTCATTTATTTAAAATCAGGTGACAAAAAAGAAGTAATATTCACATAGAGTTTATGTTTCATCTAATTCCTTCAAAAAGTTCAAAATGGAGCTAAATTTAAACAGAGTGAAGGGGTGTGATGAATGATGATAATTATAGGGGTAACACTGGGGAGGGACACCGAGAATAATAAACAAAAACTTCAAATCATTAAAACAAAAAAGACAAATTATTGCTGATATAATAAACCTACAGGTCTTCTTGCCATGCTTCACTTTGCCCTTAGACAGGCTAAGAGCAGCTGTAGCCCTAATTGCAATATGCACCACTCAACAGAATATTTCCCTTGATTGAACCTTAAGAGTAGCTCATAAAATGTCATTTTTCTTCTTAACAGAGTGAGACACGATGTCCAGAGGGAAACAATAAAGCACAAAAAAAGCAAATGACTACTTACAACTGTGATTTGTTTGTATTGGGTCCTGAATTTGCCATACTAAGAACACCACGTCCCGTGTGGGACAAATTTGGCTTGAATTCATCTTTGAAAGGTTTTCCCCAATAAGATTCTCCTCCTTAAAAAAAAAAAGAAAAAAAAGAAGAATGTTTGTTTTCATTAGTCTCCCACTGTGTTTTGCAACAGGCACTGACATTAAATTCAAGGTTTCCAGCACTTGCAGTCACTATGTGTTAATACATTGTTTCCTCACGCCTATCACTGGGCCAGTATTTGAGCATGACCTTGAAATCTGGTGTTTGCAACTGGCAACACATTTCTGTGCCCCCACACTATCAGCTGCAACAGACCATACTTTATCAACAGCTTTATTATCCTGTGCTGAAGAACAGTCGAGGATTTAATTTTTTCCTCCTGGTCTACCATAATTTTTCTCTTTTGAGACATTAAATCTTTAAAACTGGCTTCATGACAAAACACAGAGCAAAGAGTTACCAGTTTAATTGCACTCTGGATATAGCACTGCTTCCGGAAATAAAATATCAGGGATATCATAGAATCAACTAAGAATAGGAGCTGTAAGTTCAAATGCTTAATCCCAGGCTAAACAATGAAGAATGACAATATATGGTGCTCCAAATAAAAAGGCAAAAATTAGATACTTGGACTAGATACCTGGATGATGTGAACACTTACATGCAGTGAAAGTAAAAGAATGATAAAATTGCACAAACCCCAGTCCCAGCCCTCCAAAACTGATTTCTTTTCGGTGACTGTGGACAGGGAGAGGGTCTTTGAGAGCTCTCCTCCTGGCTGTCATTTTTACATTATTTATGACAGATCTGACATTTTCATTTGCACTTTCCTCCAGGATCATTCTTAATAAGAAAAATGAAGGCTGAGATGAGTCATAGTTTTACAGTCAAATCCATAATCTTGTTTGACAAACCATGAAAAAATATTTCACCTTAGGACAGTATTAAAAATAAAACAAACAAAACGATCCAAACAGGCAGCAAGACTTGTCCATCTGCAGAACTGGCTCAAGAGCCCTCCAAAGTGTATCACTGGAGAAGCAGCAGGTCAGGGAGGGATCTGTGGTGCTCCACAGTCATGTGCACACATAGCACAGAAAGCAATTTGATGATATGGCTGCACAGAGAAGTAGCAAATAAAACCAAGGAATGAATCAGGCTCCTATTGAAAACCTTACCAAAAAAAAATTACAAGAGTTTCGGATGATACTGTGAAAACAAAGCATCACATATGGACAGCTGCAAGTGGAACAAGTGAGAAATTCTGGAAGAAGCTGACCCACTTAAAAAGTCAATCAATCATATTCAAAAGAAGATCTATTAATAAAGGTGAGTGTTGCCTGCTCTGCAGTTTAACAAGAGGTGGCAAAAGGGGACAAACCCTGTAGGGATTTTCTGTAATCAGGAGTACAGCAGTGGTTACTTCAGCCATCTCTGACTATTGAATATTTTAAGATCAGCTAAATTACATCACTTGATCCCATATGCCAATCTTTTCCAGTAGTGGGTGACAGGGATATGGTGCAGTTGCAGGCAGCTCTAGAGGAGTATGTGCTGTCTGAAGTTTTCAGAGGAATCAGAACATGAGCACAGTCTGAGATGGGACACAGCAGCAAGTGGCCAAACCTGTGAGCCTGCTACACCCTTCATGTGCTTCCAGCTGATTCTGGAATTACAGTCAAGCTGCTGAAAGAGAGTGGAATCAAGCCTGAAGGCTTCACTACTCAGAAAAATAATTCTAAAGGAAAGAGAAAAAATGTGAATGACAGAAAGACTCTCTCTTTCTGGCACAACAAACAACCAGACCCAAGAGCTTGCAGACAGGAGCAATGAGCCATGATCTTTAGGTTTTGGAATATTTGTTTCTGTATGATTCCATTTTGGATCATGCACTGCAGGTCAGAATTAATCTCATATGTAAGAAAGCTAAGTTTGGTTCATTCCGGCTCTCTGGAAAGAAGCGCTAATATTTTAGCAGATAGTTACAGCCCCTGCTCTGTCTGCCATACAGCTGTTTCCAGGCTAATTCTGTCTGCCTGGGAGCTGCAGCAGGAACAGGGAATGGCCTGTGCAGCATTTGCCTAAAAGGCCAGGCATCCTGTGAAGGACATAACTGAAGTGTCTGTGGAGACCTGGCAGCACAGACTGGCAAAGGGCAGTGGAGATGCTGCAAAGGCACTCAGCAGAGCAGGCATGGCTTGAGGGTTTTTGTTGCTGCTTTGGTTTGTTGGATTTTTAAAAAAAATTTAAAGGAAATACTTTTTTATCTTTTTCAAGGAAAATCCCAAAGTATTCTCCTTAAATTAAAAATAGCCTGAATGTGCTTTTCATCAAACTCTTGCTCACCTCTGGAATTGTTCCAGGCTTCAAGTACCTGCTTGAAGCAGGACTAGACAGAACAAGTCAGGAGATGGCAAGTCACATCTATACATTTTTTTAATTACTGAAACCCAGCATGACTTTCTCTGTGAAGATTAATATAGACCCCTCATCAGTCTAGGGCCATGGCAGCACAGTGCCTAATGCTCAACTGGAACGGGGATTTTTACATTCTTACCTTTTACTCTCCACATTAGAGCTCAATGTAAAGTTGGGAAAACCACTCACAGGTTCCACACCTACTAATTATTATGAGGTGTTTGTAAGTATCTAGCAGATTTTACTGTGTTTATTTTCAACACAGTTGGGAGGTGTGGCTGTACATTTTCTGAAAGCAGAATGAATGCAGACAGAGGAGGTGGGAGCATGGCAATGTCTGGCTCCAGCCTTTTCATGTTACACTCCCTGTATGTGCCACAAAGAGAGGAGGCTCCTCCTGACACTCCCCAAAATCTTCCTCAGAGCGCAGATCTCTGCTGGCTATATTTGGAGTCATGATGATGCAAACCCCTCACCCCAGTGCTGATGTACCAGCCTACAAGCAAAGCCCACGGAAAACAAGAATTGACTCTGGGTGTTGGATTCACGGCTGGCAGCACTGCCTGTCACTTCACCTACCTCTCAGCTTATCTTCTGTCCAAGTGGAGCTGTGTGCCTACTGGACTTGCAAATGTTTCTGAGATCCTATTACAAAAGGGCTGGAAAGGAATTCTGTGCTAAAAATCAGTTTACATGGCAGCAGCCATGGTCCCAGCACATGCTGCTGCTGGCTGGATTTGTGGTGTTGGAAATAATTACAGCCTGTATATGGGAATCTCCTGCTTGCACAGAGCTGGAAATGTACTTGGGATCAGCCACAGAAATACACTGCCATTCAACAGCATTTAACCTGTACAGTGTCAATGCCTTCAGGAACCAGAAGGAGTTTTTCTACAATTCTGTAAAATAAAAATCACATGCCTACTCAGATACACATGATTCAAAGCTGCAGGAAGCTGGGAGACAATTCTACACATTCTCCATTTAAAAAAAGTTCTCTTAAATGAAAGACAGAGGTGAAATGAAACAGACCACACAGCTCTTAGAAAAGAACATTAATAATTTCTGTGGCTATCCAGAGTGGCAAGATATATTTAGCTTATACTGAAGTATGGTTAGTTGTTCAGTCTTGTATGTGCATCCTGCACTGATAGTAACCAGGTGAACAGATCTAAACTGACATCTGAAGCAATCACACATTAGCAACTGCACAGAAAAAAGTCACATTTTCAGACTGTCTTTTGAACTAAACCAGATTATCTTTGGTAGTCTTTGTTCCTACGAAAAGCATATAAATTTTTTTTTGAGGTACAATCACAGACTTTGTACAACTTTCTTGCAAAGACCTGAGAGATGCATCTAAAGCTTCAGAAATGTAGCATTCCAAAAGCCAGGTGTGGGCTGGGAATTATCATTCATGACAGTTGTGATTTTAAATAAATCCTTCCTTTTTCTGGCTTAAAAATTGCTAAGCAGTGGTAAGGAAGTAGGAGGGTTCTGATTCACAAAAATGAAGGCTTACTTTCTGTAATTTTCTTCTTGTCATTTGGAACAACGAGGTACATAATAACATCTGACACTTCTGTAGAGCTTTCCAAGTGAGATTCTGGAATCATTTTGCAAATATGAAAGCCATAGCTCAGGCAGTAAGTGCTTCTCTCCTCTCAGATAAGAGGACAATAATACTCAACCCCACAAACCCGAGAGTGGATTTGCAGAGGGGCTGCAGATTAAAAGGAGTACATTCTAGATAACAAGGTCTTGCTCTTGGCCTTTTGCTGAGCTTCAATCATGCAAGAAAAGGGGCTCTAAAACTGGTACAGTTTAGGAATTGCCATCTTAGGAAATCACATTGCAATGATCAAGTTTGTCCTGAGTCCTTTGCTATTGACATTTCAGAAGAGCTCTTCTTGCTGCCAAACAAAATGTAATTCCCATCTACCAGTGGTATTTCATCCTGGACTTTTACAGCTGTAATGTGCCTTTGTGCCCTTCTGGATTGATAAATCACAGGCTAATTCATGAGGCCTTCCAACAGGTTGCAAGAAAGAGTAGTTGAAAAAAGCCTGTGCTGCTTACAAAATGGGATGCTTTGCATATAGTTTTCCCTTTTTCATACAAAAGGGTTAAGATATTAAACATATTTTTCTGCATGCAAATTTTCTTCTATTATTTGGAACGCTGAAAATACAGAGCAGCTGCTCCACTTGCACGACCGTGAGTTAGAATTACTCACAATGTTCAACCACTTACTTGTTATAAACAGCAGGAAAAGAGATATATCACAAATCTACAATTCATTTTCAAATAATTAATCATTACGAAGAATGACCATGACTCAGCTTAATGCTCTGAATACTGCCTCTACGGGTGGTTATTTTGTTAGAGAAGAAATAAGCTGCTGCACTACAATAAAATTTCTTCCAGAAGTCTTATGGAACATTAAGATGATGGCTATAGGAAAAGGAGTCTGGTTCTCCAAACCAGTGTCAGCCTTGCAGGACTGTGTATGTGACTCCTCTGGCAGTGCAGGTCTGACAGCTATGCTGAGGTAAAACTGCTCCCCACTCTTTTCCCAGGGTGGTATCTCAACTCCCAGATGCCATAATGCTGATTTCCACCTTTCTCCATTTCCAGGTTAACCACTGACTACCAGGAATCCGTTGCCCTTCACGTGTCTGCTCGGTCACATTTACTTTTATGACAGTCCAAAAGAGACTCACAAAGGACATATCAGGGAGCTGAATATCAAACAATAAAGCAAGGCTCAGGGCTGCTTACAGAGAGAACAGTTCAGCTGGAGCACCCATGGGAGAGGACAGTTGTCACTGACAGCTTGGCAGTTACTTCAGTGAACTGTTTCCAAAACACAAGCACACTTAATCCAGGTGAGCCAAAGCACAGTTACAGTCTGTGTATGTATGACAAGTAACCTTCTGTCATCTTGTACTAATTGTGCCCAAATCCACCCAGAAGATGAACAGTCCTGGGCTCAGTTAACAATGGAGTGGGTGATCATCTCAGCATCTGGGGGCTGCAACCATAAACCTGACACCCTGACACATGGGATAAATGTCAGATGACAGAAACCAAATGGTGGGAAGATATTAGAACAAGTCTGTTCTAGTTCCTGAACTAATGAACAGGAATAATTTAATAAATAGAGGCTTAATGCATCTTCCATGTATCAGTTTAGAAAAGGTTGGGTTTTTTTCAAAAAACAAACAAAAAGGCCAAATCTCTTAGCTAGAAATCATCAGTTAAAGCAGAAGGTTCTGTGTGGATGAGGAAACAAAGTATGTTCTTTTTTTTCTGAAGTCTTCCTACAAAAGGCTCTAATAGAAACAGTTTATAATATAGACATTTAAAGGGTAACCTCCAAATAGTCCTCCCTATTGCCAATTGAAATATCTGGGAAGAAAGCCCTGTTCTGTTCTCATATGCTTCTGTGATATTACAGAAGTCAAGTTTTTTACTTCTAAAGCCCATTTAATCTTACAGACTTTTTTTAGCTTTAAAGGTGCATCTTTTTCTTTTCTCTTCTAAGAAGCAGTAAGTCAAAAAAATACTGAAATCCTTTCCAGCAGGAGAAATAAAAAAAGGGAATTTATCCTGCAAATAATGAACAGACCACTGGCAAAAGAGGTACAAAGTACTGAATCCCAGTGCTTTACTCCAAAGCTTTCCTAAAGTGAATGCCTGCAATCACATGAATAATGCACAAACCAATGGATCATTATTTTTATAGCATGGGAGCCCAGGAGAGCATCAGTCCATCTGCCCTGCTCGAGCAGTGCTGCTGAGCTGAACCCTCCTCTGGCTGCCCTGCTGCCAAGGGAACATCAAGCCTCAGGTCTGGCCACCTTCTTACAGCTCGAGACACACAAGTGGAATTTCTGCCTCACAATCAAGTGCCCTGGATCTATCCAGTAGTCAGGAACAAATCTTGACAGACTACTTGCACTCTGTGAACTGTCTAAGCAGCTTCACTGAAGTATTAAACACAAAGGCGTGACAGTTCAAGAGCAAGCTACAGCCCACCAGGCTCTCCATTTAGATTTTCTTCTGATATTATCATATTCAACAAGCGATTAGGTAAAGACGTATAAAATTCAACTGTCTTCAAAAAATAAAAGCCATTCAGGTGCAAAGAAGATATTTGCACCATTTGGACTCTACAATAATTGCAGCCAGTCTCTAAAAATCTGCAAGACTCATGTCTATTTGAGTGCACACTGTTCATTTCATTAGAACTTTAATAGTCCTGACAGATGTTTGCGAGACATCTCGCCTGCAATATTCTCGTATTTAATTAAGAATGACAAGGAGGAAAACAAGATGGAAAATACTAGAGGTCATTAGACTCCTTTTTGTAAGTGAAAGAATAAACGTAGGAGGATTTTCATCCTATGTGCTTATTAGCATTTCACTTCCTACTGGCAAAGCCAGTGGAGCTGAGCCTTCCACTTCAGTGCAGCAGTGATGCCAGTCCTCTGCCTCTGTTAACTCTGCTGTCTTACAGCACTTCTGCCATTTGCACAAATAGAAGCAGGAATGACACCAGCAAGTTAATTTTTATTCCACAGCAGGATCTGAACTCCACCCTGCACAGGTGAGAGGTGTCTGAGTCAACCTATTAAATCTCTCCTGTCTCCTGACACCTCTTTAATTTCTCATTTCAAAAGATGTTCCTAATTATGTCTTTTGGGATTTGAACCAAAAATTTCCATATATAAAGATCAAATCACATTTGACAGTCCAAGCATAAATGGTAACAATTCTTGTTAATGGATTTTTGTCATCAAAACACTGAACCTTTAACTATTGTCAAATCCTGCAACTGTTGATTATCACATACACTACAAGAAAAGTTGTTAGGCAACTTACACTAACATAATTTACAAAGTAAATAGAGCTAAATTTAAGCAGGCAAGGAGCTGGGGACGCTGGTGACAGCTGCAAGTGGGCAGATAGAAGGTGCAAGAGGAAAATGAGCAAATTTACAGCAGTGACGAGAGATATTACATGACCTCTCTCCTGTGGTGGGCAATGCTCTGACACCCTTCAGCTGCTCTGCCTCCTGACCATTCCTGCTATGACTGTTCCCACATCTCCCACCAAGGCAGAAAGAACAGGAGAAGAATTTTGTAGCAGTGATCCCTTAAGTTAGAAAAGAGCAGCTTGGGCATTACAAGGCAACTAGCTGGGAGAACAGATGGTGTCTGGCCAATCACCAACTCTGAGGCAGGTCTCAAGTATTTCATTAACACTGAATTTGAAAGCAACTTTGCATGAATGTGTTTCTTCCTTTGTTCTTTGCCCTGGATGATCAGCTGTAAAATCATTATAAATTTCATTTATTTATTTTCTGAAAGAAAAAGGAAGCAAAAACCACAAGAATTCTGCATAGAAGAGTGCCCAAGCTTTAGACTGAGAATATATCGGATGAAATTTTGAACACAGTCAACATGGTCGTAAAATATATCAATGAGACCTCTGTTTTAAAGTAAACACAATGTACCATGTGTCATCATTTAGAGATTTTTAATTTAGAATTGTCTGGCAGCAAATGTAACAACACAGCCCATGAAGCGAAAACAGCTTTCTTGCTTCAAACTCAACCTTACCTGTTCCTGTTCCAGTCGGATCACCTCCTTGGATCTGCAGAATTAAAATTAAATCAGTGTAACATATGCATCTGTGTTAAAGACATTAAATACAAACCATAAAAGCCAATTCTGCTCAATTTTCTGCCTTCTATATTGTGCCATGTTGACAAGTCAGCAACAAGGAAACCATTACTACATATGTGGAGCTTATTTATCAGCCGGTTGTCATCCCTGACATTGCTTATCCATATGCAGAATGGCAGTTTTATAAAAATAATAGGTCTTTTCTGGGTAAATAGGGAAAACAACCAATCTCAAATGGGTTAACCAGATCATCCTTTTTATTATGTGCTGAATGAGAACCTGCTTTTTAACTGATGATGCACTGCTTTGGGAACTGAAAAGGCTTTACATTTTGCTACCAACCCTCCACATGATGGGAAGGCAAGAAAAGGGGAATGTGGAATATTTTTTGTATTTGAATCTGTATCCCACTCACTACCTCCAGCAGGAAAAATCCTCATGTGAAACTAATCTTTCAGTAACAAAACAGTGTATTAATCACTGTACATGCAGGATCTACAGAAATAATATTCAATGTTTTAACGCCAGTGGAGGGAGCGTGACATGATCAGTTTCAAAGTAACAGCACACAAGCACAATTTTACTTGTGCGTTTAACGATGAACTGAGATATACAGCACTGTCAAAAGAAAAAAAGCTTTTTGTAGGATGACAGGACGGAATGTAACATCCAGTGATGTTCCCTGTGAGATGTGCTCTACCTCCAGGATCAGGTTGTTGATTCCTCTGGAAGGAAGTTACAGGGCAGCTACAATATCCTAAGCTGCCTGGACTGTAACTCTGATCTTTGACTACCAAAGACATAGTTCTGGAACACAAGGTGCTTTAATTCCTTCACAAGAAAGCCTGGGCACCCAGTGCAGGAGCACACTAGGAAAGGATGATCTGAAAATATTTAAGTACCACAATCTGAAACAGAAATTCAGATGTTTGCTGAAGTTCCATCTGAATGGGATTTCAACAGGCCACAGTATTATTTATTCAAATTAGCATTTCCCTCTCTCTCCTTCTGTTCATTAACCGCCCACCCACATCTTGGGGAAGATAACAAGAGCCAAGGCAATGACTCTTCAAGGCTCAGCAAATGCAGTGCTGAGTGCAGTGATGCTCCCAGTGACAACGCTAGTCAGAGACAACTGTTAGTAACACCTGCAAGTACACACAGCACAGGTTAGCACAGCCCTCATTCTGATGGTATATTTAATAAACATCTATTGCAAGTTGTCATGCATGGAACAATCTAAACCTGAGAAAAGTGAAATATGTAGGATATTTTGAGTACATCAAATATTGTGCACTACACAAGAGTTTTTTAATACTCACCACAAAATTCCGAATTGATCGGTGAAAAATTGTTCCATCGTAATAGTTCTTCTTGCACAATTTGATAAAGTTTTCACATGTTCGGGGTGTCTGAAAGACAACGAGAAGTTTTAACTAAGCACAACCTTTAAACAATCATTACAGTGGTTACAAGAATCATTCTTCATTTACACCTCACCAAGAAACAAACATGCAGGACTCAAAGAGGACGGAAGCTCTGCCTACAGGAAAAAGCCTATAATACACCTTCTTTTAAGGTACACTGGAGAGGCACACACTGGGTTAAATAAATTAAACCCTGACCTTCCAATTAGCACAAAGAAGTGTTGCACATTTGCTCAGATAACAGGAGTTCCCAGTTGACATCATGATGGTGAACACAGGCAAGCTCAGAGACTTGCAAGTAACTGAGTTCCAGCAGTGCAGCACAATCCTGTTCCAAAGGGGGTTTCTAGCACTGAAAAATGGTAATTTACCAGCGTGAGAAAGAATCTGATTTCTCTGCTCCACTATTTCAAAGTGAGCATATTGAAGCTAACTGGAAGAGAAACATTTGGTCTCTTCACCACTTAAAAGTAACAATGGGCCCAACCCAAGTCCCTGGAACACAGGAAAAATAAAAAAAAACCCAATTTGTTTCCAAAACTCTAAAAGAAAAAAAAAAAGCTAAATATATTGCCAACTTTTAATTCACTTTTACAGAGCAAATTAAAGTTATTTAATGAATTTATGAGCCATGACATTCAAACAGTACCCTCTGAAAAACTTTACTTTCCACCTAATCATCCTTCCACTGTAATTGTATGGATTCTCTTCTCTGCAATACTAAAATACCTTCAGACATACAAACACAAGTACAGAAACAGCCTGTTTTCTATACTTGGACATGTTTTCCAGCCCCACTGTGGATTGTGTGCATAAATCTATTTCAGATATACAAAAAAAAATACACCTAACTGAGTTCTTACAGGCCTTAAAAATATCCTTATTGCTGGATTGTGCTGGCAAGTAAAGCCCCAGCATGAGCTGCAATGGCTGTGAGTGAGCACACACAAAACTTGTCTGTGTGAAAGGCTCCAATTCACTTTGCACTGCTGTGACATCACTCTTCTTCTGGGAGCTACTGAGAGACAGAGACTGAGCCATGCAACCTGAAGTGACTTAAAAAAAAAAACCAAGGCCAACCTGATTATAATAATTTAAGGATGAAATAATCTCTATCCCTTGAAAAGCCAGTCCATACAAGTATTCATCCAGAACTCTACAGAACTTCATTTTTATGTATTTTCTCATCTGAAACACAATCATTCTCACCCCTCTTTATTTACACTGAAATTTCCCTTAATTGTCCAAACAAACTTTACCTGTCATAATAAATTCTCTATATTGATTCCTTAATTACTCTATGCAGATGACAGTTGTCAGTTGGGCCACAAGTGAAAAAAATTAGCAAATTCTAATCTTTCACCAGCCATTATTTCACATTTCCTACAGAATTCATTACTGAGTTAAATGGTAATGGTACCATAATGGCTTTATTGTAGAATGTCACCAAGACATGTATTTTGGTGGCATCCTGAGGACAACTCATAAATAACTATATTCCGTAAAAATTGTATCAAGCAACAGGAGGTTTTCCTGCAATTTCAATATTTATAGTAAATGTGAATTTTTTTCCTTTGAATGCAACATATATGCTTTAAAATGATCTTTGTATTTAATCTTTCTAGTAAAATTCAATCCCTGAGGAATCCCGTGTGCAGCACATGCTTCCTTTATAAGACAATATCATAACAGCCTTGATCCTAGTGTTTTGATATTAGTTATTACTCCTGGAAAATGTCAGTAAGGATAAAAATAAGTTTATTTATGAATAATTTCTTTAGGAATCAGAAATGGAATCAGCAGCTTTTAGCCTAAGGCACTTTATCTCATGAGAGCCAAGCACTCTTTGGAGAGAGAGACTTAGTTAATAAGTTCACAAGGGGAAATACAGCAACCTGTAATTAATTTTTTACGAAAAATGAAACCAGGCAAAGGACTGAGTCCCCTAGGAATGGACACCAAATAAATTTAAATTTGCAGAAAGCTTATAACCCAAAACAGATTTCCTATTTATTTTCAAAACACGGTTTGTAAAATATACATCAAAAAAACTGGTTCTAGTAATGTATTTTTTATGCAGGACCTGTGCTGACCCTTCTCTCTGAATGGATTTCCAGCTATTATATCCTTTCCCACAAATAAGATTTTCAAATGCAACTTCAGAAATATTTAGTATATATGCAATAGTCATTTCACTGCAAGGTTTTCTTTAAATAATTGCCACTAAATTGGTTCCCATGGTCACCTCATGCATCACAGAGATACATTTGGCAGGTAAACAGTTCCTTAGCAACATTACCACTACCTTTTATAGTGCTTTTTAGTAGACACAAATAAGAAGGTTTGCATTCAATCAGTAATAAGCCCCAGTTTCAGTCATGCCATAGATATAGAATATCTGGCTCAGATTATCTGATTTATTCAAAGCAGTTAATGTTCTTGCCAAATCTCACACTGCTAAGCACATTTCAGGGATTTTTAAAAGCAGCATCTTGTCCAAAGCAGGAGAAAAAGGCTTGAGGTTTATGGGGAAGGTGCAGATCCCCAGTAATGAAGCTGGGTTCAGCACTGACCATACAAACAAGGCCAGTCTTTGAAGTCTTTGTTCCAACTACAAAGACTGATGACATAAATACACATAAACAAACACAACTTGGTTATTTGATGTAAGATCTTGTGGCAGATGTCAGACTCCCAGTCTCTGAATGCAAAGCTGTCTCCTTCTTTAGAAACTTCCTGCACACCACTTGCCTCACACCATTTCTGAAGCAGGAAGGGGTGGTCAAGGCACCTGAAGATGCAGGAGGTAACGCCAGTTTCTTGTTGTCTCACCACTGACTGTGTGCTCCAGGCTCTCTTTTTAGTTCTGGCTGGTTTTGTCTTAAACTGGCCTCAACAGCAACAGCTAATTTTTCCCTTTTTATCCTTTTACATTAAGCAGAAAATTACTTAAATTATTTTATTCTGCTGACTATGACTTAGACCTATATGTAAGGAAGTCAAATGAAAAATGCCATTGTGTTAACCTGATCTGAAATCCACTGACAGAAAACATTTTTTAAAACCTACTGCAATATCTTCTCAGAGTGATGCAGTGACAGTCCTAAAAAGGAAGATTTAGAAATTGTGGAAGGCTTTTGTGACCAAAGAGTGTGATAGAAGAGCACTGAGAAATCTTCCTTTTCTTAGGTCAGGTTGGGACCATGTAAGCGAATGCAGTGTCTCTATGATGTCCTTCAGCTAGAGACACTTCTTTTTCCAAATGACAAATAGTAAGAAGAAAAATTTTATTTATACCAAAAATGAGTCACCTGCTCCAACTGTGCTCCCTATTTATTTTGTAGATGCCAGATAACTGTCTTTCAACGGCTGAAAATTCACACCCAAGACAAGCAGTAAAATTTTAATAAATGCTTTGAGACAGGAATCCAGAAGAGTATTTATCCCAAAAGATGCCACAAATGCTTTGCTGGCTCACAGACATATATATTTAATGGGGCTACAGCCCAATGGTTTTCTAAGTAGGTTTAAGTCTCCATTTAGCTAACACACTTAGTAGCATGGAAACACCAGCACTCTACCACTTACTATGCCCAGACAAATTTCAGAGTTAAAGAGAGATTGCTACAAAGAATGACCCTGCAAAAATAGCAGTGACAGGAGACTGTGAAATCATGATACCAGGAGAACACTGAAGAAAGGAGTATACAGTTTAGAAAACCAAAGCAAAACAGAAAAAAACTCTGAGTGCTTATTACAAGCTCCTAGGATAAATGCAGATTTTATCCAAGCCAATTTCAGTTTCCATTTTGCCAGCAAGGGTGGCTCCAAGCCAGGTCAAATTCATTTCTCCTGCTGCATGCCGAGACTTGAAGGGTGGGACCAACCAAGCCAGGTCCCTATCTGATTTCCCAGTCTTCAGCTGTCCTTTCTCATTAGTTACAGTGGGTCATTACATTTGTAAAAGTTACCTTAACTCAGAATCTGTACTGGGCAGGAAAGAGCCAAACAAGAGCAGATGAAAAACCTGCAGCACTCCTGTTGTCAAGGTGCAGGAGATGGGAAAAGAGGGGAGAGCTCCTGAGTTGTTGCCATGACTGCAAGGAAAAAGGCTTTACTATGTGAAGAGCTAATCATTTCAAAATGCTCCCTCCCTTGAGGATGTGCATGAACCTTGAAGGGAAATTTCACACTAAGCATTCAGAAGCTGTCATTCGCACATCTGTATAATTTTCTTGTGCTAATTCCACTTTCCTTTTATTTCTTTTTTTCTCTCTAAATTGGATGAACTGTAGTAGTGGCACTAAACTACAGAGCCTTGCTATATGCTCATTAACCCTATGTTTCAAAGCAGGAAATAATGAAAAGCTCATTCCTCTCAAATTAAAATTGCATTCTACAGCCTTCATCTTATCATACAAATGCCAGAATTCTGCTACTAAGAGGCATGAACTAGTGATGGAAATATCTAAAGCTTCAAACAAAGCCTTCCATTTTCTTAACATAGGTCTCCTTTAAAATGCAAGGTGGATTTTGTTTCGCTTTAATCCATTTATGTACTTTTACACAGAGCATTTTCAATCTTGTAGTTGTTCATTCAGCAACTCTTCTAATGTGTGAGCCCATAAAGAGGTGATTTGGTAAAGTTTAAACTTAGTTTCTCCCCTACCTTTCAATCTGCAGTACTCAGCCTACCCATCATACAGGAAAGAACTCAGCAATAGAAGCTTGGCTTTATTTGGGGCTTAGTCAGAGCTAAATGCAATGGTACAATTTCAGGAATCAAAGCACAGGTATCTATCAGGTGCAAGTGTCTGTTCCCTCCCCCAAGCCATGGAAAGAAACATGTAAATGTTTCAGTGTCCAATACTGTTCTGGAAGGCCATTTAAACCACTCTGTTTCACTTTGCACCAATGAACTATGAGCACATTCCATTTGCTTCACAGCAAGAGGGACAAGAAAACCCAGAACTCCAAAAAGCCCACTGCAAGAGCATGGGAAGAGTGTCACTGTGGGAAGCCCATGACATTTCCTGCAGGAGAATCGTTTACTCCAGACCTAAACACCACTCCCTGCCAGCTCCACTTTTCTGCTAACAGTTCCCCAGTGTGAGAGAGGGACTGAGCC
Organism: Phainopepla nitens; assembly: GCA_013400175.1. Lineage (NCBI taxonomy): Eukaryota > Metazoa > Chordata > Aves > Passeriformes > Bombycillidae > Phainopepla > Phainopepla nitens. Next base: position 71,586 of record VXBQ01005386.1, on the reverse strand, counting down.
ACTGAGAGGTGATGGTGGCAAACAACAGCTGCCTATGGTGATTTAGTTCAAGAAAGCCACAGTTCATCTAAGGGACACAATTCTCAATCTGGTTAAACCAAGAGCAAACGTGTTCAGGCAATTTGTGATCTGTGATCAGAAGAGCACAGTTCCAGAGAGTGAGCACTGGGAGACATGAAAGCATTGGGGCACTGTGGGGTAAAACACTCAGCCAGACTCCTACTGATAATAAAAAAGAATCAGAACAAGCTAACTATGCCTTGGGAAATAGATTGCTGACTTGATAGCAAACTTGCCTATTTTGCTACCTCAAAGCCTCCAAGTTTGCTTAGAACAAAGAACAGAATTAATGCATTCTCATTACGCAGAAACTCACTGTAATTTAATCAGCTATTTAGCAAAGACTTCAGCGGATAGCTAAATTTCACTTTTAAAAGGCATTTCTTCCACGATACTGACGTTCACGATGTTACTAAAAACTTTTTTGAAGTCTAAGCAAGATGCTCAGCTTAGACAAGATGCCAGTAAAAAGATGACACGCTTCAGTTTTACTTCTCACATTTTCGCAAACACAGGGACAATCAATCAGTTTAGTTGAGCACAACTCAAATTAAACAAGGCATCTAATTCACTCATCTTATTTGTCAGTGTTAACTACTAGTTCTCCAGAGGCAGAGTCAGCCACAATTACTACTTTTCCTCTAACGTATATTTACTGCAGTGATAGAAAAGAAAACAATCCGCTCCCCACTGCACTACCCCCTCCAAATTTGTCATCACACAAGGGTTAAGGAGTTTGTCAGTGCAGGGCTGGCTGCTGATGAGAATGGACTGGTAAGCAGGACAGGACAAGTGGGTACAGTCTAAATGAGGATGGAACTTTAATTGCTCAAGCAACCTTCAGCAGCTAAAATTTGGGGTAACGCTGGTCCCATGGTGGCTCCCGGGTGTTTCAGCAATCTGCAACTGCCTGTACATAAATTCCACCTTTTCAGAAGATGCAACCTGTAACAATTTCCACGCTAGACAGAGAAGCTCTGGTAGCTGTCAACCTCCCAAGGTCATCCCGCTCTCATCAGAGCAGCCAAGGTACAAACAAGAGACACGTCAGAGAAAGATGAAGAGCAGCAGCTGTGTAACTCCAAACCACCCACCTCATCCTTGGGTCTGGGATCACTACGTGGCAGACACAGCTGGTATGGGATGTCTGCACCTCATGTCTGCAAATGTCAGAAATCAAGGGGCACGATCCAATAACAATCAACTCCCTTCCCAGATCCAGCTTGCCAGGGCAGCTGGGAAGGCAGAAAGGGTCTAAATGTGCAAAATGCCTTTCCACTAATTACTCAGTGCCAAAGGCTGCCAGGAAAACACACAGACAGCCCAGGGCAGGAGGGATAGGTTCACGGAGAGGTGGTTCAGCATATCAAGCTGTGGGAATAAGGAGGAAGGGGGGACAGTCAAAAGAATGATGTTTGTCTTCTTCAGTAAACATTATGGTGATGGAGCCCAGCTTTCCTGGGGATGGCTGAACACCTGTCTGCCCTCGGGAAGGGGTGAATTAATTCCTTATTTTGCTCTGCTTGTGTGTGCAACTCTTGCTTTACTTGCCTTTACCTCAGCCCACAAGTTTTCCCCTTTTCTGATCCTCTTCCCCATCCCACTGGTCGTGGAATGAGTGAGTGGCTGTGTGGGGGTTAGCTGCTGGGTGGAGTTAAACCAGGTCAGGGTGTTATGCCTCCGAAGTTAAAACTATTAAAATATCAGCTTCCAATCACTTAGAACAACCTAGAAGTGACCTGCTCATCAAGATGGCTGTGCAGAGCCATCCTACTCTCAGCCCCAAAGAGCAATAGATCTGTCTGCTATTGTACCACTTGGAGGAAAAAACACACCAAGAAGCAACAACATCCTCTCTAACAAACATATTTTTAAAATGTATCCAGCTCTTCTACTGGAAAAACACAGCTTTGTTTGTTCTTAGTTTCTGTTGACAAGAATTCTCAAAGTTGAGAGTTGCAGCTCTTCCTTTAATGGCCTATTTTGATAAAAAATATGAAATAAGCCATTACAACCACGCCAAGACCACTGTATTTCATCCCTCCAATCCTACTATTATCAAATGAACAGGTACTAGTAAAACATCAGCCAGTTATTTCCCAGACAGTGCCAATATCACATTGACAGAAAACAAGTAGAATGGAGGTTTAAATCAGAAAGAAAATGAGAGATTCAGGAAGACTGGAGAACCTCATCATGCCAGGAGGTCAAAGGATTTCTTCAGCAACTCATTTCTTTGCCACTGGAAATGGATAAGAAGTTTACAGGTTTTTGATCTTCAGAACAGTCCCTCACACAAAAGGAGAGATGATTTCAAAGAATAGGGGCTGGATTACACATTTATAGATCACAGGCATATTTAACAGGTCAGAGGGCCTAAAAAGATTAAAACATCAATGTTTGTAGAGTAACGGCTTCGGAAAGCTATGCCAAGACATCTTCATTAAGCAGAGTCTGCCAGGCCCTAAAACCTCAAAGAGCATTTGTGGAGTGTCAGATGGAGCTTTGACATCCATCTCAAATTCTTCTTTGTTTTGCCACCCTGCCCTTAAACCTTAAAGTACTAAACCTGAGAGAGACAAGTGAATTTATAAAACCTGCCATGGCAGCTACAGATTAGCATTTGATTACAGCTCTTGGCATGTGCTGAACCACCAGATCATAACCCCAGTGACCACTTGTATGCAGAGGACTCACCCAGCAGAGAAGGGAGATAGAACATCAAACCACGTGTTCATCATTTTGACAGGGTCTTCTGGAGCATTAAATTTACATATTAATTTATATGTAGATATATATTTTTAAAAATGGCTGCTCCACCACCTCCAAGATAAAACTCCATCACTATAGTGACTAATACAAGAGAATACACATGGATGACATGCAGTTGTTCCCAGCAGCATCCTGATTAAAGCAACTAAAAGAACTTGAGGAGACTAGAAAAATCACAGAAAATAAAATACAAGAAATTCAGTGATATTCATTGCCTTTCATCAGTTATTTCTTCAGAATTTATGTGTTTGACAAGCATAGGACTAGAACTGAAAGAATAACACTTGTTGGATGTTGTTACATCTTCTGTACTTGCCAGAATTACTTCTGGCAAGTAGAATTTTTGTAAATTTTTATCCAATTAGTGTATACAACAAATGTTGCTTATATGCAGCTGAACTCAGCTTCCTGGAAAACATCCCTACAAATGGCCATCTGATTAGTCCCCATCAGGAGGAACATACTGTATCTGAATAGGAGGATTGGGAGAAAAACAAATGACCAAAAAAAAGCAGTAGGCACACTGCTATGATCCCAAGAGAGAAGAGCACCTTTGCTCATCGGAGGCACAAATTCGAAAGGGTGGGAAAAAATTCAGCTTATCTTCCAAAGTCTTTTTATTGCCCTTTTTCAGGTCAATGATTGAAACAACACACCATCTTCTGGAACCTGAGTGAAGTTTTCTGGTGCTCTGAACAATTGATTTCAAACACTGAAAATATCTGGATTCTAGTCCTATTTCATGCTCTTTCTGAATCCTGTCACAAAGTAACTGATGACTTCAATCACACTGCAACACTGATTTCCTGCATGGATCAATACAAAACATTTCTTGATTAGGTTTTTGGTGCTAGGAGGAATTTCATCACTATTAATCTTATTGAGTGGCACCTTAAAGTACTAGTATATGAAGAACCCTACATTTATTTTTAAACAAAGGTTTATACATGTACATATAGACTGAACTACAAACAATCCATACTGGCAAATAGCTCACAGAAAATGGGAAAGAAAGGAGACAACAGAGCTGTGAAGGGACAGTGAGTGAGAGTATTGAAGGCAAGAGATACTGGGTGGATTTCAGAAGCAGTGCTAAGTGCTGATAGCACAACTTCAAGAATATTTTGCTTAAATACAGACAAGAGGTATGAAAATCTAATTGAAGACTCAGTACACATGCCATCTAAGAGAGCACGTATGTCACTTGCTCCCTATTTTAGTGAGGAAATTTCACCTCAAAGTATGTATTGAAATCTAAACCAAAAGACTATTTTAACATGTAATATAAATGTTGCAAGTCCTATCTCTGGACACAGGTATTGATCTGTCATATTTATATAGTAATTTCATCCTCAAGCTTCCTTAAACACTCCACAATCATATATTTGCAGCACTGTGAAATTATGATCACTGCCAGGGTGGCTTCCATAATGACCAGAGCACAGGATATCCCTCAGCAATTAAAAAAACCCTGTGCAGTTTAATTTGAGTGAGCATTATGGTACAGTGCTGTTCCCCCTGACTGCATTCAAGGACCTTACCCACACTATACACATTGACAGGAAAACCAAATTCTGTATATAAACCAGCTCCAATTAGCTCCCAGGACTGGTCCAGCCTGTGCACTGGATAAGACAGAAAAGCTGATAAAAACTTGGCATATGATTAAATTAAGATTATTGCCACACATATTCACAAGCAGGGTGAACTGGAAGTGTTTAACAATGTTTAGATTTTGGCCCTTTCCCATTTTCTACACTGATCTTTGCAGTCTCTATAGATTCATGGTAGCTGATTTGTGTATATGTTTGCGACCTATGTATGTGCTATATGTTTGCAAGATGTTTGCTCTGTCTGCACTGAGCTGACCTCAGTGTGATTCAGGAAAACCACAATTAGAAGCACAAACTCCTTATTTAGTAAAGGGAGAAAAACAAGTGCCTCCCGGAAAGAACCGATTTCACAGACCTAGGATGATGACCTAAGGTGGATGTTGTGCAAACCTCCCTACAGCAGCAAGCTTTTCCTATTTTTAGTAAAAAAATATATATATATTTCCCCTCTGCAGTGCCAAAGGTCTGCTAAATTCATAGAGATTTAATCGACATGAAGGAACAAATGGCTGAAGGCCAGCACTGGAGCATGTCTGGTTGTGTAAAACAGTGCAAACTTCCAGGGTGTACATGAAGAAACTGTGTGTGAAAGGTGGAAGAAGAGGAATTCATCTGGAAAAAAAGGAAACACAAAGAATATCATACAGGAAGTTTATAATGAGCAATTGAGCCTGGGTCCTCAGGACCGAGTGACACTGGTCCCACATGTGGCCACAAAGCCCATGCTGATAAGAATAGCTGCAGTCTGCTTTAGCCAGGAGCCAGTTTGAGAACATATGGCAAAACAAATGATTCAATGCAATCTGCTCGTTCTGCCACTTCCTCTAAATATTGCTGTACTCACATCCTCTGCTTTTTTGCCTTATTACAGTGTTACTATTTCAGAGCATGGAAAACACCTGTAGGGATGACAGAGACCTACAGAATTACTAACACGATACACTGCTGTGGAGATTCTCATGCTGTTTGCATAGATCAGCTTGAGATGTTTACACACATCTTGCTTCTTACTCATGTGAGAGAAAGGAAGAGAAGGGAAAGCCAGAAGGCTTATGCTGTTTGCTCCTTTTTCTTCCTTGCATGCAAAAATGGATGCATTCTCCCAGTGTATCTGGATTTCACAGCAGGCACCCCAAACCCACCACCACTGCCCTTAAACTTTGTGAGGCTCACAAGAAACAGAAGTTTTACCATTTAAACCTCTGTTCACATCCTTCAACTTTTTAAAATACCGGCTTCCAGGCCTAAAATATCCTGAGACAAAAATCTCAGTAAACCATCAAAGGTTTGAAAACTTTTTTCCTTTTATAGAAGTGGCTGTACAAATAAATAAGCAAACACACTACCCAAGCAGTGACGTCTGAGACATCACTGTCGCCACAAGTCATTCATCTATCAGAAGTCTTGCCATGTTTATTATTTTAAGAGCCACTGATTTCCCCCAGAATCAGACTGTATAGACTATAAAAAACTCCAGTCTGTTGTTTTTTAAAATTAACTTCTCTTAATGGCAAAGGGAAGGTGTTTGAAAACTCAGACTTTAAGAACTGGGACAACAGGAAGTAAAAACATACTCTAAGGTTTTCATTTAGGTTTGTTCTATAAAGCTTAGGCTTTAGAAACAAATCTAACCATTTCTGGGGATCTTAACTCCATGGACTCAGACTGACAGACTGCTCTTGGTTTCAGTGAGGTTCTTCTCTGCTTCTGTCAGTAAGCTGCTGTGTAACCTTGGATTATTCCCTTCTCACTCTGCCTTCTCTTTGCTCTCTTCCTTCCTGGTCATTGTTTAGGTCATTAATCCTGACAATTTGAAGCTCTAAACATGTACCTTGGCATATTGTAGGTAGTACACTAAAATGGTGGGACTACTCACAGAGAACACTTACAGGTATAGTGTAAATATATATAGTTAATTAATTTTATATAAACATATATATATATATAAACATTTCCACTGCCAACTCCAATTCTGGTTGTTATCTACAGAAATTCATCTTATGGAACACAGTACCATGTCACAGTGCAGCTCCAAGTTTAGGTCTCCTTTATTAGTGTGAAGTCGCACATATCCCTTCTTTTTCACATACTGGTATCTCACAACATCCTCTTCAATAGCAGCTACATCAAAACAAAAGACAGTAATTAGCTCTCTGTAAGCATGCTCATTGATCTCTAGAAATCATCAGTAAACAATTCATAGAACCTACTGTCTGACCTCTTCTCCTGTGGTACTGGGTCTTGAGGGATCCTACCCTGCAATTCATCCATGATAACCTTGCATTAATCTCTGTGCAAAAGACTTTCCATTATAGTAAACCACCAACTCTTTGAGAACCAACCAAATAATGTATATTTTAAATCCCAGAAGCATTCAGTATTACAAATGATAATTTTCAAGCAATGTCTACCAACCACAAACGTTACTTTGAACCTAAATTGCTTCTTGTCAATCCTAGAAGCCAAGCAGGTAGTCATCAGTCAACCACAAACTGCTGACATACAGAGACCTACCCAGTTCTGAAAACAACTGAGGCTGTTACTGGAGACATTCCTGGTATGTCAAACCAAAGGATCAATCTATGATGTTTCCATTCCACTTTTGTAAAAATGTCCAGTTAGTCAGATATTTTCTGCACTCAGTCACCTTCAAATCACTGTAACTTACCAAGTAAAGGAACTGAATTTGTCAACATAGTTTTAGCAATGCATTCAATCTTTGACTTAGTCTGTGCAATCTAAATTTTAGTGCCCAGCTTTCTCAACTGGAAATACTAATGACTCAGCTATTTAAACAACATCCAAACTAAATAAATCTTACACCCTTGTGTTTAGGCTAGACAACAAAAGGAAAATTTTATTGTATTAAAATGTATTTTCATGTGAAAAGCAGTAAACTAAAAGTTACCATTAGAAAACCTGCTGTTGTTCTAATACTGGGGTAGGCCAAAAAGGTGGGCAAGGTTTTGTATGGTATCTGAGATTATATTTCATTCCTAACTCAGAAAAGGGGATATGTCAATTTGTCATCCCTGGGCATAGAAAATGTCTCAATAATTTTGGTTCAAAAGAAGTAATTGTCATTCAAAGCCAAAGCTTGAACATAATTCTCCAGTATTTTCAGAACAACCTCAATGGAAAGTAAGGATATATCTAGTCAGGGAATATATTTCGATGGCATCAGCACTGACAATTACTGATGCATTCCTCCAGTTCTCATAAATGTAGTGTGCTAAGGAGCACACTGAAACTTAGAAATAAATAAATGGTTTGTAGGTAGGTAGTTCTGGTACCTGCTTCGTGGGTAGTTTCAGGCACCATTGCAGTGGAGGTGAAGGAAGCACTTACGGCTCCAGTGGAATAGTGAGCCTGTTTGCAGAGGAAAAAGCAAAAGAAAAAGACATTAGATCTTAGAATTTATCTCCTAAAGATACTACATAAGCATTAGAAACACACCAATGCCATCCTTCTGAAGGCAGGCTTTCTGCTCTAGCTCCTACTGAAAGAAACAAATAGCCAGTGCAGCAGTAATCCTCCATCTGTTGCCCACATTTGCTCTGATGAAACTGTAGTTAAGGCTGCTCATGCCTGAGCCAAAGGGGCTTAGTGCTACCACCATGGTGTAATACATCACTATGCAAAGATTCTATCATCAGAATTTATTTGTATGTCCACGAGCAGAGACAGGCAAGGAGTACTTCTGCCAAGATATCTGTAGAAGTCTCCAGTACTGCTGAGTGGAAGGAAAATGCAATGAATCACAGAGATACTGTAGGGGAGAGCAAACCAGCCCCTCCCACAGCTGGCCCTGCTGCATGCAGAGGCACCATCCCATGGTTCCCAAGGTCTATTTTGAGCTCTCTAATTCTGCAGAAGGGAAATGTTAACATCACACATGGATTTTGTAGTAAATTACAAAGATCTAATAAACCCAGAGACATGTTTAGCAGTTCCAAGGAAATGCCTGTAAAGAGTCCAGCCAGGTCACTGCTCATTCCCTAAGGTTTCACTGCATCCTAAGCAAGTTTACAGCTATGCCCAACCACGTCATAAGCTGACAATCCAACTCTCCAACCTACGTAGAGCTCATCCTTATCTCTGCCCTCTTTTATCTTCTCCTTACTTTTTTTTTTTTTTTTTTAACACTACAATGTCCCAAAAAAGGGGGCACTTGTGATCCTACTCCTTGGTCACATACACTCCCATATCTGTCTCTAAGCCCTCCCACTAAAAGCTGTATGCTGCACTGCTGTTAGTTTTCCTGTAAGTCTAATCAAAGCAAGTAGGCACACACATGCCAGAATTATCAAAGGACAGAAGAATACTCTCTCTTGCCCATTTCAAACAGCCTTTGATGCAGGAAATCTAGATGCAGATGAATTGTTTCTCCTGACAACCATGAACATGCATGCACCTGGAAGAACATCCTTTAAAATATTCCACTAAACCCTGCATTCCAGTGGAAAAAGAAAATGGAGGAGCAGCTGTGGATGATTTATGTATTTGTCCACACCAGAAATGATTCACTTGCACTACCCTTAAGGTGTGCTCTCCCTGCCAATAAATGCAGGAAACAATGATAAACAAACTTAAAGTGAGAGATTACAACCTAGGAAAAAGGTTCTGCCAACACATACATAAACACATCATCAGGATTCTTCCTTCTTATTGTGATTCAGCTCTCAAATGTTTAGGTTCATTTGCAATGATTTAACAAATAGAAACTTACTGACACATACTATGCAAGTCTAAGGAATCCTGATACGATTCTCATCTTTTCATCTATGACAAATTTCTGTGTGAGAGGAAACAGAAGGAGCAGTGTTTGTTTATACTGCAATACGGCCTCTAAGAAGAAAAACAACTATTACCATTTGTGAAGAAGTCAATCAGTACCAAACTACAAATTAAGTCAACTTACTGCATTCAGCTTATCCACTTTCTTCTTTTCAGGAGCCTTCATAGTAGCTGCTAAGATATCATCACCTTTGAATTCCTTATAAAGCTCCAGTAAAGTCTCTCGGGTCTCTGTATTTGTATTTTTCAAATAGTAAGATGGATCTAATTTTGCTTTTTCTTCATCTAGGTAAGACAAAGTTAAATCACATAGAATTAAAATAAACGTATTTTGTTCTCCTTTGTTTATTAAATAACTAATTACACAAATTTTTCCAGATATTAATGCTGCTTTTTTCTTTTTAATGAAAAGGCCTAGCAACTATATATATTCCTCCAGACACAGTGACAAATAGCAATGCATAACACTAATGACAGTGTAATCCAGAATATAGCACAATAAATGCCATTATGATGTACAAGAAAAAAAATCAAGCCAACTATCATGAAAACTTATTTGAAACCACTAGAAATTATCTAAGTCAATTCAAGCCTTGTAAAATTTTTATAGAACAATAAAGACAAAATACAGTTGGTACAATATAAACTTCTGTCCTTCAGCTCCTCACTGAATGGCCAGGCCTGTATACAAAAATCTCAGGATCAGATATTTAGGGTGACAGTAGGGGGAGGAGGTTGATGACTGAACTGTGGAATTTGATTTAGTTAATATTTTAATTTAATATTTAATTTTTACAAGTTTCACTTGTCCTCTGTCTTGGTATGCTTATTATTTGCTGGATATTAGATATTCCATACCTGACATAATACTCACTTATTCTGACAGGGTAAATAGAAAGAGATGTTTGCTTGCACAACAGTAGATCAAAAAAAACCAAAAACCAGATATGAGCATAATAAGCTAACCACTGAGAGATGTCCTTCCAAAAAACAGAGTCAATTCCACAACATCATCTTCAGATTTTGCATGTTTGGGTTGGTGTTTTCTCAGCCTACCTTCAATTCATCCTCACCTGGATCAATTACTTTTATGTTGTTCTTAACATGAAAGAAGTTTGAGACATTGAACTTATCCAGGTTTGTTGGATCCTGAAAATAAAAATAATATAAAAAACTAATATCAGAGATCTTGGTAGGCACATATTCCAAGCAACAGACTAGACTGAAGGGCAGACACCGTAATAAATAAACAGGGAGAGACAGAATAACTTCCATACTCCTCAAACCACAGAAAGATGAAAAAAATATAAAGCAATCAACCCCAACCAACATCAGCAATGAGTCTGTTCACAGCAGAGTCCTTAGGGATCTGGAATTCAGTTCCAAACATAATATTACACATATATCACCTACAGATGTTACTACCAGAACTCAGCTGAGTCTCCCCTATCCTAGAGAGGCAAGAACAATGCAATCCCCTGATTCTTTCCTTTGTTCTGAGCTTTGGTCTAAGATCTGTGCAAAAGCAGATCAGCTATCTCCTGCTATTTATAATCCTAGGCCTGATTTGCACATGCTCTGTGAACTTTTGCAGTGTATTTCAAAATACAAATAAAACCTCAGAGCAAGTCTCTGCAGTAAGAACTGTTTTGACAGTTGGCTTTTTTTTTTACTAGTGCTTACAGAACTATGTTTAAAAATGATGAAAAAAAAGAAAAAAGCTATTATGAAAATTCAATGTAGATCACTGGAGGAAAACAGCAAAAACACCCAGTCCATTAACTGTGATTCTTTATGCTATCTCTAGGCAACTTTCTGCAGAACTCTGACCTTTCGTTAGAGAGAGTGAGACAAGGAATGTCTACTGGTGATCTAGGTTACTTTATACAATCATTAAGTAGTCTTTAATCCTCTCCTTACAATGACTTCAAGGTTTTCTCCTCAAGCTCCTCTGCAGCACAGAAAGGTCAAAACATCAGTCCAGGACACCCAGTCACTAATGGAAAGTCTATCTTACAGAAAACAACTCAAACATTAAAATACCAAACAAAATAATATGCAATAGTTTCTAGTTCAGGATAAAAATAATGCAACATATTATGCAAAAAACTATGACCTAACATGAATAGTATTAAATATATTATCCTAAAAAATTTAACAAAGCTTCTCAGACTACCATGGTTGATAAAAAGTTTGACAATTTCATCTCTGCCAGAAGTTATGCTTAATACAAGCAGAGCTGCTAGCTCCATAATTTATAAAATTATCTAATTATGCCTTTCATTCATCCCTGAAATGGTATGCTTCCGCCAGAGAGTACATTTTTAATTTTATTGCTGGTAGTAAAACCAAAAAACATTTATGAAATCAAGCTGTGTGATTCTGCACCTTAATGTGACCTCCTGGCTTTCTGCTGTCCTGTTTCCTAATCACCAGATAACAATTTTCTATTGTTTCCTGTCCCACTATACTCCTCCAATAGATCTTCATTGAGACAAAAAAACTGCCCCAAAAAAGTACATCTTTAAGATTATGCTTTAGAAACAGACAATCTTTAAATAAAACTACTAAAAATAGGAAATTTGGATCTATTTTCAGCCATTTTGTTTCCTCTGACACCAGCACTCAGGTGTATTTATTATTTATTACCTTACGTACATATTTATATATGTGAATAGAGATGATTTTGAGCCTTGCTTTCTGACAGTCAACAAGACACATGGAGAAAGTCTAGAGAAAGTACTTTGTGTGTTTTCACAAGTTGTTTTCACTCCCAAATACTCCACAGCAATCATGAGCTGCAGTTTTCTAAGACAGCAATCATTGCTCTGCACATAAATGTATCACCTCAAAAGGTGAAGGAAGGACTGCTTACCTTTTCAAGAAAGAGAAAAAGTATCTGTGTATTAATATTAATAGAGATAAATGGATTTATAGCAATCCATGTCTACAGTTCATGACAAAGCTGAAGGGCAAGACTGACTGCTGAAACCAATTTTTCATGGAGAGGAGGGAAGGCAGCAGTAAAAATGAAACAGAAAACACTCTCATGACGTTCCTCTAAATAAAGCTTCTTCATTTATTGATTGCTTAAAACTATATAAAGGACATCACAATTGCCAGTACCTTACAAAACCCAGGGGCTTGTGCTCAGGGTACCACAAATCAGATTAGTTCACAGCCTTTAACAGCCACTGATCATTGAAACATCTATGTGGCTTAACCAGCCTAATCACAGGCATCCAGCAACCTCAGCAAAATGTTTACAGCCTCTTTCATTGCAGGGGATTTCTCAGGGCTCTCCAAATTACCACCAGCCCCTGCTTTGGCAGTGCACCCATTATTGGATGGAGGTCAGCAGAGGCCACAGGGCAGCTCCTTCTCCTTGCAGAGCAGCTGTCCACCTGCCCTCTGGGAGATCTGAACTCCAAACCCCAGAGCTGTGACCCAGGTCCTCTGTACAAGGTCCTCCCATCACATCCACGTGGGCCATCTGTTCCAGTGGAAACTTGACAAAGTTTGGTTTACAGTGCTGTCCCTTGTATTCCTGATTCTGCAAAGCAAGAGTCTCATCACACACTGAGAAGGGGGACAACTCACACTCCTACCCCAAAAGAGATTTCCCTCTGTCAGTGGAATAATCCCTTAAAAAGGGCTCCTCAAATTGAAATTTGAGTATCATCTTGTACAGAACACCTAGGCATGTTTATTCCTCCCTCTAAAATACAGCATCTTCATATACTAAGAGAAGTTTGATTAGAATCAGTTTGATTAGAATCAGTTTGATTAGAATTAGTGTGAATCAGAATTAGCATACTGTGAAAGTACTGCAGTGAATACTAAGTCAAACACAAGATACCATTTGCTTCTACCTGCCCCTAAGATGAGAAACACATCTGACTAGTCCAACCTGTGCTGCAGAAGACACAAACCATTTCCTTACTGGTGGTACCAAGTCCTACAACAGGGGATCCATATTTTTTAAAGGTAAGACTATGAAAATATTGTAAGTTTGCACAGTCTTTAGACATAACACTTCAGGAAGAAAACTGTCTAAACACTAATAATTAGCCTGCCAAGCTCCTCTCATTGCATCCATGACAGTTACTGGGCACAGAATCAGAGCAGTCCGAACAAGATGCCACAGGGATGAGCAGACAGACACACTCACATTGTCAAAGCCTCAAGCTCTAATGAATTAATTGCCTCTCCTGGTCAGAGAAAGGCTGGATTCATGGGGATGTTCCAAATCCTGTTAAGATTAAGGCCTGGAGCCCAAAGACCTAAAGAAATAAGTTCTGTGTAAGTGCACAGAAACAAGAAAGGAAAATGAACCATGGCCTACTTTTTTTTGTCTTAGCATGTTTAAAAATACGTATTCAAAACACCATGGCTGACAGTCTTAGAGTTTTTCTTATTAAGGTTATGAACCATAAACTTCAGTTTAGCAAATTACTAGCACAGATATAGACTTCAAAGGGTTGCTAACTATCATCACTATTAAAAATCTCATATTTAATGTTTTCCTGAAAGCTGAGCTCTGAAAACAGTAATCTCAAGTTTTATTCCGCTTGGTTTTTTCCAGTCATTTTCTGGTTTTACCTACTCAGGGAAACAGCTTGAACTCTGTTAATCTTATGCACCACATACAAGCCCCCAAAAAGCAGGTTAAAACCAGCAGGTTTGGACTGTGTGATTTCTTTGAGTCCTGATTTCTCTCTTACCATTTGGTTGGCCATGCTGCATCCCTAACTATCCTCAGGACTGTCAGCCTCATGTCCCACTTCTTTACCTGCTACTCTGCACGTCCATTGCTGCAGGATTCTCCCTCACAGAGACCTCACCCACAACCGTGAGGAAATCTGCTCTGACCTTCTGTCACATAAAGAGAAATGAGGAATAGCTGAGGAGTGAAATATCAATTAACAGTGTGCAGCTCAGCTACCTCCAGCTCTGCTCATTAGCTGTGCTTCCTGCCACAAATGTCAGTGGTGTTTAACAGCTTGTTGGGAGCCATGTCTTGTCCACAGCTGATTAGGTTATATAGAAAAATAAAACTGACATAAGGAAGCATATAGCAGTATGAGGTTTTTTTCCCCTTCAACAGCAGCAAAACTGTTAGCATTTACTCAGACTTGGTGTTTTCTTCTCTCCCACCTCCATTTCTGCAGTGCAAAAAAGATGTATTTGTTAGCCTGCATCTACCACGGAAGGTTCTCTGCAGGCTGGCACCAGAGCACTGTGCCTGCTACCCCTGGCACAGCAGGGCAGGGGCTTTATTGCAATTCCTTAGGCAAGGAGGAACCCCCACTTGTGCCTCTGCCTCACCTGCAGCACTGCCACTGAGCACAGCCACATTTCTCATTAAACCCCCTGCCAGCACACAGCTCAGCAATAGTTTTGAAGAGTTTCCAGAGCAGGAATAATTTCTGCTGTATCCTCACAAACTTAAGTTGGTTTCTTGCTTGTGAACAGACCCACAGTGGAGGATGACAAATTGACGGGGTGCTACAGGGGAAATTGTTCTTCACTCCTCTGAACACTTCCTATCAAATGGGATGTGAATGTTGGGTATAACAGCATTCTTGCTTTGCTCTCCTCAGGACCTCTCACCCTTGCTGGGATAGGAAGTCCTCCACTGTGCCCAGCAAAGCACTACCTGACCCTGCTCCTCTCTCCACCCAGAGCTGGGGCAGACACTTGCTTCAGCCTGCCTGGTCTTATATGGGGGAATTCAGATGACAGGTACTTATCTGCTTGCCATTAAGTTCCACATCATTACACAAAGAATAATCCGCATAATATAGGATTGAAACACACATGGAATTTACATTCACATTAATTAATAATAATTTCTACCAGATTTTGCCATAAAGATTTGACAGCAGACATTGAGATCTAGCAGTCAATCTTCCAAAAATTTACTTGGAAGATAATCCCAAATTAGGTTAAACATTTAGACTGAATACTAGTTGAAAACCTGCAAATCATAGGACTGGAAGAGTTACTTAGATCCAAATTGAGGTCTAATGCACTATTATTTCAGAAGCCGTGCTCAATCCTACCTTGAAGCCAATTGCAAAGTAAAATGATGAACAGCAGTGTACCAGAATGGCAAGCAGAAGAGGGAGGTGAGAACACTGCAAACAAGTGTTAACAATATCAGCTTTTCCATTACAAACACCCTGTCCCACAGATCTCCAGGCACTTTACATCCTGCCTTACCCATTAAGTGTAATTAATCTTAACTAATTAATCTTACAGTACTTAAGTTGTCTGTCAGCTGGGAACACATTCATGACATTTTCAAGGGGTGTTGAGTTAGGCTGAGCTGATCATGATCAAGGTAAAGATAAAAGCGGGTTTAAAGTTATGAGAAACAGAGACAACATACAACAACAAATTCCATTTAAAAGAGACATGAACCAGTACAGTTGGGAGAAAAATTATCTGAAATAGTAAGGAGAGAGAAACTTGGAAAAATGTAAGATGTGCGCTGCAGAAGATGGAAAGCTTGACTTGAGTTTGTAGCAAGATCATTAAGCTAAGACAAGGAAATTTAAACTTTAGTGTAAAGAGCTACAGTCTAAAAATCCATTCATATTAGGAGTGCTGTATCTAGGAAGGGTATCCTATGGAATAATGTCATTTGAATTTCATCATCAGCAAAATCCTAAACTAGAATCCATGACTTCTTCTGCCTGAATAACTCTATTCCAGTACGACTAATGTATCTTGCACACCAGGATATGGTATTACTCTTTACCTCCTGCCCTGACTGGCTGGATAATATGGCCATATGCTGATGAAAAACTGCCATGCTTCACCCCAGGACATTTGCATTTCAACGGGGGAAAAAGTAATTTCTGTATATGGACTATGTGTAGGAAGCACTGCAGATTCTGTACAAAGAGAAGCACATCATAGACCCAAGACAGTATTTTTAACAACTAAAGTTGTGATTTTGCTTTTTTTAGTTTCGAACAAAAAAACCCAAGTTGTCCTTTTTAGCAAGTAAATAGCACATAAATAACTGCTACTAAATTCAAAGCAACCAGATGAGATGGTGCTTAGCAGAAAAGATAACAGAGTGGGTTATGACTCGTGTTTGAATAATGTTTAGCACCAAGAAGAGGAAAAGCACATTATGCAATTCTGCCTCCTCTGAAAAGAGCAAATCTTTCTTGTTTTGTTTTTAATTATATATATTAGGAGAAAGAAGCCAAGTTTGAGGTCAATTGCTATTCTAGTAAAATCCAAGCAGACGTAGGATTGTCCTTTATGTATCAATAAGGAAAAATGTGATCATACAAATAATCTGTAAACATATATCATTCATATTTTCCACTCATCACATTGTATTTCACTACCAAACACAGGTACCCCATCTGTTTCCTAGGACATTCAGAGTCAGCCTCTGGAAATGCTATTTTCTCTTGCTAAACATAGCTATTACAGACAGCCCTATTCAGCTGTTATTTGCAAAGCAAAGAAAGTTTTTTATAGCAAATTCCTTTATATCTACTTTTTTGCCAAACAGCAGGGTCAGTGATACCAACTCAGTCTCAATTCCAGCTTTCTTGGATACCACAGCACTCAATTTACATGGGGGAATGAGAAAACAACAAAGTGATAAATTTCAACACAGAACTGAAAGGTTTTTAAGGGAAGAAGGAATTGCAGTAGGGCTCTGAAACACAACAGATTGCAGTCATGAACTCTGGCTAAGAAACAGAGCCACAGGTGGTAGAGCTTGGCAGTGGGAAGCCTGAAGCCACCAAGCTGCCTGCAGTGTTGTCAACAAGAGAGCTTGTAGAGGAGACATTGGTCTGTCTTTCAAAAATTTATATGAAGAAAACACTGAGAGAAAATAACAACACATTTCTCTACCACATCTACATAAGCAAGTCTAATATCCAGGCTAGTCATGCCACTTCAGGTTGAATCCTGGCCTCAACAAAGTAAGTCAGGGTAGGGCAGGATTTGAATAGGAGAAATCAAGTTCTACATGAAGTTTGCAGTGGGTGTTGTGCAGTGCAGTAAATGGCTCTTACTTCTCCTTCAACAGCCTGAAGCCATCTTAGACTGTTAAAAATAATTCTTAAAAAAATATTTAAAAACTGATCTGGTAAAAGGTCAAACTTTATCTGGTCAACAGCATTCAGATGGTCAAACCTCTTGCAGTACAACCCCTAGAGAGGGGTGTCTTTGCTATTTCTAAGCTTATTTAAGAAGAGCGTAGCACAAGACTGTACACTGCAGAAGTTAGCACCAATCCACAATGAACTGTTTATGTAAGAGGATCAAGCCTACTCCCACATTATGAACACCACATTAAATGGAGGTGGGAGAGGTGCAGGCAATGTGGGACCATGACCTTGGACTGCACAACTATCAGAATCTACTTAATTTCATATTAGACATATTCCTCCAAGCAAGATAGAAACCCAGCATGTCAAGAATGAAGATGAAAATTATTGATAAAAACTCACATAGGGAACAACTAAATTTTTAGATGTTGCACTTTGAGATTTGGAGGACTAGAGCAGCTGTGAAAAATCAAAGTTAGGCAAGTAACAGGAACACACTCTTTATACATACATTCAATTCCAACCCTACAAAACATACCACAATATTATTTTAGGGACTTCACATTTCAATTGTTTGTTCAAAATAACGTGGTTTTCCATACGGGTGCACAGACATGTTTTTAGACACTTGTCTCTTTTTACTTTTCCAAATCCATTGGCGACCATGCTGTTACACAGATATAACATTCTATTGGGAGTTTTCAGTTGGAAAAAAAAGCTGTATTTTTTTGCATCCATTGGAATAAAAACATTTTACTTTGTTGCATTAGCCTGAACACCAACAAGCCCAAAGGAACAGAGGAAAAAAATTTAAAAGCATGCTGTTAAGCACTGGGGAGTAGGGAACAAGGGTTACACTTTATTTAAATTTAGACATAAATGAAAAATATTTTTCTATTTGAATTAGACTGTAGTGGTCTTGGCTAGTGGCAATTAAGTGCTCATGAGATGCATACTAACTCATTATTTCAATAATAATGATCCACGCATCATTTTCCCTGTTCCGAAATCATGCAAGCTTAGAAGTACCTACTTTTAAACCTAAGGTTTAGATCTTTTGATACTAAACTTCATCTGTAAATAACTACCTTTTACACTGTAAAATTTATAATGCTCTTTTAACTCAGGTTTTAATTTTCTTAAAATCAGCAGAGAACCAATATTGGTATCAATTAAGAAGCAAAACATTCCAACCAAGCAATCAGAGACAGTCCTCTGGTTTGCTGCCTTATTCTACATTTAGAGAAACATTCCATGGAAAACACTTTTCTGAACCTTTGACTCTTTTATACATCTTTGGAAAAGTAAGATGGACAATTCACTTCAGTCTTAATCAAACATGTCAAGTTCCTAAAAGTTTAAATACTTTGCATTCTAAACATTGTTTCTTTTGATACCACAGACCATGTTACTACTCATCCAGACTGTGTCACATAGAATCTTTGTGGCTCATCTAGATAACAAAGAATATACAGTGAAGTTTCTCTGTTCAGTTACTCAGGTTTCCTGCTAGAACAGTGCACACAGCAGCACTTCACCCTCTGCAGAAAAAAACCCTGTATGGTACAAGGTGTAAGAGAGAGAAAAGCTCACCTGCAGTGTGACGATGTCTTGCCGAGTGAATGGCTCATCTGTCAGGAGATCCTTGTAGCTCTTTGGTTTTATGTTCAGCTGCTCAACTGCCTAACAGCCAGGCCAAAGACACAGATATCAAAAATCTGATTCTTGTGTGTCAATATTACAAGTAAATAGGTGATACCAATAAAATCTTGAAGATCAAATCATAAAGAAAACAATTTCGCCCTCATTCTCAACTGGCAGCTGCAATATTTTTATTGTGGACTTCAACAAATGAGAAGCTTTTGTCCCTCATCCCTACAAAACTTGACAGTTTTGTGTTGTTTGCTGGGTTGCTTTTTTAAAGAGGAACCTTGCAGTCTCCATTCCATAGTTATGTCTATCATTCAAACCAAATTAATCATAAAAATATTGCCAAAATAAAATGAAAAAAACTTGTTTTCCGTTTCTAAGTTCTTACTGGCAAAAGACCCCTGACTTTATCTTACTTACCCAAATGTCCTTTGTGTTCCTCAGATGGAAGTGACAATGTTGTCCAGTACCTCCAGAAGTCCATAAATTAATTCCATGCTTATACTAAACCATTAACTGCTATTATTTCATGTGGTACCACACAGGGCACAAAACCCCTTGGCACAGCCCATTCAGGGAGGCCAGTATGGTACATTGCAGCCAACAATTCTGCAAGAGCAAGAGTTCTGCAGTATTGACAAGGGTGTAACAAAGACCACTCTTAAACTCATCCTTGCCTGTTAACCCCAGCAGCCAAAGCATCCTGCTTGCAGAAGGAACAGAAGATACTTTCTATTTTAACCTGATCTAGACTGCTCTCACAGGTGAGAACAGTTCTACTACACCAGAGGAATGATGAATTCAAAGGATGAATTCAGCCTTTTCCTTGATTGCAATGCTTTCAGCTTGTTGCTCCCTCAGTATCTGAATGTCCCATCAGAATTCAAAAAGCAGATGTTCCAGTGTTCAGACTTTCTATAATACTGGATATGGATTCATTAATTGAGAGATTTATTTGCTACTGAAAAAATAAATAAACCTTGCTTTTACAGTAAGAACTATGCAAAGAAGTCATGATTAAAATTCCACTTGAGTTTACATAAATGTTCACAAAACACAAATAAAAATGCAGTTTAAGTGTCCATTAAGGCATTCTTTCTCCTATTCCCCCAGCTCCAGCTAAAGTGCTCTTTTTTATTCACCGATATGAACAGAAATAGAAATGAGGCAATTTGTGTTTTTGTGATGACACTGTATCAGAAAGAAGACAACAGAAAATTTGTCTATTAATTCAACAGAGAAGCATATAAAAGCTACTCATTTTGAAACAACATTCAGTACATGCAGATCAACTTAAGAAAAGGCTTTAGAAATACTATTTAATCCATATTCTAAAGTTGTTCCTATTTTGAAGGCTAAAGTTGGACAACAATTTGTGAAGTCAGTTCATCTCATGTCCTTTAATTTCCCTGGCTGCAAAACAAGAATAAAATTTACCTGTCTTCCTAAAACTTTTTTTTTATTTTGACTGAAATGCATCAAGTATAAAATATTAATAATAAAATGCAACAGAGAACCTACCTCATAGGCAAACACATTACCAGTAGTCTTGATGGCAACAATATGGGAGTTATTCGTAAATACAGTGAACAGCACTGGACAGTGGTACTTGCCTGATAGAGGGAAAAAAGTGTGAATTTCACATGGAGACCTGTAACTGTTTTGAAATAGTTCATTTCTCTGATCAAAGTGGATGATATTTACATTAATTTTTAATATAAAGTATAACTTCAGTGTGTATTTAATGGCATTTTAATAACGTTTTGATTCTCCAGTGACAGAAAAAGTAACAGTTAAGAGAGCTATAAAACAAACAAGGAAAATGCAGTTTTGAAATCTATTGCCTTCAAATCCTTAACACAGAACTTTGTCCAACTTGCTTGGTTTTAATGAAATACCACAATATAATTGTTACAGTTGTAATCAAAGATCTATTGATAATATGAGCCTGCACCTTGTAATGTGTCCAGTGCTCTGTATCACTCTTGTTCCCAGGAATAAAAGTTTGGCTCATAGCCTACAGAAAACTTCACAACAGCTGCTGTGCTTTAAGCAGAGGGGAGCATTTTGTATTCAAATGTGGCAAGCAGAATGCCATTAAATCTGAACACGTTACTCAATAAGGAACCCAGCTTCTGCTCTAATCAAGCTGTGAATTTTCCCAGGAGGGTCAGCATAAATATTAAGCAAGTCAACAGCAAGTAAACTGATGGAAGGCAATGTAGGAGGAAAAAGAAAAATGTCTGGGTAATCTCAGCAGAAAGCAATTAGAGGAAGGTTATTAATATTTGATCAGTTTGCTAGACCTGGGGCTTTGGGTGAGATTTTTGAAATAAGTTGGGTCTATTTGGTTATTTTTTTCCTAATTACCATTTGAAAATCGAAACCAGCAGGGAGGCCAGAACAGGCTGCTCACAGCACCTGCAGGGACAGGGGAGGCAAACACCTGCAGAGAGTGACCTCTCACTGTGCCACCAGAGGCAGCTCTGCCCCCTGCACAAGTCAAAGCTGAGGCACTTTTGTTAATGCCACCAGGGCTGAAGGAAAGCCACTGCCACAAGGGACTGAAACCCAAGAAGTTTAGAAAGGGATTTTTGCAAGTGGCATCAGGGTATGGCCCAAGCATATCATATCCATGATGGATACAGAAACACACTGGTAAAATGTGAGGCCTCGTTCCAGCTTCAGAAAAAAAACCAAATCACCATATTCTCAGTCCTAGGAAAAGAAAAACTGCTGAGGGCACACTCATGGTGATCTGGATAGAAGGTACTCAACTCATAAATAATCACTGAATGAGAAACTGCAATGCCTGAAGACCTTTTATATCATATTTCTGTGTGAACAGAGAAGATCCTACATATGTAGCAACCTCCACATTATGATTTAGAGAAAAATTCACTGGCAGACAGAAATTAAACATTCAATTTTTGTCTTTTGTTGCATTTTCCCTTGATTGGTTAATTACAGAATGCACCTTTTTAAGGGAAAGGCTTCTAAAACTCTATGGCTGCTGTCCTTCCACCCCAGCATTGTGAGCTGGACTTCTTTAGGGAAAGTATAATGTCATGGTATCTTTCAAAAGCTTTGGCCACACTGACTATTGATCAATTTTTAACACCCTGCTCTTGAGACAGATGGAACACAAGGCGCAGAAAAAATCCATCAGCTACAGAAAAGACTTTGTAATCCATAGATTTTGGTAAGATAAGGAGACAGACGTTCCAGAATTTTATTCCCACCTAATCTTAGCCGTTTTCATTTCAAAGAAATCATTATATGCTTTGTAGAAGATGAATTCATCTCCACTCTTCTCTTTTGTTCCTTCCATGCTCTCTTAGGAGACTGATTTTATATCTTGCAGAAATAAAACTCAAGACAGCTGTCTTGTGTGCTTCTATTCATAAAATCCCACATGTTTATTTAAGTCTAATCCCTTTTATAAACAAAAAGCTGTTCAAAACCAAGTGAACAGCAAATATTGCCACAGGGAAGTTGGAAATAAGATAACGTTACAGAAATTTCACTTTTTCTGATTCTTTCCTTAAAGTAAACACTACCTTAGTGCAGTAGCAGCTAGAGTAAAGCGAAATTGCTAAATAATTTACAGCTCCCCAGTGTAAAGAAAAACAGAAATGGAACTTTTAAGGTAAACATATCACTCACGAGAAGCAATTATTCTACTCAAAAAATAAAAACCACGATAGAGAACACAAATTACTTAAGTTCACCATGAGTAAGACAAACCAGAATTTATTAAAACACTCATTAAGGAAAAAAAAAACCAAAAAAACACCACCACAGAAAATGACTGCACTTACCTTCACTGTTTTTAGCAAAATTCAGCTTTATAAGTGATTTGGCATCTAGTTTCTAAAGAAAATAAAGCATTAAAAAGATTAACCTCAACAGACTGTAACCATGGAAATAAAAGAAAACGGTAACATGACTGTTAGGATTTCAATAGTACATAATTTATTCATAATATATTGCAAGTTATCTGAATCATCAGAACTCTGGGAATTCAAGTCACAGCCCACAAAAACAAGGCTCAGGGAGCCTGAGAACTGGGATACGTTTGTTTACAGGGCTGTATTTGACACAGTACAGTGCTAACCGTGGGGAATCAGCTCCAGGAGTTGCACAACTCTTAGCACAGACTGAAAGGGGAGATTGCATGAAAAGCTAAGAGGCAAAGATCATTGCTGCTGCTCAGAAAGGGCATTCAGCAGGGACGTCTGATGAAAGTCATAAAGCCAGCAAACCATTCTGGCAATCAAGCTCGATGCCTTTTCTGATATTAACTGTAATTTTCCTTTTACTCAGGAAATGTGCAGCAGAGCTCACATGACAGCCAGCAATAATAAAGAGAAACGGAGGCACAAGTTCTCTGAAGAGGCAGTTGGGGTCACGAAGGGAGTCCCAGGAGGGATTTTCAGCCACTTAACCCCCAGGTAACCATTCCACTGAAGTGACAGCCAAGGTTGGGATAATGTTCTTCAGTTCTAGAGAGGATACTGCAAGTTAAGCTACTCCTGCTCTCCCACGCTTCATCAGAAGGAGCTCTATGGCATTTTTCTGCTACCCTCTCTCTGGAAGGGTTTTCTGACATGGGAAGAGAAGAGCTGTCAGGCTGGCAAACATTTCTGGACAATCAGGCTGCTCCTGTCCTGCTATCTTCCCTAAGACATGGAAGCTGCAAAGACACCCAAAATAACAGTGAGCCTTCAGTAACATGCCAGGCCCCCAGTCATTCCATGGGTCAGTGTGTGATTTGGGTACATCACTGGCACGACAGGGCACATCACAGCCTGAGTGACCTCACCAGCACAGCCCACCGGGATGGACAGGCAGTGCTTTACTGTGGCACTCAGTGGAGACCAAAGCCCAGCCCAACAAGCTGCAAGGCTGAGTCAGGATCTGAGACTGCTAAAAAACAAAGCCTTTGATTGTATCAGCTGTCAGAGACAGTTTCACTGCCAAATGGATCCTTAAAAGCACACACAGCACAGGCCTTTTAAAAGAAACAATCGGTTCTCTTCTCAAAACATGCACCTGAAGAGATTAGGGAGGTTTTTATAACCCAGACAGCTCTTTATAAACAGTAGGAGTGGAGATCTGCCAGTCCCGGTGCCGACACTGCTACTTCAATCATTATGGTAAAGAGCAACAAAGAAAAGTGTGAAACTAAGTTAGGAGGCTTTCTGTGCCTAATCAAAATTCATATTCTTGTTTTACAGAGTACATGTTATGACAGCTGGACTCATTCGTTTATAGGAAGGCGCTTCTCAAACTGCTCTCAACCAACTGGCAGGCTCATTTGCTGCCAGGAAGGTAACCATTTCTCTAATTTATTAGCAGGAAGAGCAATGAGAGCTAGGAGGAATAAGATGGGAAGGAAAAAAAGAGGCCAGGTTTGGTTATATTTAGTTACGTGATAGAAGAACAGTACTGCTGCTTTTCCTTAAGTGAATTCTCAAAAAAACCCACCCCAAACACTCCAATATCTGCCCACTGCTGGGGTACAAAGAAGGACAGCAAAGGCAACGGGAGCTTCTGAAATGACTAAGTGAATGCAGAGTTTTATTTATTTATTTTTCTTCTTACAAGAACAAATTTATCAAAGAAATAGTAGGGGAACTGCAGAGTTGCCAAAATGAGCATCTGATCCTGGACAGATCTGTTCAACCTAAACAACTATTAACACAAAGCAGCATCCATCTGTGCACATGTTGTGCAACAGCCCAAAAATTATGTTTCAGAAAAAGCTTCTTTAGAAATACAACCAGTGGAAACATTTATAATTTCAAGGAAGGTCCTTAAATTATCCTCCTGGCAGACCTGAGCTATGCCCAAAACATATGAGCATCTTTAAAGAAAAATGGGAACAGTTCCATAAGAAACAGCTTAGCATGATTGAAGATTCAGATTTATAACTTTTGACAGAAATTTTGCAGAAAAGACAGAATAAACTGCTGTGAAGACTTTAAAGGTAGCAAAAGCTGCAGTGCACTGTTTCATCTGTCAACCTATGATGTATTGTTAGAAGTGCTGCCAAGTCCTCAGACTCTCATTCCGCGCCCAGGGAAGTAGTATGGTATTTCAGGTCATATCTTTCCATAATATGGAAAAAGGTTATTTTTCAGCCTCAGTTACTCATGGTGCATCAGCTGCTCATGCTGGATCTGCTCCCCACAGAGACCAGTACTTACACAGTCTTCTGTCAACAGTAAATAAAAAAACAGTGATTGTCATACAGGAGTTGAAATAGTGCCTGGAGTGAGAACTCTGTAGTGAAGTGCTGTATGAATATTACAAACTTTTATTGCCACAGGCTGTCCTTCTATCAGGCCTCTCTTGAAGAAGTGACCTTAGCATGTCAACTCATGCCCTTCAGAGCAGCTCTGCTTTGGCATGCGTGGCAAGGCAAGAGGGGGATTTAGCACTTTGTCAAAGGAAATCCTTGGAGCCTTAGAACAGCAAAGCCAGATAATGATGTGCTACAAAGGACTGCTCAGTGCCCAAGACCAGGCAAAAGGATCTGGCAAGTGCACCCAGAGCAGCCACAGAGGAGAGAGTCCACAACCAGGAGCTCCAGGAGGTTCGGTTTTGAAACACCTACACATTACCCAGGAAAGTGTAAAAGGACATGATAGAGGCACACTGTGTAATATCATTTTTTTCCTCTCAAGTTCATAATTTCACACGAAAACAGGATTATCTTGCATGTGGGTGAATCTCCTTTTATTTATTCTCCATCAAAAGTCAAAGCTTTCCAAGCACCATCACACAGTTTGTTGCCATGGAAATGACAGTTATGCCACAAACGGGCCGATCTTCATGGGAAGAGATAGCAGGAATGAATGAATCCCAAAATGAGTTAAAGTACTTGTTTTCATGTATTTTTTATTATTAATAATGCTTAAGAGAGAAGAAATATTGCATACATAGCTCAAGTTCAAAACTATTTTCAACCTGAGTTTCCCTGACTCACACCCACTATCCAGTTTCAGCCACACTCCAGTTAAGAAAGCAAGAGGAAAAAAAAGTGTTTATTAAAAACACTTGATCTAATTAAATTCTAAATTCCTAATGACAATGAAATGGCCACAAGCATCTGCCACTTCCCTTAAGCAGAAATAAGAGCCGCATATTCCCTTCTAAAAATATTTTATGCAGAAATACTGGAAAGCAGGCGCATTTCATGGCACGTAGTGCCAGCTGCTCCACAGCAAGGAAGGGCTAAAAAAAAAACCAAACCAAACGCAAAACCGTGCGAGCTCTTTTCTCAGCTGACTCCTCTCTCGCAGGCACACTTCCACAAAGGCAGCCAAGGCTACTTTTGGCCATGACCTACTTTCTGCGGCAGGAGCAGCCCCTCCGCCCCGCGCGCTCTCATCTGTCAGCTGACAGCAGCGGCTCCTGCGGATCCCAAAGGGCAGCACCCTTTACTGCCACCGCAGAGGTGCCGACCACGGAGGTTAGTGGGGCACTGTGGCAGCTCCCGCACGCAACACGCCCGTTGCTTGGAATGAAATCATTCTCAGTCATCGCTGGTGTCTCATGCAGATATGACCTACAATCCCCACGCACCAATTAGTTACACTCGCTGAATCTCTGGTCTGTGGCTGCACGTTCTTCTTGTTAATAAGGCTCTGACCCTGTTGGATAAGCAGCAGCCTGAAAGCAATCAAAAAGGGCTCCGCTGATTCTGTGCCCACAATGGGCAGAGTTGGTGACGTGCCGCAAGAGCTGTGTTTAGTAAAGACAGACCTTCCCACCCTACCAACAGCAACTGAGTAAGTGTTCAAACATTCAGCACTTGGGGATTGGGCCCCCTGATCAGACACACTGAATGGCCTCTGTCAGGAACACACAAAAATCCAAGGAAGCTGGTGTTGGGGTTGTGGGGCCAGGTTTTGGTAGTGGGGGCTCCAGGGGTGGCTTCTGTGAGAAGCTGCTGGAAGCTTCCACTGTTCCAGCCAGCTCCGGGATGGACACGCTGCTGGCCAAGGCTGGGACAATCAGAAATGGAGGTAAAGGCATCTGGAATAACATATCCAAGAAGAAAATCTCTCCTGGCCCTTATCTTAACCCATGAACACCCAGTGATATTTTCTCTTCCCTGTCCAGTTGTGGAGGGCAGTGAGAGAGGGACTTTGGTAGTGCCTGGGGTCCAGCCAGGACCAACGCACTACATGGGGAAAAATTAACGTGCCACATCTGAGCTGGCTGATAACATGAGGTCAAAAATCATTCAGAGCTGGCATGGCCATTTGATGGGTTTTCATCCCATCAAAACAAGAAACAGTTATCTTAAGCAGAAGAGAAAGCCAGAACAACTACTAATATTGAAATGCAGTGTTGCCTACCAAGTACCAAACTTAGCTTAGCAACAGCAAATGAAATTGGTATTACATTCTTTGGTTCCTCTGAAGATGAGACTTGTTACATATAACTTTACATACAACTTCCCATTTTAAGAAGCCTTCTTACAATTTTCCTTGCTATAAAATCTTCCCAAAAAAATAGGGACATGAGTTCAATGAATATACTGGAATAACTCCATGTATAATGTTACTTATTTCAGATTTTGTAAATGGATTTAGTGATGATAAAGGGCATTGGAAATCCTCAAGTCTACACATTAGGGTTTGCAATTGGAAACAGCAGCACTGTTTTAACAAGATAAGCTATCTATATGTAGTTTAACACTCCATGAAAAATTTGGCCTCAGCAGTCAAGAGGCCAGAACAGTCTCACAATTCAAGGTATCAGTTCTGTATTTAATTCAACAGCAAAAATGCTTAATATTTATCACAGCTGCCTACTTAATGCTAAAAAGATACCCTCAATTCACATTCTTGGATGAAGTTGCTGTTTAACTGCCATTTTCATGTAGTGCTGGGCTAGAATGGAAATTGGACACAGAAGATCCTTCATTACACACTTCTAGACCACTGTATTTACACATTTAAAAGTTAATTAAACTGACACCATATGGTCACCAAAGCCTTGTCCGGAGAACCATAAAGATATGCTTGATAACATACATGGTTTACAGATACCAGCAATAATGCTGCTCTATCAAAGAGCACATTAACAGGAATTACCATGAGAAAAAGACGTGTAGCTGCATTGCAAGATCAAACCTGCAGTCTTAATGCAGTCAAAAGTCTACCAATCCAGAGACCCACAGCCAAACACAGCACAGTTCAAGGAAAATAAAGCTTTGCAGAAGCACCAAAAATCTAGTCTCCAATTTTAGTGAAAAACAGGCAAGTAAAGATCTGTGGGAAACCTCAAGCTGCATCTCATTTAAGGCTAGAGCGCTTCACAGCTGCTAGTTTTTCAAGTGTCACAGTCACAAAATCCCATCCAATGTGCACACTTACACCAAAACACAGAAAAGGAAAAGAAGAAGCCATCTGTTCAGTCTGTAAAACCTAGATGTAAATACTTTCTTGCTGTAAGGGACATAATGCGTTAGAAGTAATGGTGGACATGTTTATCCACCTGTGCCCAGAGGTGGGTTACTGGATCAAACACTGCCCACCATCACCAGAGTCAGCAAGGTGTGAAGGAGGAACAGCAGCTTGGCCAGTCACTCATGACACTGAAGGGTTTTAAATGTCTTTTTTTGATAAAGCACTTGAACAGTAAGTAGAAGCAAATCTCATCTTCTTCGCCCTCACTGTTTCCCAAAGATACAGGGAATTGAAAAATAAATCCCTTTTTTAGGACAGATAAAGGCTAACTCTTAGTAGTGCTGGGTACACTGCTGTAAAACACACAAACAACTCTGGAAAAGAAAGAACCAGCTATCCATGTTTGTCAGCAACAAAGGAGAGAGGGAAATTTTCAGAAAATCCATCAAAAGGAGGAGTTATCTGTCAGGATACAACTCAGTGGGATTTTCATCCCCTTGATTGCCCCTTTGTTTTATGACCATTTTGTTATGACACATGACTTCCTGGTCCTTCCTCAGGGCAGAAATCATGTCCTCATATGTTTCTATCCAGGGGCCTTGAAAATTTATGGTCACTAGTCAAATATTAACTCATTTAGACTGTTGACTAAAAGCTAATAATTTCTGAGGCCAATGAGGTAAAACGACACGGCTCAGTTGCTGCATATTGAAGAGTTCATCTCGTTCAAAGTGATTCTGGGCATTTGAGCAGCAGCCTGTGTCTGCTGCCCCAGACAAAAATGCACCTGGAGAGAGATCCTTAACGACAACGGCTGCAACCACCCGTGTCTGAAAGGCTGCTACTGCCCACAGAAATACAGGCAGCAACATTCAACTGGAAACAACAAAAAAAAAGAGAAAAGGAAGAACTACTGCTCGTCCTGGCTAACTCTAACTTATAAATAAGTACCTGCTTCTGAAATGACCCAGCCTACCAAACGAAAATGCAACAAATTCTCATTTTCTCAAAGTACCTTTCCTGTCTCAACACATACACTGAAATGGTTTTTGGTTTTACACTATCATGTGTAATATATCAAATATTATCAAAGTATTTCAGGAAGAGATCAGAAAATATTTTCACTACTGTACCAGGCATTAACACAGCTTTTACTGTGTATGATTAAGATTAGCTGTGTTCAAAGAAGATATATTAAAATTTAACAGATGTGGAGGAGAACTGTGACCATGTAGGGTATGAAGAACTTAAAGGCATGAGGAACATGTGAGAGGAAAATAAAAGTCTCAACAACAAAATGTCAAGAAAGCATTGAATTCCTCTGTGCCAAATACAGCTATAAACACTAACAGAGAGAAGCACAATTTTGGCACCAATATAAACAAGACTAAGCTGGTCAAACCCAAAATTTACAGAAGATATGTATCAGATCAAAAACCATCAGCAGAAGCTCTCAGCAGCCACAGCAGGCAGAAAGCAAATGCTGGTTCAAGACAGAGCACACAGTTTGCAAAGCAGACTGAGAGAGTGGAGGACCTCAGACAGTCTTCCAATTTTCCATTCCTGATCATTTCACTCCTCTTTCTGCAACACACAAAAACCAAGATGGATTTGTCTGAATCATTTTTCAACAAAGCTTCCCTTGGCTTTATTTCTGTAAGCTTTGTTCTCTGCTCTGTAATAAGCTATTACTCACCCAGAACAAAACTGTATTCTCACTACACACTGAAACTTCTCTTACGAAATAAACAAGAAAAAACCCTCACTTCAAATATATAGGAAAAATATGGTAAGTTTAACATAAGGGGGAAAAACGGGACAATTGACATTTAAAATTATGCAATATCTGAAGACCTGACCGAGTTGCATCAGACAAATTAAGGAATATACTTTGAATTTCAAAGCTGAAGGCGTGCTGACTTCCTCTGACATGTACGTGAAAGGAGTTCTCTGGAGAAAAATTAAAAATCTCACTTATACATCACTCTTATTACATCCAAATGAGACCTGAAGTTACTGATCCACCTAAATGATCACTTGTTTCCAAAGCCCCAAGGCGAAAACACAGCAGACTACTTGGATTTCAGGTGCTGTGCTCTGATGTTGAGGGAAAAATAAACAATGAGAGGGATATGACTCACTCCTGAATTCTACATAATGAAAATTATCTCAACTGGTCAAACTATTTAGCTCTTAATTAGGCAGTCCCAGCAGTCTAGATATGGAAAACTGATGTGGACATAGCCTGCCTGTGGAAGTCTCCACAGCATTTTCCTGCTGGTATTTTGTATCCAGGCAAAAGATGAAAATGCTCAAAGTAAGCACAATCTCTTTGGAAACAGTAAGTGAAGAAAACTTTTCAAGACAAAACGATGGAAAAGCACAAGGAAAATCTGACTCCTGCTTCAACGTGCCATTTTTAGATGATCATCAGAATAGTGAGGTAACATTACCACCAGGTTACAGAAAGGTCTCAACAAACACTCTGAAAATGCATCCCACTGAACATTATCTATGGCTATTGCATTTTCCTGACAGTGTACACTGCTACACTGCCCTGAAAGAGGGCACCTTCAAATCACAGGGTTTTGTCTAAGGTCATCCATTATTTGCTGCTCATTATCTAGAAACACACCTGGAACAACACAATTAAAGCAGCAATCTGCAGTAAATCACCTCACAGACCATATGAACTGAGTTAAAAGCCGTTGTCACTGTTGATTTAGTCAGTAAGGGTCACAAGAAATTGGAACTTGCCCTCCTCCCAGTTCAGGCCTGAGATTTGTTTTTCAACCCGAGATTGACTCAGGGTTGGATGAGTTTGGCTGTGACTGTGATCTCGACACCTCTGACTCAGTAATGTGTGAAGCTCATCCAACCCACTTTCAGGAATCCATTCCTGAAACACAGGCACCATGCACAGATTATGTGACAGAGGTGGAAAGCAATTTGTAGTGAACCATAGAGTCCTGGAACTTAAACTGTATTTTAACACCTGTTCCTACTTGGTATTTCCCACATTGCTCACACACTACAGTTTCTTTATTCAGAATCTTGCAAAAGTAGAAAAAATACCTAAGCCCTGTTTCTCATTTTGTTCACTCCTCAGGTGAAAAAACAATTATCAATGTTTTCTACTTCTATCTCTATGCTTTCAAAATATAAACAGGGTAAAACCACTTTTATGTTTAAGGAAGTTTCACCTTTGCTCCAATTTCTGCATCCTTTTCAGACAGGATTTCCCTTACTTAGATAGCCAAAGACTTTTTTACTGCATAAAAAAAAAGCATTGTAAGGTTGTTTGTTCATTTTTTTAAGTGGGATTAACAAATTAACAGTAAAAGAATGAATCTTCTTCATATCCTCATCATTAAACCAGGTCTGCAAGCTTCACTGCAAAACCAGCAACTGATTTCCATGGGATCTAAGAGACTCACTGAAATGCACTTGACCAAATCAAAAAGAAACCATGATTTCAGCAACAAAATGAAGTAACAATAGCCACCAGCATTTGGAAGATAAATATATTTAAGAAATATGTTTAAGAAATATCTTCCAAGTTTCAAAATAACAGATTTAGTTGTAATTTTTTTCTTTTGTGGGTAAGAAGTTATAGGTTTTGAAAATGCTGTAATTATTATGGCAAGCATCATCTTACCAACCTTACTTCAAACAAATGACTTATAAAAAGGGCACTGTTTACATTCCTAATAGAGTGCTGGAGGGAGGAGGTGTCCACTGCAGGCTGTCATTGCTGCAGGGCCTTGCAGGTACAAGCTCTCTGGTGCTTCCAAAGTCTGGATCAGACAGGCATACTGCAGGAGCCAGGCACCTGTACTGCCACAATTGTTTGATCATGTTAGTTATAATTTCACCCCAAGTCAGCTTTATTTGGTAAATACAGGATTAAAGAGTGTGGGAGAAAAATAGCAAATATTTATATTGTACACAGAGCAAAGCTTTGCGTCCAGCTCTCTCTTTTCAAAAGGCAAATGTCTCACTGGGACAAGTCAGGGATTTTTAGCCTTCTGATTCCAAAGCTGGTTCTCACTTTCCACGTCAGTGGCTCTGCCTTCTATTACTTCATCCTATGCACCAGACTCCTCTTCATGGTTATCTTCAGAGGCAGACCAAGCAAAAGGCTTTTCTAACCTGTAAAAACCCTCAGAAAATTATAAAAAATTTCCTTCTTAAAATAGTGAGAAGCTAAAACCTTGTGATGCTTAAGAAAATTAAGTGACGCTCTCTGGCCTGCAGGTCTGGATCCTAACCTTGCACGAGACAGGGCACAACACAAATTCTGTTCTGCCTCATTCAGAGCAGACATGACTCTCTGTCTCATAAATCCACCACACACATCTTCAGGTCTCCTAACCTGACTCACAGGCTAGGCTTAATTAACTGCACTGAATCAAATTAACTGGCTTTCCAGTGTCCAAAAGAATTCAATTCCCACAGAAAAGGAGGAACCAGGGACAAAGACAGCAGCTACTTCTGAGAGCAGGGAACAGAGAGATTTGCCCAAGGTTATAGAGCCTTGATAGGGGCTGAAAGTACAGCCACAACAATCTGGCCTGCCCACACACAGTCAGAATGTCACTGAACCAGAGTGGAAAAAATAGGTATTGACATCAGACACATTACAATGCACAGAAGGAAAAACAGCTCAGCCCACATAGAACATATCCATGCAACAAAGAACACCAATTTCCTTGAAATTCCTGTCAAAAGGCACGCTGCTCTATCACCTGTTCATATTTGAGATTCCAACCAAGCAGACATGCTCTGGCCAATCTCACTCCTTGAAACAGGTACCCTGAGCCCAGCTGGCTGCCTCGTGTGGGCATGCTGGTCAGGCTGTCAGAACGTCACTACATGAAATGCTCTGGCAAGCCTGCAACTCTCTGCAAGCCCAAGAAGCCAAAGCGCTGTTGTCAGTATAAAGGAATGAGCTAACTACGAATTTCTGCTTTATTTTATGCAATTTTAGCGTAAGGATAAGCCAGGGCAGTGTCCTGACAAAGCTGACAAAAAAAGTGAGGCAATGCCAACTGACAGACTCTAGTTCAGCTGTGAGAAATTTACTGCTTCTTCCAAAATTATTGGTGTAGCAGTACAACAAGCATTTTTTACCACAATGCATTGTTAAAGGGTGCTGGTCGGGAATAATCTAAAGTTACTTTCTAGAATAGCTCATGGTAAATTCTAGACAAAGGTCAACAGTGATTTGCATTGCAGCATTTCTTTAAAAACAAAGGCTAGTCCAATAGTTTAGGATTGAGAAGAATCAGAGAAGGCATTTGTAGATCAGTTCACAGATATCCAATTAATAAAAGACTAGCACCGTCCTACCCCCTGGAGCACAGCAAAGATAAATATATTAATGACTGCAAGGATCTCCAGTTCTCCACTGAGGGGTCCACTTTGGAAATAAGACAGCTAGACAGAACTAGTGACTGCCAGGAGTGCCCCATTAACACCCCATTTCCAAGTAGTCTATTGACTTCTCTAAAGCATCGTCCTGTAGCAAACCACAATTAGAGAAGTACAAGCCACAAAGGGTTTCATTACTATTTTTTACTTCAAGACAAATAAATGGAAAAGTTCTCCAACCTGTGCAAAGTAACTCCATAAATTAGTGCACACAACACCGCACTGCAGATATTCGGGCTCAATTCCTTTCTAAATAAATTCAGAGTCCTGAGTTTCTCTAAGCCACCAATTCATTACAAAAGATACTTTCTGGTTTCCATGAGTAAGCTGCACAGGGAACAGGGGGTGCACACACAGTGAGAGATTCAACAGAGGACAGAACCAGAATCCAGAGATGCACAAGCTCAATTCACTGACTTCCTCTGCCACTTCCTCTGCCTTATCCCAGCACTCCTGTCCCATTCCTGCCCAATGCCACCCTCCTCTTCCAAAAACCTGAGCTACCCTCTGGGAGGCAAAGTCTAAATTACAATCCTTCTTTCAAGCTCACTCTTCAGCTTAGAGCTCCACAGGGCTGGATTCAGCAGGGCTGTGTGCTACTCTGGAGAACATGTGTCTCCTTTTTCTTCCAATTGATCTGGAACACCTTGGTCCTGTGGAGGAGAGAGCTGTACAGCACCACAGAACAAGAGAGGGGAAGAAAGCTCCCCGGACAGTGGTCTAGAGGAAAAGGGGGGGATGCACATTGAGCTGGAAGAGAACTACAGATCAACTACAGAAGCTCAAGTCTGGTAAACTAGCAGGTCTGAAGGCCTGACTTCATTTAAGCATTTCTGGTTCACCAAGTATGTTCTGCACAGTCTCCCTCTGTCTCCATTACACAACACATCATGCACGTTACACTTCTTGCTTAGCACCTCCTCGAAGCAATTTTAAACCCCATCATGGCTCACAGTCTGCAATGAGCTGCTCTGAGCAAAGAAAATTGATCTGGTAACACCCCAAAACTCCCAACCAATGCAGAGAGCAGCAAAGTGGTGAGAGGCTGGTGAAAACAAATGAAATAGTTGTAATTTCATTCCTTCTCAACAACACACGGGCCTCTTCATGTGTGAAGAAAGACCTTCAATCATCTCACCACTGCACAAACACACCTGCAGGAAGATATTAAGTCTCAGACAGGCTGTTCATGTTTAGACTTTGAGATGCTCCATCTGTATTTAGCTGTTGCTCGTATCAGTCTGACAGGAAAATCTTTAACCAAACACAATATAATTCAGAAGGAATCCCACAGCCCAGAGCCACCGGCAAACCTCCCCAATCCTGGGCAATGGCTGCCACCCAGTGCCTGGAAAAGTAACTGCACACAGGGAAGGAAAAGACAAATCTCAGTCGCCCAAGCAACAGTTTCTGCTTAAAACTTTCCTCTGTGCCCTCATAAACAACGCACTTTAACACATCAGAAAAAAAAGATAATTCCAACAGCGAAATATCTCCTGTACTTCATGTTTATTCAGTGTTTTATAACTTCATGCTGCTACAGAAAGCAATCTCTTCATGATTATCATTTATGCAGAAAAAGGGAGA
The DNA here is from genome assembly GCA_013400175.1 of Phainopepla nitens. Lineage (NCBI taxonomy): Eukaryota > Metazoa > Chordata > Aves > Passeriformes > Bombycillidae > Phainopepla > Phainopepla nitens. Next base: position 36,156 of record VXBQ01005386.1, on the reverse strand, counting down.
AGAAACCCACAAAGGTTTCTCTCACAGTGAACCACCATGACAGGAGCTTTCTGAAACATACTGTCACGATAACTCAAAATATTTTTTAGTGTAAGTTTACCATGCATAATATCATCTACTAATCTCCTTAATCTGCATGATGGCAAATACCCTTTGGTTTAGGAAACATTGCTGCAAATTTAATCCCAGATGGTGGTGCCAGCCCCTTGCCCTGTAGGGACCAGAATTCTGCTTATATGAGGCAGCAGTAGAATCTTTTCCATCAATGACCAGCCAGGCTTTCTGGGCAGCACCAGCATCACCAACAGTTTGTATTTCCACCTGTACAATGTTCATTATGCCACAGCTGGAAGGCAGGCAAGATACCCTGGGAGTTCATATAAATGAACCACTCACCTCTGCCCTATTTACAACCCAGATTACAAAAAATAAATAGAAGTAATGCTCTCCTTTCTTCCATACATCTTCAAAACTGCACTCCTATTCAACTTCTTTTGCTTTCACTAAGCAGAAGTTGGTGTTTAGTTTTTCTAACACGTGAAATCAAAAACTGAGCACAAAGAAAGCAAAGACATGATGTGAATCCACCCATCATTACTTACTTCTCCCGTGATTGGATTGGTTCCGTACTTCTTTATCCAAGGTACAATGCTCCTGAAAAGAGAAGGGATAAAGTAACTCATGACAAGCACCATCAGAAACCTCTGCTGATGGCCATGACTGGTTCTGCCAACTTCCTAATACCAAATGATGATTCCACAGCTGTAACCAGTTCAACAGCACAAAATAAAGCTAAGTACAGACAGGAACTTACAGGATGTCAAAGACTGTCCCATCTGGGGTGCAAACTGGGTATTCAAATGGCTGCAGAGACAAACTAGAAAAAAGAGAACACAGGCTTGTTAGCAAAACCAGCTGGAAATCACGCTGTAACTGGCAATCACATTCAGCATCTCCTGTTAGGGATGCTCCCATAATCCTGGCAGCTGTTAGCTCACAGGTATGGAAGGCAACTTCCTGAACTACCCAATTTACCAGAATTTCTAACCCACTTCCACCAACTTTCTTCCTTCGCTCCTGCCCTTCAAGCAGTAAGCTCTAAACAGAAAAAAAAAATAGCAGAAATATTCTTCAATCTACCTTAACCTCTATCTTAGCAAGATGAGTGACTGACCAAGCACATTCTAAGCCCTGATTTGAGCCCTGATGACATAGATTTGAAAGACTGGGATGTACACAGTAACTGTTCTGCATTATTTCATCACTTGAGTAGCCTTTCAGCCCTCAGCTCCAACCTCTGCAGATACTGATCATGGGTCATGCAGACTCTGTTTCAGTTCTTATTCAACTTTTTCTTGCCACACTACTGCCACAGCAGGCACAAGTCAATGAAACGAACTGCCTCAGCAGAAAATGGCTTTAGTTCAGTGTCAATAGCCTGATAAACAGGTGTGTCATTAAATAATGATAATGTAAATTTGTTTTCTTACCTGCAGTGATCAAAGGATAAACGTCTAAAATTGGTTCGTGGAAGGTCTGTTTACGGAAAAAGAAAACCCACACAACAAACTTAATAAACACATGGTATTCTAGGTAACAAAGAAACATTGGAAAGTTACATATTGCTACATAAACGGTGCCAAAGTACTAATGACAAGGATGAGTACCCTAAAACTTGTGAAACTGTAACTAAAATTTCTGAACTGAGTTACACTGCCGGAAAAGGATGGGAAGAGAGCTGCGACAGAGCGGCAGCGCTGAGTTTAAATGTGACAATTACCGCCCAGGCTCTGCCCCACCAGGGGCACAGAGCCGGCGGAGGGCGGGGACGCTCCTCGGGCCAGGAACGCGGCATTTCCGAGCAGCACCCCGGGCTCAGGCCGCAGCCGGCGGTCGGAGCTCGGCACCCGCCGCCCCGGGGCTCTGAGGGAGGGCCCGTCTCCCCTCACCTGATTTCTTGCCGCCGTAGAACTGCGTGTACTCGGCGCACGTGATGTACCTGCGAGACAGGGGGGTCACTGAGGCACAGCACAGACACGGCCCCGCACAGCCCGGCCCCCTCCCCGCGCCCCCCGCTCACATTTTGTCCTTCTGGTGCTGTCGCTTGCCCATGGCGGCGGCTCGCCCTGCCCGGCCCGCGCCGCGCCTCAGCCCAGCGGNGCGTTCCGGGGCCGCGCCGGGCCGCGGGAGCAGCCCGGGAAAGCCGGGCGTGCTCAGTCCCCAGAAGGTTGGTGGCACCTCAGAGCAGCCTTCCAGCCGCTTCACTAAAACATGTTTTCTTGCCTGGAATTTAAAATTTTTGTCTTCCTGGTCTGTTGAGCAGTGACAGAACCTCCCAAGAAAAAAAGGGTAGGAAAACCTACTTGGTGTCTTAATATGGATACGGCTCTTCACAAAAAGTATTTCAGTGTCTCTTCAAAGACTTAACAACAAAGAATTTACTGTCCCTTACCTAATTATCTTTAAATCCCGTTAAAGAGCCTTCATGACAAGCCTAGTATGAACAGCTCAAGGCTGAACAGGATGGTCGGAGTCCGGATCCCTTGTCTTTAGCAGGAGGAAACAACCAGTTGTTGTGGAGCTTTCACTTATCAAACACCTCCAAATCCATCCATGCTCCTTTTTTCCTTCCTTGTTGAACCAGCAGCCTGACAGCTGCCTACACAGAGCCACTGGAGTGACAGCCATGGAAGTGGATAGCCAGGCTCCCCTGACAGCACCAGGCTTTGGCCTGGACTGCCCTTCTCCCCTGAAGACGGTGCTCAGCTCCTGCTCTAATCCCAGCACTTCGTCCTTGGCTGCATCCACGAGCACAAGGTGAGCACAACTGCTCTGCTTCCAGGCGGTTATACTAAACGATTTCTGAAGGTCCATGACTCTATGTTGTTATGGTTCTCCTCTGAGGAACAGAATACTTGTTCCCACAAGCGTAGTCTAATTGGCAACAGCATATGAATTATTTACAGCATCACAACTGGTTTTTGCTCTCAGACTCTTCAGCCACAGCAGCACAGCTCCTCCTTGTCCTGGCTGAGGGTGAAGGATATGGTTTGTTAGATGTTTAGGGGAGAAACTGCCCTTTTACAAGGGTTTAAATACACTTAATCATTTCGATTCTCCTACTCAAAAACATTTCAAAGCAAGGCATTGAGGCACACCCAAACAGCAGGGCCTGCAAAGAACCAACCTCTTCACTTGCACCTTTTCCAGCACCAAGTACACTCCAGGAAAACAAAACAGCTTGATTTGTTTTCAGTGAAATTCCCAAAGCTCTCCATAAGGAACAGGGCCATAACTGCAGGAAGCTCCTTCCTTGCTGCAGTGCAGGCACTCTGCTCAGGGTGAGGGGAGCCTGTTTGGCTCTGGCTGAGGTGATGAGCATTCCCACACAGCTCCTGCTCCCTCGGCCGAGCAGGGGTCTGGGGCAAACGCTGGAGCTGTCCACAGACATCAGCAGCACTTGTCTGATCTCGTTTTCAGAGGAAAGAACATCCAGACAATTATTTATTTCCAGACACATTACCATGATTCAGCTTGTGTTGACATTCCTGGAGATGCCTGTGTCCTTTGTAATAATTCAAGACCATGTTTTTGCTTTTTGTTTTTTTTTAAACCAATGCAATGTTCTTTTATTTCGTACTTACAAAAAGAGCCACCCCATTGTATCCCTCCCCCTCCCCCCAAAATGCCTTTTACAAACATTGAAAAATTAAAAACCTGATGATGACATGTTAATTTGGTAGAATTACTTTGAAACATAGCCTTTGTAATTAAACTCCTACAAGATGACTTTGTAGTGATAGCCTGATTATCGGCCAAATAAAATTCCATATTACAAGTTAGCAAATTCTAGTACAAAAATAGTCCATGTGTTAGAACAGCCTCTTATTATTATTATATTCACAGGAAAGAGTCTATTGGCTGCATAATACCTTAATATTTATGAAATTTCTTTTTATGTGGCTCATTCATCTAATTTAATATAGTGTTGAGCCTCAATAAATCCTCAGGCAAAAAACCCTAAACAGGGTTAAATATGCTGTTCAGTGTACTCTGAAGTACTGTGCTTTTCACAGGACATCCAAGAAACCGCACAAACAGTTCTCAGCTAGTTTTAATATTAAATGAGATCCAGATCCAAAAGGATCCCCTGAAGTACATATCCATGACTTCCCATAGAAACAGAGGTCACAGCTTCAATGGTCAAGTTTCACTTGGGAAACTGTCGAGCTCCTCCACTCATCATTTCCAGGAATCCGCTGGGACCTCTGCGCACAGCCCTTCTTCAGGAGTGTCCCCACTGGCCGGGCTCTCGCTCCTCTTTTGTCTCTGGTTAATGCTGTTCAGCAGTTTCTCTCGGACCAGGCCCCACAGGCAAAATCTGGGGACATGCTACTTGTCTCTCAAGATGTCCAGCTGCTCTTGATACTCTGTGAAAAGCCTCTGGAAGCGGAGGTTCTGTCCAATAACAGGAAGAAGCTCTTTCAATAGTTCTCTCTTTCGTAAACCCTGCACAGAAAACACAAAAGCATCCTCAGAACCTATTATTTGTTATCATGAACATATTCCATAGATCTCTCTAAGATTCATGCCCTTTTTCCTGCCTAGAGAGAGCTGTGTATTTTATGTTCTCACTCTGCTTCCATGACTCCCAGAATAAAAACTGTCTTTACATTTACACACTCATGAAGCTGGAGCAGCCTCTGCAGTTCCAGACTCCAGGCTGTGTTCTGAGAGGGAAGACATGTCTTTGGCAAGCCCCTGTTTCAAAGCTGCTGTCTGAACAATGTGGAGAGCTGAACATGCAACTCTCCTTCTTGTGTATGATACTCAAGACAGCACCAGAGCTGACACTGGGGCAAGAAGCATTTGCCTGTGGTTCACATGGAATAAATCTCAGTGCCAAGGGAGAAAGCCTACTTATGTGAGCAGAGCAGAGTATGTAAAGGATAATACCCTGTAATTTTTATGGGAAACTCTTCCTTCTTCCTCATTAAACTATTATCAGGACTTACCATAACTGTTGATTCCCACTGACTTCCAGCTGAGTAATGGACTGGACCCAGTAAGTCCTTGCATAATTCTCGCAAACGATATTCAAACCCTGGAGAAGTCAGAAATAAAATCATATTTGACAGCATTTCACTACATGTAATCACTCCACAATGTAGCAGACAACATTCAGGAAAGAATTACAAGTATCTGGAATAAAATAAAGCCCAAAACATTGATTTCTGGAAAGTTATATTACAATTCTTTTGAAATATACAATGATTTTTAGAGCTCTCAAGGGTCTTATTTAAGGTTCTCAAAACCATGATCTACAACAGGGAGAAAAAGTGAAGTCTGAAGTAATTACTCCAACTTGTTTTAAGAGCTGCCCTGATCTCAACCTCACTTTCCCCTCCCACACAAACATACCAGCTTTTAAAAATCCAAAACACCTTTAATAAAACCACACACAGTTTCCAGGCCACCTTTATTTACCCAAAAACCAGAGGGGGGAATTCCCTTGCAGGAAATAAAGTGTATTCAAGAGTAACCTGCTAATCAACACATAACAGATCAAGTATTTTAATGGATTAGAATTCAGCAGATATTGAAATAATCATAATAAAGGGTCAGTAGTAGGATGTGCAATTTTCAAAGTTCAGCAGCTCTAGAAAACTAGTGAAGCAGCAATACACATCTGGCAAAGCACTGTTTTTGTGACATCCATCCATCCATGGCAGCAACACTTGGAGGTGCCAGAGGAACCCACTGCATGCAGCAGGGGCTCTCAGTTAGTGAAGGCTTTTAAAAGCAAAAGCATCTCTTTAGCATATGACCCAAGATGAATATTTTAATTTCAAATGGGGAAGGACAGAGAGAACCACACGCAGTTCAACAAGCTCTCTTGTTAAATAAGGTAGGGGTCAAAAGGCAAGGATTTATCAGTTTGATTTTAATTCTGCCAAAACCTATTAGGTGGCGTACTGCGAACCATTTCATTTCCCTCTGTGCAGAATGATTATGCAAGGTAAAGAGTAAGGCTGAATTAATACAAAGGGAACTCCTAAATTATGAATGCAGGCAGGCAGAGATACAACAGAGATCTTTAGAATCCAAAAAGTATAAAGTCAGTTGATTAACCTTATTTAACATAATGGCATTGAGGTAAAGTGTATTAAAATATAAAATAGACATAAGGAACCTTTCCTGTGTGTTTCTTTTAAACTAATTTTTTCACAGAATTTAACATGAGGAATTCACCAGTACAGGCAGTTGAAACTTTAGAATGTAAAAAAAGAATAAAGTGCAAGCAATACAAGCAAATTCTCTGCAATTTTATGTGCTCAGGTACAAAGTGTCAGAGACTGAGTAACCCCTCCATCTCACATCAGGCAGCAATTGTCAGCTGCCTGAGGAGGGTTATGCATTTTACAAGGTGCTGCTGTAGCTGCTGCCAGACAATACCTAGGATGTGCCTTGCAGAGCACTGGGCTTTTTTACAATGCAATTGCCATTACTGGAGTCTGCAGATGGCATGCTTCCCCAGACCACAGCCTGTTCCCAGTCTGTGTCAAAACAGGATTCCTGTTTTGGAATGAGCACTGCAGAAGCAAATGCCATTTGTTTTGGCTTTAAGCAAACCCTGAGTCCAGAAGCCCAAAAGGAGGATGTTAAGGACAATCAAACACACACATGCCATGAACAGAGTGTTTCTTAGAAGTCCTTTAGAGCTGCAGAGAAGTACCAGAGCCTGGCAGGTCTCACCTTCATTAACTAGGTACCGTGCATAGATAAGGAGCCAGTGGTGATATTCATGACTGGATTGTAACATAAGTGCTGCTGCTATCTGGTTCTCCAGGTATGCAAGTGTTGTTTCTTGTTGTACTAAATGAGGCATGGAGAACAATCTTGCAGCTTGCCTTCCTGAACTGCAAAATCAAAATGATTAACATGCCATAAAATCAAACACAAGTTTAAGGAATATATCTTTTTGTAGCACTAGGTATACTGCACTGATCTTTCAAAGGCCCACAAGTATAAAGCTAAAGCATTTAAAGGATTTCTTGCATATAAACATATTTTCATAAGAAAGCCAATTTGGAAAAAAGCAACTAGTTATTAGAATTTTTTTCAAAAAGGGAATTTTTCATTCTGTTATTGTCTCTCTCTCTCTCAAAAAGAGAGTGCTGTCTCTTTATATTTCAAACGCTTTTCAAAACAAATTCCCCTTCCCCTGAAGAGAACAGGAATAAAATCATCCAACTCCACACAGTTTCTCTCTGGAAAAAAAAATTAAACTTAGATGTGAAGGGCAGAAATAGCAAAGAAATCTGCCTGGGAAATCTAATTCAAATCCAAATGAGGATGGGCTATTAAGCTACCTACAAGAATCTGCTCTGGCTCCCACAATTCCTTGGTGATATTTTCACATGTTAAAAATACTCACTAGATGACTAATTTCTCAACTTTCTCGAAGACTTCATTAAATAGATTCTTTGAGGCCAATTGAACTAACTGAAAAATTGTAGGCTTACTCCAGAAAGCTGGTAAATTAAAAATTAAAATGCAAAATGTAAGAAATGCAGTCTAGCTAATAAAAGTAGAACAGAATTGTCCAATACCTTACCCATCCAATAGAGAGGAGCCTTAAAATGATTATATTTAGAGCACGTTTTCCTGCCCACCAAACAAACCCATAACAACATTAAGATAGAGACCACAAACATGCAAAGGATCAAAAAACCACTGTATGAACAGCTGATCATTTCAGAGCCACTGGCATTTCAAGAAGTAACTCAGTGATTCAGGCATGTGAATAAAGAGCATGACAAAACCCAAACACGCTGACGACACGAGTGCGTACTTCGACGTGCGTCCCTGTATTACAGCCAAGGGCCCAGAACACAGCATGGCTTCTTGGGATGGCAAACTAGTCCTGAAGTCTGCACATTGTGCTAGAGAGTCTTGTTTGTCAGAAACAAGATTCCTGAAAAAAAGCAAACAACCAAAAAACAAGTCTGAGGAGTGCAAACAGCAACGTCAGCAGATCCAGCTCTGTTCTGCCTCAAAACCTGATTTGTGTTTTCACAGATAACCAAACAAATATCACTGAAGTGGCTCAGGAATTCCAGGGACCCTGATTATTCCCACTACATGTCCAAATTCTGCTTGTGCTGTCTCCCTCCTACCCCCAAAGTTAAAAATATTAATTACAGAATATAATTTACCATTAGCTTAGAAGGGAATTAACTTCCTCCTTGCCATTTTACAATCTAGAAAGAAGCCACGGCCCAGAATGATGCCTGGAGTGAATACAGGTCATGACTTTCTCATTAAGAACTTGATTTTACCTAATGCCAGGTCTCCCCCCCTCCCACCAGACACACACACATTAAAAATAATGACCATCTTTTTCATAATTACAGCTATCCCTTCATATGGAGGGAGTTGCCATTACAGCTACCATTCCCACACCTAATTAAGGATATCATCTTCACTGGCTTGAGATGCCAGGAGAAAGAGTGGCTCAAACCAATGCTAAGTTTAGATTTCAGACAGCACAGGGGTAAAAGGGTACAAATATTTAAAATACTCTTTGCTGCTTTTTCATGCTTAAGTTTGTATGATGACTAAAGGCATCGCTTTTTTATATATTTCCCAAGCTGTGGTACAAACTAAGAAATGTCAGCAAATTCAGAGTTTTGGCTGAGAACCTGTCCCCTGCTCCTTACTCCCTTAATAAAAAGAACAAATGATGTATTTTTCCTTTTCCAGAGGATTTGCTTCAAGTAGTTGAATAACAACGATTATTCTAAGGAGGAGTTAAAACAATAAACCCTTTCATCCAGCAGGCTCATTACACTAATTACAACAATTCTATTAGGATTACAATATGGTTTTTTTGTTCTTAGGAGACAACAAAGAACCTGTTTTGGAAAGACCCTGTAAATAATTTATTTACCCATGGGAATTTTGCATAAGAACTTATGCCTTCCCATGGGGAAAGCCCATCTGATCCCCAACAGGACACAGACTCTTGTGTAGCCTTTTCTAGTGTTTAGCAACGACTCTTCTGTGACTCTGAGGCAGAATGATTTCTTCCTGGTAAATCAGAACACATCAGTTCCTCTGAGTTGCAAAGGCAGGAAATAATCCATGACTTACCACGTAGAAAGAGAAGGATTAAAGCAGTATGCCTTCCCATCAGACATGCTCATGACAGGAATTCCATGCTGAGTCAGCAAGATCTGAGAGACAGTTGCATCACTTCCTACAAGTCAAATCAGACCAAAGTGTTTCTTTTGGAGCCTTGCCTAAGACTCATAATGGTAAAAAGTGCTATCTACCATTTATTATCAGTTACAGCAACCAACAGAAAAAGGTTCAATGCTGTTCTCAAGCACTGATAGGAAGGTCAAGACACAAGCTAATGATGGCAAACATCAGGCTCAGTGCAGTAGCATTAACATCAATTTTGCAAAATACATTATCAATCTTGATGCTGCAATTTATACAGAACATGGGCTTAATTAGGAACATTCTTCTTACCTAGGGAAAATCTTCAGCAATTCTGCCATGTCTTTTGTAACCCAAGAAGCCTTTAGCTTTCTTTTTCCCATTAAGTTAAAATTATAAACCCCAGCATATGCAGAAAAGTGTGCTCTCTAAGAGCACAGTATAAGTGGGATAGCTGGAGTCTCATTTTCCAGCAAATTCCAAGCCCAGGGCTTGTGCATGTAACTTCTAATGATGACATTTACAAACTGCTAATAAACTGCTTTCTAGCTACTTTGGGTTATTGCTGTATGGATTAAAGCTAAACCAGAAGGTAATATACTCTGAGACTGCTTTTTTGATGATTTGTGATGTGCCAGATACTGCAGTGGTTGGAACGGAAGACTTTTAAGTAATGAATCAGAAGATAATCAGTTGTTGTTCATCACTGAGACAATAAACATGCAAATTACACAGAGAAATTGCTGTAATAGCAGATTTACATGAAGTATTTTGTGATCTTCACAACACCAAATTTCTACATTCAGAAGCAAGGCGGACTATAAGCTACACAATCTCACACAAGTTTGCTACTCACTGATATTGTCATCACTGTTATTTCAAGAAATTCCCTTTATTACACAATAATGAAGGGAAATTGTTTAGGCTTTTCAGGTTTCATAAAATTTCAGCATATTATAAATGGCACTAAATTGTACATGTGGGCTCAAAGGTTGGTAATTAAAGGACTTTTTTAATTACCTGAAAATATTGTTTGCAAAGACTCATCTCTAACTATTGCTGTCTGCTTGTGAACATCCCTGAAAAAGACAAAAGGACAAGTCTGCAGTCAACAAACAACTGAAAACTCAACAATCTTTTAACAAATGCACTTCTTCACTATTCATGACAAAGTGGGGGGTTGGGGAGTTTGTTTAGGATTTTTTTTGTTATGACATCTTCTTCATTGCTTTGACAAAATTATTTTGGCAAACTCAAACCCCTTATGGCAAGACAGAAGTTAATAGCAGAGAACAATTTTTATGGCTCTTTATCAGGAAAGCTCATTACAACAAAGCAAACAGTGAGCGTCCAAATAACTCCTTTAGGAGCTCTGACTTGCCTAAGACATTAGATCAAATTCAACAACTGTAAATGAGTTACCAGTGTTTTTATCTTGGCATCTTGAGAATGGCTGGAGTGCTTTAACACTCAAACTCATGTGCTTCATTAGTTAAGTGTGATGGAAGATGGACGTGTCCATAGTTCTCTTCCCCACCCCTCCCATTCCATTCCACATGCATCACAAGCACTTAAACTAGTGACTTCTAGCTGATTCTTTATCTTCATTCTAGAATGAAGTTCAATATTCTGGACTTCCTAGAACAGAAACAGCCCTGCTCAGTTAACTCTGCATATTCTATTCACAAGTGGACTTGTGTTCAGAGCTGATGTGGTTTAAGCTCCTGTCTCCACAGAATGCAGTGACACAACTGAAGGTACCCGTGAGCACGGCCTGAGCCAGCTGCTGCAGCCCTTACCAAACAGAGAGCGTAGCAGCAGTGGTGAGAGCCATGATGCAAGAACCTGTGCAGTGCAGGGTGGAAATGGGTGTATTCAATATTATGGGAGGAAGAAGGCGACGACCACAAGCTGAAAATACTGACAATGTTCGTTTCTCACAGGCCACGGTTACAATCTCACTGGGAAAAAAAAACAAACAAGAAACTTTTGCGTGTTGTCAAATGCAAGTAGCATAAAAACAGGCTGAAGTCTTAAGCTATCATACAACTCAGGTAAATTCCCCAAAAAATAACCATTGCAGCTTTAAGAAAAAATTTTCAATACCAAGAGAAGAAGTCATAAATTAAACAGACCAAGGGGCATAGCTGGAAATATCAGTAAAGCTTTTGGTTATGCACAAGCTCTCCCTCAAGCCTGTACTTGTATTTAGCTTTAAAATCTGCTGCTTCTTTTTCAGACCTAGACAGGGCTCAGGCTTCAGAAATACACTTTCAGTTTAAACTCTATAGTTGGAACTAGGCAAAACTGAGAAAAACTAAGAGAAAAAATAGCAAAAGACTCAGGAAAATACTGTGACATGATCAAACATGCCATTTCAAATTTTTCACTTTTTAGCAGTTTGCACTTGAAAACCTTTTACTTATGATTTAGTCAACTTTAATGAAGAAATTTAAAGGAAAAATGTAAAAACACAGGAAAATAGTTGTAGCAGGCTAATGCAAATTGTGATGTTTTAAGACATCATAGAGTTAATACTTGAAGCAAAACCTGAGACTAAGAGCGGTGCACACTTTTACCCATCAATATTTATTATGTAAAATAACTGTAAATTGTACTTTTGTACACCTAAAAATGTCTTCTGGCCTTCAGGTCTCCCTTCCTCCAAAAGATACTGTCTTACCAGCTGCCTGCTGCAGCGAGGATTCGACTGGTGAGGACTGTCTCCCACTCCTTTCCTTCTCGATTACACTTTAACCTGCTCAACTTTGAGCCCCCCACTGTGGTCATTTCATTCTCCACTTCAAGGTACATTGATGGATCTGAACTTATCTGAAATACAAAAAATAAAATAATTTTTGGAAGAGGAAAAAACTACTCAAAAAAGCAGCAACTACTATCAGAACCAAAACAATGCTGTCTTAAAGAACAGATTTAAGTATGGCATTCTCTGTTTAATGTGGCTTTAAAATATACCATGGCACTTCAAAAGAAGCAGACCTCTGAAAATCCCTTGCCTAAAACAAGTGATTTCCTTGTATTTGAAGCACAAATACAAGAAAAGGCTGTGCTAGTCTGTCTCTGTTTCCTAATTAAGGGCACCAGGTCAAGTCTGTATGTGCCCAGTCTCCCCACAGTCTTTCAACTGTAACTAGACTACCACAGCCTGAACACACCTAGAAACTGTTTCATAAATACCTAAAACATGACTATCTGCCAGCAGAGCACCAGCAGAGAGCTCTCAGAAAAGCCCTGGTTTTATTCCTCAGTGTGTACTCCCAACACCACTGCAGTAACAGCGCAGCAGCCACTCCCCCCAGAGACTCTTATCTCCACCACACACTTTGGCTAACCAGGAGGAGGGACTGATGAACCAGAGGTACTCACTCCTTTTTGGAGTTCAGCTGGGTCAGAAGAGTCCTATTTTTAGCTGATTTGCCATTATCTTTACTCATGCAGACATATTCTTAGAAGCTAAAGTGTTACCATCTTGCTTGCTTGACCAAATACACGCATTCAAATGTTAACTCATCAAAGGATGTGAATAACCTTAGGATATTTAAAAGAAAGCAGGATTTGTTTGTTTTCAAAATATTAAGTTTTTTTTCCTTATATCCACTTACTTGCAAAGTAAACGATTTCTGTGGGATTGGGGTTGGCAGTTTAAGTGCTAATGCTGGTGCAGAGATGCAAGCAGCATCCTTCTCAGAGGCCAGTGTAGCTGGGGACTGGAAAAAAATTGCAGAAATAGTTACATTTTTCTATTAAAAAGGTGAAAACCAAATATATTCTATCAAATAGATTGATTTGAAAAAGAACTTTCTTAAAATTCCAAATAATGCCAATTGCAAATGTTTGTCTTGTTCCAATTAGTTGTATGAATACAAATTCTTAATATAGCTTCTAAGAATCAAAGAAAAACAAAAACTCGAGGTGGCTTTTTTTTTTTTTTTAAACACCCCTATTTTCAGCTGCAACTAATTAATGAAAATTCTGGTATATTACATGGAAAATCTAAGCTCTAGATACTGAAAACACAGGTATCTCTATGCCCTAAAAGGATGTAAACTCTAATGCAACTACCTTAGGGTTCTGAGGAAATTCATAACCATTTAAGTCACCATATCCAAGTCACTTTCTCATTCTTGGACCACTCTTCATCATACATCACTAACTGCTGGCATTTCATATTTTTCCAAACAGTCAGGCAGGCTAGAATTACTTAGCATGCTGGGACCTTTAGTAAGTAGCTAGACATCTATATAAAAGATAAACACATTTGCCACACCATGTGCACCTGCTTTTTCTAAGCTTAAATTCTAAAACCAGTAAGTTTGAAGGCATGGAAGAGGGATGGCTAAAAATTCTGAGGGATTGATACTACTTGTGTTTCCCTGAGTTGATGGAACAAGTCAACGTGGGACTGACTTTATTAAATGAACTTTGAAAGCCACAATGAATCTTATATATTTCACCTGAACAGTTAAAGTTACTGGTACAAGTCTGGAGTCTTTCCGGGGCCTTCCTTTTTTCTTCTTTTCTACTGTTTCTCCCTCAAGTTCCAGTTTCCGTTTGGGTACACTGAGTGGTTTAACAGCTGGAATCTTCTCTTCACTGTCACTGCTGCTCTCCAGAATATCCCTGGGCTTATTGTCTTTAATTAAATTCTGATCCTTCAGCCTGTAAAAAAAAAGTCTGTAAAAAGAAGCTGATTCCAAAAGTTGCCTTGCGTCCTACACATTGCCTTCTTGAAGATGACATTTCTTAGCCCTCTGAGTTTATTTCAAAACACACAAAGGCAGGAGGAGGAATCTGAAGAGATATGGCAACTCTTTTCCAAAAGTACAATGTGCAATACATATATAAACCAATCAGACATATTCTCCCCTTAAAAAAAATAAATCAGACCAGCAGCTAGCCACGGGATAAAGCTGGAAATAGCAACTATATTTTAGCATTCAGTTCCAATTACCATCAGATCTCTTTCCCTGAGCTGATACAAATAATTCAGCACTCTAAGGTGCAAGAGTAGTTCATCTTTTCCCCTTCAGTAGACATTAGACTTTCTGCTTATTCATGTAGAACTTTGGTCATTCTGTTGTCTACCCCCAGAAGTTGTTCTGTTCAGCTCTGACTACTGGAAAATGTGCATCTGCAAACCATACACATGACTTCACTGCTCCAGCTTCCATTTCAGGAACATAACTACAGAATAACAGAATGGTTGGAGTTGGAAGAGACCTTAAATACCATCTGATTCCAACCCTGTGCCATGGACAAGGACACTTCCACTAGGCCAGCTTGCTCCAAGCCCCATCCCATCTGGCCTTGAACACTTCCAGGGATGAGACATCAACATTTTCTCTGGGCAACCTGTTCCAGTGTCTATCACACTCACAATAAGAGATTTTTTATTGTCCCATCTAAACCTGTCCTCTTTCAGTTTGAAGCCATTCTCTCTGTCCTGTCTCATGCCCCTGTGAAAAGTCTCTCTCCAGCTCTTTTGCAGCCCCTTTAGGCACTGGAAGGCTGCAATAAGATCACCTTGGAGCTTTCTCTTCCCCAGGCTGTACAGCCCCAGCTCTCAGCCTGTCTTCATAGCAGAGGTGCTCTAGCCCTCCCATCATCTTTGTGGCCTCCTCTGGACTTGCTCCAACAGGTCCATGTCCCTGTATAACTGAATATAATATTACCAATACAAAGCACAATACCTGTGAACTCTCTTGTTAACCATTATACCCTAAACCAGGTCATTTAATCATACTCTTCCCCTTCCCTCCAATAGCTTGTTATTATTAACTCACACTGTTTTGCCACTTATTCCTTAACTACTTGGCTTCAAATACCTGGCATAATCCAAACCTTTTTTCTCTGGCATCTGAATTATGGCAAACAATACACTTTGATCCATACTTCACTGACACATTAGAAGCAATTATGAGAGTAACTGAATACATCTTGCTTCTACATTATATGGTTCAGCTTTTTGACATAAAAATATTGATGTATAAAAACATGTTTTACTGATAATAACTGGGGAACTACATACTTTTTTCTCAAGATTGCTTTTTTATCATTTGTTTTGGTGAAACAGGAATACTTATGCCATAACATAACATAATGTCTCAA
Source organism: Phainopepla nitens (assembly GCA_013400175.1). Lineage (NCBI taxonomy): Eukaryota > Metazoa > Chordata > Aves > Passeriformes > Bombycillidae > Phainopepla > Phainopepla nitens. The sequence continues at coordinate 20,799 of VXBQ01005386.1, read as the reverse complement.
AACAAAATGCTTTCTATTTTTTTTAATCGCATAGATCCAGAGCTAAAACCCTTTAAAATCAGAGAATCTTCTCTGCATGCCTTCAAGGCATAAAACTGAAATATAACTGCAGCTATGATGCTGAGAGGTTGTCTGCTGACATGTATGGTAATTTATCCTGAAGTAACTCTCTCTTGTACAGAGATCCAGGCTGGCTATTTTTGGCTGGTTTGGTCCTCTAAGGAGTCCAGCTGCACTCAGTGCACACAGCCTCTTACAAGAACAGTTTTAACTTGGAATATCTTGGAGAATCTGCTTGATACCAAAATGCCAGGGACAAATGTACAAAGGGATAACACCAGCACAGAATTTACCTATTTGTAGCTGCCTCCTTCCTTACAATAGTGGAAGAAACCCAAGACAACTTCTAGAGTGTCAGCAGTGTGACATCTACACCACAGAGAATTAGTGTTTCAACTCTACATTATTACCTACCTCCCTCCCTCCCTCCCCAGGCTATGTCTTACCTGTCCACAACAGTCTGATTTGTGTTTGTTACAACAGCAGTCCCTGAGGTGGCTTTGGATCGTTCTGTGAATCGAGAATCAAACGCTTTCATAGGCTCAATCTTGGATGGAGTTGTCAACACAGAGGAAGACGATGCAGAAGGAGCAGCTGAGGCAGAGGTAGCATTTACACTGTCAAAAAAGAGACAGCAAAAGAAGAATTGAAAAACTTAGCACTGGTAATCTGCATTGCTCGTAACAACTAGCATTCATTATACTGGCTAGAAACCATGTTGAACACCTTTCACTCAAGCACATCATCAGTTATGATACTCTTTTTCCACTCTTTCATGCATCAGTGTTTTTACAAGTTTTGCCTACTCTCAAAAGCTGTCTATGATACACCTCAGAGCTCAGAGCTTCATGTGGCTGCATATCTGGATTAAAAGACCTTAATTCATTTATTGTGTATTTTAAATTCAGGAAGGAAATTATACTTTCAGCTGGTAATTCCTGGGAAAGGATCTTTTTTTTATACGATCACAGGGGTTCCTGCTTTTACCTCTTGTTCAGGTTACCAAATATTTCCATTACAATATTATATTTCACTGTTTATCAATCAAACAATTTGGGATGAAACAATTCATGCCAGGTTTAGATTTTGTTGTTGAAAAATCTAACCTGACTATTAGGCCTTTCCAAGCATAACTCTAGGGCAAAGGAATGTGTTTTCCCCTCACTAAAGCATTCCAGGGATCCATTATTTCGATAGCTGTTTACTTTGGAGATTTTAAAATTCATTCAGAGAATGAATTCAGAGAATGAATGGCTCTAAAATAACTGATGCTTGTACATAAAAGCTGCTAGAAGTACAATTTACCAAGTAAAGGATACTTAATAGCTTCCTCTGTCAATCATTTCTCATAGTCCACCCACTCATTTTTCAATCTGTGGCCAATTTCAACCAAATTTGATGGAGAAGTAGAGGTTTCAATGACACTATGCTGCTACAAATGCTATAAAAACACACTGAGAAGTCAGGTCAGGGCTACCACTGAGGGAAAAGCAAGTAAAATTCAGTGGTTCTGTAATTAATTCGAAAGACACTCTGGCCCATCAGCACATGTGCACTGACAAGTCAATGTCACTGTGCTGTGACGGGGCTGTTACACAGGAAAGAAGGATCACCATCGTGTCTGAAGAGAGCACACAGGTCAGAATTCGATGTAAAGTAGAATTCATTACTTACACTACTGGAACACCTCCTACTGTTTACTAATAGCAACCCACCAACCCATAAGCAAATAATTTTGTTACAGCAGTAGCAATCAGCTGTGTATTCATTGCACTGAAGTTCACTGCCAGAATTATGCACATGGATTTATTCATTCCCCATTTATCAATATTTAAAGTAACCAAACACTAATAAAATCTCAGTGTTTTCAGGAAGGCTAGATTCTTGGGGTCTCACAGTAAGGAAATCACTTTAATAATTTCTTCATTAGAAAACTATAGACAAGAAGAAAAAACTAAACAGACTCATGTACGTGAAAAACAGAACAGCAAATACTGACCCATCTTTATTGGCTGCATCATCTGTTGTTTTTAAACTGGCTGCTGTTGGCTCTACAGAAGGCTTTGAAGTATTAAGGGAATTTGCTGCGTTAGAATCTAGTGACATGAGCTGCTGGTTACTTTGAGAAGACATCATTGAGCCAGACAGAGTTCCAGATATTGGGATGCTATTGAAAAATGCTGTAGAAAAATCCCTAAACAAAAAGACAAACAACAAATACATTTCTCAAAACAACTTAAAAGATAATTCAAAAATAGTAATTTTAGCTAAAATATTTATTCCATTCTTCCTTTTTCCACATGTGGATACTCATATACAGCCTAAATAAACCCCCAGTCCCTTTCCCAAGTAATCTCCCAAGCATATGAAAGCTGGCATTAATAGAGATATGAATCAACAACACATTAGAGCATTGTTCATCTATAACAGTAAATAATGAGAATTAGCCTGACCTATTAGAAGTGAGATGTTATGGCCCAAGAACACTGGTTGAAACTGTATTTCATAATACACACACTTACTTCCAGTAAGTCTTTATGATGCTCTAAGACAGAATGCCAAGTTTGGAACAGGAAAAAAAAAAAAAAGAAGGTAAAGGAGGACTTTAAAGATCACTTTCAAACATACCCAGTGTCCAGTTGAGCTATGCAGAGAGGTGTGATCCTTCTCCGACCATCTGCTGTTCGTGTTTCAACTTGTTTTTTTAAGAGATTCTGTTGGGAAACACATTTTATCATAATTTCTGATAAACGGGAAATGCTATTTTAATTTTTTTTCAGACTGACAAAAATAGATATATTAGAAGAGGTGCCTCAATTAAAAATCTGTTAGCAAAGGCTTCTTCCAATAAACACAAACACTTCCAATTTTCAATCTATCCATCCGTAGAAAAGGCATTTGTGGAGAATGTAATCTGCTCTCCACTTTAGAATCAAGTCTAAAACATTGTGCATATTAAATCTTTAATTAAAACTTGTGTTCTGTGTTTAGGACAGAATTAAATAATGCTTTCAACCTCTGTAATTGAGAAACTGAAACACAGTTCTACAGCTTCTCTGTCATTAGGTATTCTTGGTTTCCTTTCTGCACACCAAGAATTTTGCACCCATCACAGAAATATCCACAAGCCTGCTTCCACACAGCCTTACTTCTGCTTAAAAGCATTTAACTTTTCAACCAAGTCCCAGTAAATGACCCACTAAGTTGATCAGCTGGGCCATACACAGGCTGAAAGGTGCCATTCAACACAAATAGGGGCACAGAAACTGGCTCTTTCCTAACAGTTTGGTATTTATTGACTCAGTATTTGACAGTGCCCAAGAGCACCTACCTTTCTAATGTCCTCCAGACTCTCCCCATTAACCATGCTTGCCACTTTGGGAGCTGTGGCATTCCCAGAGCCTTCCCGAAGTGACGCGTTCTTCTGATCCCCCTGCTGCTGCTGCCTCTGCTGGTACTTGAGCATCTCTGGATTCTCAATAATGGTGGTGGACAACTGAGCTTCAGTCATGATAGCCAGGCTTTTGCCATAGGTGGACTGGTGAATGTTGCTCTGTGGGCATTAAAGATGTAAGGGACTAAAAGTGCTACCATGACATCACTGATTATAATACAAGGGAATCAAACAAATCTGATGGAATCCATCATTTCTACACCAGATTTTTTTCTTTGTGTTTTCAACTAACACTAAATCAATATGTAAAATAAATGAAATTCAAAGCTCTAGTTGCTAATAGCAATGAGAGGAAAACCAGCCAAGAGCAATCAGTTTAAAAAGACTTGCATATATGCAAGTGAAAGAGGAATTGTATAGTGTTTTGAAGCACCCACTTCTCGAATCCTTGACCAAATAATTACTTCAGATGTATAATGATGTGTAAGCAAGTGAATATTTTCCAAATTCTTTCTTTCCAGAACAGAAACTAATACCACAAATTCACTTCTTGACTACTCTTTTTTAATGATTTGTAAAGCAGATAAGAGCAACACATTTTCTATAATATGGAAATCAGTTACTACATACTTCTATATACAGGCCAATATTTTAATTGAATCAATACATCCCTGAAATATGATCAAAGGTTCTCTGAGTGCTTACTGTACCTTTTCCTCCTCGCTGAGTGGATCCCCAAGTTCATCCTGGGAAAAGTCCAAAAATGCCACTGATCCATCCATGGAACACACCAGGATACCAAGTCCATTAAGGGTCCTGAGGGAAATGAAAGTCCGACTTCATTTTTAATCTCTTTCAGTCATGCAAAATAGCAATCTGATGGATTGTTCAGTAAAAATCTCAGCTTAAGATTTATTATCACAGCAATAACCCATGGAACCAAAGAACTGGGACAGTGAGGAGACAGGATGACAGGCAGCAGAGTCCCTATGCCAATGCTCCTTTGAAGACTGCACAAGACGGTGGCACTGGGACAATACACCTGGCATGGCATGGCATGAGCAGCACCATGAAAAGCTTCCTGAAGGGGTAAACCAGCATAGTGTTCACAATGAACAGTGAGAGAAAATTATAAATGCATTTCCTTCAAGAGATGAACAAAATTTTTGTACTAATGGAAGAGGGTGAAGAAAGGAGTCCTCAACTGACAAGCAGGCCAAAAATCTTGGTACTAGGCAAGAACACAGTTTGATTTTTTCATTATTTGTGTTTTTAAGGAAACTGCACACATTATTATTTGTGGAGATACATAGTAACCCTCTTCTGGAGGTCAGGTTTTCTTAGCAAAAAGAGAGAGGAGAAACTATACCTTCTATCTTAACAGAATTATAATCTTGCATATGTAACCTATTATTGTACATTTTGCCTTCTATCCCAGACACTTTCAATTACAGAGCTCACAGACAGCGACACAGTGGATTACAGATTAATTGTTACACAGAAGGGAAGGGGAAAGGAAAGCTGGTACAACTCCCAAGTCCTAACCAAGTTATTAAAAATCTTTTACAAGTACCAAAGCCACAGGCATTTGGAAACTCCTATTTTTGTGGCAGCTGGCACATTGACAGCATCACATCCAGAGAAATCAGCCTCAGCACCATGAAACAAGGTACACCAACAGTACTCCAAGTTAGAAAACAGTAAAATAATATTGAGAGTTTTCTGTTTGCTGAGCAGAGAAAATTACTGAGCTCCTATTGGCCTCTGGGATCCAAGCAATTGTTCCATGAAAATATAACCATTTGCAGATATAATGTTGATGGATCCAAGTCTAAAATTCTAAATCAGAAATTATGGAGATATAACAATATAATAGTATCAGGTTTCTCAGAATTTACTCAGTCTGTTTTCAGAATAGAGCACATTTCTGAGAACACTCCATATTATTGACATTTTAGCCATCCATTTCAATTTGTAAACAGGATATAAAATATCAAGATGCCTGATGATCCTTTGTCTCTCAAATATCCCACAAAACCATTTTCTCAGAAACTGCAAAATGTTAACCAGCTATTACTCCCAATTACTTCATGCCATGAAAATTGTGCAAATTGCAGATGGAGAAATAAAAAACACTACAGGAAAACTAAACTATTCAAAGCTATTGTACTATAACAATAGCAGCACTTCTCATGAAATACTCTGCTTGCTGGCTTTCTAGCCTCAATCTGTTAATGAAAGAAAAATGTTTTGGTTTTGAAAACTTTTTATTGTGGTTCACTGAGCTTCACGGCAAAATCCACACGGCACATAGAAACCAGGAAGTTACACAATTGTAAGCCTTAAAATCCACAGTATAAACCCACCTAGAGATTGTTGTAGCTGTTAAGGGAGAATTTCAGAAGTAAGGAAGTGACAGAATTAAGACAACCTATGTCAGAGAATCATAACACATAGGAACTCATTCCACAGCTATTTTACTGTGTCTTGTTCTAAATACATTACTGTTTGTTCAGTTAATAATCTCAAGTGACCACGTGCTAGTTGCTCATATTACTACCAAAGATGGTGCAGCAGCAGCAGAACCTTCAGCAGCCAATTACTTGTGTTCCAACAGCCAAAATCTGTCCTGTTTTAATGCATTTCCAGCTAATAAGTACACCTAAAGTTGCTAACAATGTTTTAGTTTCCATAACAAACAGCAGAAATCAACTTACCAGGAGATGTCCATGATTGACTTGTCAAACAGCTCATGTATGACAACTAAAGGTCGCTTCAGACACGTGAGCTTAAGAAAACAAGAAACAACACTCAGAAATGTAGAAGTTCTACACTACCACAGATAGTACCACATTAACTCTCTCCCAGAGCCTCACAATATGCACCTAACAAGGTCTGGCCAGGAAACAGCTGCATGCCTAGTGGTGCATCTGAAGCACCAAGTCACCTGTTCACTGCTGGGACAGAAAAGCTTTGGAGAAAACCAGCTGACATTCAACTCTCCTTTCTGAAACACAGACTGAATTTCTTAATCAATTTTGCCTTTACACCACAGTCATAAAACACTCTCTGCCACTCCAAAAGCAATTCCACAGATGCAAAAGACAGCTTCTATTCTAAGCTGTACTGAGATAAGGATGCTGCAAACTGCCAGCACAACAAGACAGAAAACAGATTAGGTTTTCATGTCTTCACCTGGACTACTTGTCTGAGAAAGTGAAACCTATCAAGAGCAAAGCAAATTTGACTCACAATTACTCCTAAAGAGGATTCCTCTGCACTTAAGAATCAGCTTAGTAATAAAGAACTGAATATGAAAACTCCAATAACCTGCTCTAAATCAGACATTCTAAGCTCTTTAATGTCAACCCAATGGACTTAATATCTCTAGTGTATAGTACAATTGAAATGAAGCTGAGGCTGATATGGTCAAGAAATTTTTATGCTCACAGGTCCACAGATGGAGTGTCACTGTCATCTTCAGTAGTTATTTATGCTTCCATAGATCTGTGCTCTGTAGAGGTTTATTAAACTCCTCAGGGCAAAGACAACTTATAACTTTGCATGTCTGTACTACCTTCTGTAACCTCAACAGCCACTCCAAATGAAATCTTCATAATATAAATAGAAAGTAAAATATACCAAGTGATACTTTGATATGGGTATGCACTGGTAGCCATTACCAGGAACAGATTTAGTTATGCATCCAGAGATTGATGGATAAATATCACACTGGAATCTATAAATAGTAGATTGCAGTTGGCAATTGGTGTGTTCTGGCACAAGTTCTCATCAAAAAGCTTTACAAAACAGTTAAATTGATTCCCTGTATTTTCCAGTTGCATTTAAAAGTGTGAAAATAGCTACTCTTCTCTTAGCCAGAATAAAAATTTTAGTTTAGATTTTCAAGTAAAACCCAAACTAGATATCAAAAACTTGAAAGAATACTTAAGCTCATTCACTTTCACATCCCTTTCCTTTACAAAGACAGAAGACAAGTAAAAGGAAGAAAATAAGGTTGTATTTATTAACTGTGGTAAAATGCTTTATCCCCTAACAGCTGCTCCCCTTTACCAGGGCACACTCTGCCACTGGCTTCTAACTGCTCTTGCCTTTAGAGAAATGAATTAATACCAATCCACTTCCTTTCCCCCAGCTAAACCTGTAACAACAGAGACAAAAAACCCCCTAAACATGAAACTAAGTGTAAGGCCTAATGCTGTACACGTGACCTTTGTGCTAAACCCCCAAGTTATCCAGTGACCACATTAGTTCAAAGGCAGCAAAGAAACCACTTACCCAGACAGAAAGAGATCGATCTTTGCTACCGACAGCACAACAGCAGTAGGGACAACTTGACTTGGTGGAGCTCCCATTCTTTTGTTTCTTTTTGAAGATTTTTGGATTGAATTTCTGAACAAATGAGATGCCCAAATTTTATCACATTAATTAGATTTAAGCAGATGATCTGCTTTCAAAGCAAATATTCCACTTAAGAGTGAAAAAGCAACATTTCATAGAAATAAACTCCTGAACCAGACTCTCTAAGAGCACTGACAAAAGCTGCAGAGGTTTTCTTAAGGGGCCTTCTGAATGCCCTCACAGGAAAGGCAAACAATATTAATTTTACTAGGGATCAGAAACCTACTAGAAATCTAAATAATTCTAATCAAGTCACTGAACAGCCAACAAAGCTGATGTTTGACATTCCTAACATGCTCCTGTATTCCCCCTTGTCTCGTTCATCTACATCAGTTCTCTTACCACAAGAGGAACCTGACTGCTTCCAACATGTAAAGCTGACATTTTTTAATCACCATCATGCATTTGCTTTACTAATCCTGACACCCATCTTTACCTATCGTCCCATTTCTACATAAAATTATCAAAAAGCACATACAAGTTTTAACTTCAGGGATAGATTACTATCACTCACTCACCACCACTGTAACTGCCTTCCGATGCCCTACAAAATCCATGTTGGTTTTCCATCCATCCCTCTCAATGATCTGAGCAGTGGGTCCAGAATTATTCATGGCATGAGCAGAAACAAGATAGTGACCATCAGGTGACCAGCTAAGGCGCAACACATGAGTTGTCCCTCCACACTGACAAAAAAAACCATACCAGAGCTTTAAAAGTGCTTGGCAAACAAAGGAGTTGTAATACAAACTATTTAAAGTTCAGATTTAGGGAATATGATTACAAAGTAAGTTTCCTGTGAATATAAAAGAATGACCTCACACGCAATTCTCAGCACTTGGCCATGTTTATACAGGTAAGGTAGCGTGACTCCAGAAACCCGATCAAAAGGGGGGAAAGGAACACAGAGAACTTTTTTAAAGGAAACACAAATGTTACATCTTTTTGTATACTGTTTCCTCAGTATTTATCACAGTTCTAGTTTGTAACAGCGCTGCAACACAGCAACAACTAATGATGAGACTTCAGCTTGCCACACCAGCTCCTACCTGAATTGAAGCAGATAAGATCTTTTACAAAGAGCAATTGCACTAATCACAACACCCTCAGATCACTGCAGGACACTCCACTCACCAAGCACCAGCTTGTGTCCCCAGAAACTTGATCTCTTCATCAAAGTCACTACCTAACAGCCCTATGATGCCAGACCAAAGACCTCTCCTAAGTACTCACCTCATTTCTGACAGTGGCCAATAGAAGATGCATAGAAGAATGTCAGACTACTGTGATCAGTGTGCCAACACTTCCCCAGAATAACCACTACATTTCCAGAAGTTTACTTAACCCATTGCTTACCTAACCCATGTAAACCTTTGACATCCACAATAACAAATGGCAATAAGAATCTCTAGTCAATCATATTTTTATGAGAAAGTAATTCTTCTTTTTCCCTCTTTTGAAGCTGATATATGGGAGCTTCATTTGTTTCAGCACTGTTCAATTAGTTCATGTTTGTGCAGAATCAGAGATATTCTTCTAGTTTTCCTTCATTCTAAGGGAATTCACTTTGAACAGTCACAGATTCTGAAGTACCTCATCAAAGGGTTTTGTGATGCTGGTTTCCAGCTGCCAGTCCATGGTCCGCCACACCTTTAAACTTCGATCATCAGCCTGAGAGGCAATGTATTTTCCAACAGGATCCCAGGTCAGCCCCTTCACCAAGCCAGAATGCCCCTTCAAAGTGGCAAGAATTTCTGTGGACACAAAAATTGAGAATAGAGAGTAGTTACCGCTACCTCCAAATTTACAACATCTTTTTGAAACAGCATATTAAATACAACCTCCTTTAGTGTAGAGCAACTAATCAACCTAATTGGAACCTATACTTAAGAAAAAACTTATGTAAGTGGTAAGGAGAATTCTGGCCAGAATAAGAGGTGCAAAACTCTTCAGAAGACAGGTCAGAGCGGGAAGAGCAGCAGAGTCCCAGCACTTCAGAGCAGCACTCTGAAGCTGTGGAAAGCAGCACTTGAACTGGAATTTCAGTTAAACATTCACTCTTTCCTCCACACCCAAAGATTATCACAACTAATCCAGCTTTGTGCAGCAAGTGTGAACCAAGTCAAAGTTGTGACTCAACAGACACATGAGGCTGACAGACCTGGTAACCTACTTTCAGTCACACTCTTGCTTATCAGCCCGTGGGAGGAGAGGCTGAGACGGTGCACAATTAGCTTCAAAGTCTAAAAACTCTGGTATCAGTATTGGAAGGCAGCTTAAAATAAATGGCATGTAAATAAACACATGCAATCATGACTTTCATGTAAAATCAGCAGCACAACCTGAATGCAGCTGATGTCTGCAGCAGCGTGGAATCCCCTGCTCACTGCCATCCAAACCTGGAAGAAAGCCTGACCTGCCAGACTGCAGGTGTGTCACCTCAAAAGACAGACAACCCATTGCCTCCTAGGGATTTGAAGAGCTGGTGAAATACACCCAAGGAGGGAAGACTTTGTCACAAAGCTTTACATACTGGCACATCTTTAGAGATCTCACCTGGGAATTTGACAGCATTCCAGATGACAACAGTGTTATCAACACTACAGGATGCCAGCCAGGCATCATGTGGAGACCATGCTACATCCATCACATCTGTTTGGGAAAAGGAAGTTTCCATTTAAGAGACTGATGGCAATCAGAAAATCAAAAGGTCTTTTTACAAAGAACTTGTGATCTTTGTAGCAATATTTTGCTATCACTGAGAAATTATTATCACTTCACTAAAGTGGAAGGTAAGAATGCAACACTCATTGGGAGTGAATCTCCCCAAATTCCAATGTCCAATAAGGGTCAAGAAGAGAAAAAACAAAAGGGAAATAATGCAGTGTTTAGTGATTGTAGGAAGTACTAATGCCTGCACAAAGAACTTTGTCTTGTTTTGACTGAAAAAGTAACAGAAGCTATTGCAATGCACTCACTTTGTTCCAACACACGTGGAGTGATCAAAGTGATTTCCATCTTGATTTTAATCACAGCTCATGAACAGCAGATGCAAAATGCATTTGAAATTATTTATTTACTCAACTTTCATATTGTTCTTTTGATATTTTTCTTCTAAATAAACATTGATATTCTCTGGTTTACAAAAACACGGTCTTTTGCCAATCAGATTATTCACTGCTAGTATGAATATTTAATTAAAGACACAGTTTAGCTTCCTTTACTCAGATTCATTTTTAAGCTAGAAAATAGCAAAATATAAGTTTCTGAGTTGTTAATTTTTCTCCTACATACCCTACTTGCCCAAAGTTACTTGTATGAAAACTGGATTTTAAAAAAAAAAATCATACTTTTTAAAATTTTCCTTGTTGCTCTTAAAATTAATTACTGACTTGCCACCAAATATATATATTTCAAACAAAAAAACGTGATGCTGACAAGCAATTTTTTTTCCAAATACATGCAAATTATGTTCATTCAATGCCTTTAAACTTACCCCCTGAATGGCTTCTGAGAATCGACACACACCTCCACTGCTCAACATTAGTAAGTTTGCTACTAGAACCAAACACAGTGCTAGGTCCAATGTACCTAATTAAAATAGAAACAGTTATGAAAAAAACCACCACAAGCTCTTCACTTTTTTGAAGAAAATCAGCTGCACAGTACACTTCTATTTTATAGTCAGTTATTCCTTCAATACAGAAGGGAAGAAAGTGTGGCTTTTTAGAGATAAGAATTCCAGTTATTAAAATTAGCTTCAATAAAATGTAGAATTTCTACATTTTATTGAATTTCTATATTCTATAGATAGCAGATTGAAGGTGACTCTTCAAATCTCACCAGGAAGTTTTCTTCAAGGACAGAAAATGTCTCAGCTCCTCCAGAGGAGAGAGACTGCCCAGGCAGGCACGCTCCAGCCCCAAGCAGGAGCCCACATCTCCAACACCAGGGCTTTGGTGTCCCAGCTTTTGGCTCCTTACACACCAGGTGGAGCACTGAGCTTACCAAAGGCCAGCACAGGGAGGAAGCACTGAGGTGTCCCAGAGTAGGTTTACTTGTAATGAAATGTAAAGCTGAAGGAGAAAGATGCTTACGCAGCTCGTTTCCACACCATAATCAGCTTGTCATCTCCCCCCGAGGCCAAGTAAACTCCATTGTTCGACCATCGCACGCAGTTCACACAAGCTGAAATGGAGAACAGAAAGTTTGCAGGATGAAATATGTGAATAAGTGGTTTTGCACTGCACATAGGATTTATAATACAAATAAGCAAAACCTGACAGGAGACAGTTAGGATTTAAGTGGGCTTTTTCCACTCAAAGCAGTTACTCTGTCTGCTTTAGATAAACGAATTGGTACTTATCTTTCCGTAGCAGTTGAGGAATTTCTTACTTAAAAAACCCAATTCCTTATCTAAAAAAGCTTCACCAAAAGAGGCTTGAAGGAAGAAAGATTAATATTCCTCTAATGAAGGAAATTTATTCTGGTAAATAAAGTGGGATTAAGAGGGCAAAGAAGGAAAGGTATATTTTGAAGAAAAGAAGGGTCACCTGACAAGTTCTCCCTACTAATTCCAAATGCCATGATTTGTAATGGAATAAATGTAATAATTTATAACTATAAGCAATATACTTCACATGATGTATCTTTTACACTTACTTCTCCTGTCCTTTCCTTCAGAGCTCCTCAGTTTCTCAGAATGTGCATTATCAAACATATTATGGCCACAGCTGAAAAAAGCTTATAGGGAGATTTCCAAAAGTATCTATAGTTCTGTGCACATTTCCTCACATTCTACCAACAATTTTTGCTGAATATCTTGAAAAGTATACAGCCAAAGTATGAAACCAATCTGCTGTGTTTTATTGATTCTTTACCCCTGGACAGGCATGATTTTTGTAATTACAGACATGTAAGTCTTAAGCTTTGGCAAATTATCAATAGTCAGTAACAAAAAAAACTCAACCAACCAACTTTGTTACCTAAATGATTGTCCATCTGACAAAGCATCTTGGGGATATTTTCATTCTTTTCATCTTCCTCTTTCAGGACAGGAGCCATATTCCAGATCACAACTTTGCCAGAATCCTGACCTGTAAAGAGACCAAAAAGCACCCCCTTCTAAATACATGCAAAAAAGCTTTTCAAATTAATCTCAGTTCCAGAATAAATGTGAAAATGAAGGCATTGCTGCAGTGGGGACTTTGGAAACATCAGAATACAGATGTCACTTTGATATAATTAGACCAATTCAGAAGTGCTTTATTTTTCTTGAAGCTATTAAAAATAAATTTATACAGCTTTGCACCAAAGTCATACTGTACATAACTGATACAAACTATAAGGACAACTACTTGTAATAAAATTGTATTTTAAAACAGAAAAGATATATATTTAAATACTAAATTGCAATTATTGTAGCCAACATAAAATTATTAACGATTGTAAACCAAATAATATTTCTGCATATATTTCTTAAGCTGTTCTATTTATATAATTGGATTTTTCTGTTAAATAGCTCTACTATTTAGCAACTGAAAAAGCTCAACTGCACATCCAGTTCCTCTTCAAATGAAAAGGAAATTTGGCCCATATGGCCATGACTCAATCACTGATAGCAGCTCCTATCTCAATGAGGTCCAAGGGGATGAGGACATCAGAACATGCAACCCTGCATTCTGCAGGAGCAGCAGCACTTCCAATACATTTTAACAGCTAACATAATTATCTGTTTCTCAGAGATAAAAGTGATGTCTTTTTAAAAGGGTCAAACCAATTCAAGCGCTGTGAAGGCACAAAATTATTATTATTACCCAAAATTCTGCCTTCTACCAGTATACAGACTTACCTTGTCCTCCTGTTGCAAACTTGGTCCCATCTGGGTGAATGTCCACTGAAAATATTGGCTTTCCTGGAATTAGAAAACAAGCAGCAACACACTGAATTGTTTTACATTCAAGAGAATGCAGTAACACCACAACCACCATAACTCTTCTGGTTGGCAAGTGACTTTCTTCTTCTAAAGGCTGGAGTTGTAAGAATTACAGCTGACTACAAGAGCTGAGAGCAGCTTGCTGAGAGAAATGGCAGCCTATTAAAAGCCTGTGTGGAAGCTCTCTTGCCACAAAACCCAGCGATAACCAGGCACTCTTAATCCAGCAGGATATGCCAAATACCTCAAAGCAAAGTAATACCACAAAGCAAGTGCCAACAAGGCAGAACTGTATTTGAGTATGGAATTCCTTCCAGGTTTCTACAGTTCATTAGCTGGTGACCTGAAGCAAGTCTTCTTTTGGTTTCTGTTTTTGTTTTTTTAAAACCCTTCCCAATCTCAGGCTGCATCTGTTGGTCACACAATTACCTGTCTCAAATTTCAATTCTGTTAATGAAACTCTTCTACTCAAAAACTAGTTTTGATTTTATGGCTTCCATATAGAAAGAGGAGGACTAACCAACAATAGTATTACTCTTAAATCCTTCAATTCTCCACATGCTACATCTTTCAGAAGAAAGCAAAGAATTTTACCAGAATGCAAACTCTGTAACAAATAGCATAGCTAGGGAACAGCTTTGGAAACCACAAAGCCCTCACTTCCAACCTGTTCTGCTCCAGCTACTGGCTCATTTTCACACTCTGTATGTTCATAGTTGTTTTAAGCTTTGCAGAGGAAAAGGAAGAGGGGAGCAGCGAGCTTCCTGCCTTTCAATGATGCTCCAAGAGCTACCACTAAGGATTATTTGGAAGAACACACATGCGAGTTCCACATCCAAAGAACTTCTGGCAGCACTTCCAACACGTTCAAACTGGAATGCCTCGGCAAGCAACATCATATATATGCCACTATAAAATAAGGCAATTTATCAAACAGCCAAAAGCACCAGTACCCACACACCAAGATGACCTGATAAATTTCCCATGTGTGTCAGTCTTGCGTTGTATCTTCATGAGACATAAAGACATAAATGATAAAACCTGGAGATTTTATCCAACAGCAAGTTTTACGTCCAGCTGTAGCAACTGAAATCCTTGACACTAAACTCCTAATAAAATCCTCATCCAAATATCCACTATTTCTTACTTTTTGAGGGAGACACATTTGGCTTCATTTTTGAATTTTGTATTCTTTATGTTGACTTGTTTTAAGGTTTGTTTTATTTGGATTTATATTGCAACTCTGCCATGTGATTTCCCTTAAAATTTTTACATGCAGCCAAGCAAAGACCTTAAGCACAGAAAGATGGCACTCAACTTACATTCCTTCCAAGTCCCTCAGACCACATAGCACACATGAGCTGAGACACACATGAGCTGTGGTTTTTCTTCAACTTGTTGTGCCTGATTCTCACTTTTATTCTATTAACTCAAATGCAACATTCAGGGCTAAGCCGAATATTTAGAGAAGCACATATAACAAACAAACATTTATTTTACCCTTTCCAAAATGTGGACATTCCCTTAAATTAAACCAGTACATCATTTGAAATAGCTGAGCCCACTGAAACTTACTGAAAAGGCCATTCTGGAGCCCTCAGAAGTAGAAGGGGTGACCTTTTCCATTTGCATCAAGTCTTGAGCAAGAATAGCTCATAGACTCTGGTATCTGCCATTAGATGTGTAGGGGAGAATAGGAAGCCAGCTATCAAAGACCTTTGAATTCTAATAATCTGGCTCATTTTCCCTCTGTATCATTCACACCAAGAGAAAACTTCCCCAGCAAATCAGAACAGCAACCTAGCCACCTCTGCCATTACTATTCAGGCAAAGTAGATATGCTACACATTCCAAAAATCGTCGCTGCACTCATTGCTTTGCAAAAAATACTGAAATGATATCATTTTCCTTTCCTTTACTATATGTTTAAAACTACCACAGCCTCTCCAATTTCTGGCCTAAGAGCACAACTCTACAGGAGCAGTAGGCAAAACCTGTATCAGGCAAAAACCTGTATCAGCTCTCTCCCTTCTCCTGGGCAAAGATTTTTCACAGATCCACAGATGGAGTTGAAGAAACTCAGCAAATTACTTTGCTTAGAGAGCCAAAGGTAACTTAGCTACAAATTCTCCACAAAAGCTTAAAACTAGCCACACCAGGGAAAATGCCCACCAAGCCCAGGACTCTGTGTTCAGAAACCAGCACTAGGTAAGTCCCTAGGGATCTGTACAAGGGTAAGCACACAATGCTTCTTCCTAAGATAATCTTCCAACTCCAAAAAAATTACAGTTCTGACTTCTTGAACCAGGGACCCTCAATGGACTTTCTTTGATAAATTCAATCAGCCATTTCTCAGATCCATAGTTACCATTAAAAGCCCCTACACAAAGAGATCCACTGCTCAGCCATGGGCTCTGTGAGGAGCCTCCTACTCCATGGATCTGCACCAGCTATTTGTTACTCCAACACAATTAATCCTCATACAGAAGGGCAGTGAACAAGAATCACTCAACACTGATCCCTTTTCTGCCACTCACAACTGTGTTCATCACATCCCCAGCCCTAGGATCCCACTCCTTGCCCAAAGAGTCCTACTCTACTCATTTGCTCCTTGTACAAAGGGTGTCTCATTTCTGATCCTTCTGGTCTCTCCAAGCCACTTTCAGTTCTTCTGTATTTTATGACATGAATGGGAATTGGCATTGAAGACCATGTGTTCAAATACAAACTATCCATTTATTTACGTAGCAGGATAGCATTTTATTTTTAGGTTTTTCCTAGCATATATTTGGGGTTCAATCAAATAAGCATTGAGTAGATTTTCCTAAATGGTTATAATCCTAAAAACTCAGGCCTCAGTGAAAGCTGTCAGGTCACAGGGCATTATTTTAGATGTGAAGTTTAAAGAGGGTATGGACTTTGCACCCAGGAAAGGTAGCAGTAATAAATGAAGCCCTGGACAACAAAGTTTCCTACACACCTCAACTGTGATCCAGGAAGGGATCTTACTCCACAGGTAACTAATGATACACAATGATCTGCCCAGTACCCAATGAAGGAAAGGAAAGGGGAAAGGAAAGGGGAAAGGAAAGG
>VXBQ01005384.1:39823-50927 GCA_013400175.1 Phainopepla nitens | reverse complement strand
CGTGGGAGACACCCCCATCATGAGGACCAAGAAGTGGGCTGTGGAGCGGACCCGGACCATCCAGGGCCTCGTGGACTTCATCAAGAAGTTCCTCAAGCTGATGGCCTCCGAACAGCTGGTACGGGCGGGCACCGGGCGGGGGCTGTCGAACCCTGCAAAGGCGCTGCTGGAATCCGGGCTACAGCTGCCCGTGGGGAGCTTGGAGTAGGAGCACTGAGAGAACTATTCCAGGTAGAGCCCGGGATGTAATATCGGGCGAGCTGCAGCACCGCGGTGTGGGTGTGCTCGGCACTGGCCTTCGGGCTTCTTGCGATGTCTGTATTTCTTGGTGTTTGCCGGGCAGAGCTGTGTGTCCCAGGGAAGCGTTCCTAGGCACCGTGTCCCTGGAGGAACTGGATATAGAGACAGAGTATTTGAGAAACAGTCCAGAGTTTGTAGACTTTCGGTTTTCTGAATCTGAGTGTCTGTTTCCTTCAGAACTCACATCTAAAACAGCTTAGTTACTGTCATAGGACTCATTTGGCCTTTAAAATGGGTAGCTGGGAAGTGTTTGCCCGTGGGTAGCAGGTTGCCAGTGTTATTCATGGGTTCCTTCTGCAGAAGTGACTAGCCAAAGTGGCCTCGTGATAACACCAGAAGAGCTGGAAGTACAACTGCACTGATCTTGTTGTTCTGCAGTGAACTCTCAACGTCCCTACAGTACAAAGTTTTTATTTAGTTAAAGCTAAGGACTGATTAAACTAGTCAACTAAAGCGTAGCTGAATTCATTGGGTTCTTGGTTTGGAGGATCTTAATTAAGTATATGGGCATAAAGGCACTGGCCTTCTCATTCATCTGGAAATCATGAGGGGTCTTCTTTTCCTTGGTTCAGTATCTCAAAGGATAGTGGTAAGTATGATATTAACTAAGGATATTCTCAGCAGTTTTGAGTCAGTGACTATCATTTCATTATCTCAGGACAAAAAAAAATAGGAGCACGTAGCCTTCCAGTGTGGCTGAAGGCTAAGGCTATACTTCAAGAACAAAGCCGTAGAAATTTTATATCTTTTATTTGGAAATAGCACATGATACCCCAGTACCCACTGCTGCCTCACATGGCAAATCCCAAGGCTCTCTTTGTCATTGTAGATTAGCTCCTGTAAGTGTAAATGCATTTTTTGGAGCAGGAAGTGAGGGGGATGATTTGAAAATAGAACAAGATGTTTCTAATTTCTGTGATGGCCGTTTTAACTGAGCGAATCTGGAATAGCCTGAGTGGTTTGGGCTGAAATAAAAGCAAGAGCTACACCAGTGAGTTCACCTTGTGCTGCTGTATGGGAGAGTAACGGGTCAGCTTGCACGAGAAGGAAGTCAGCTTGCTCACTTTGGCTTGGTCTGGCTGGCCAGACCGAGCTGACTCCTCACACACTGTTGCTCCTCCACACTGAAGATAGTAACTGGTCATATTCTGTTATTTGCGTAAAAATGATAACAGAACTCTTGACTGCAGAATGATTTTCCTGTGTTCCAAGTGAGGTCCGTGTGAGATCTCCATCTCTTCTCTCTTGTTTTCTTGCAGTTCATCTATGTAAATCAGTCTTTTGCTCCATCTCCAGACCAAGAAGTGGGAACCCTCTATGAGGTAACTTTCCTCTCAAATATCCTTTCCAAATGTGTTTAGCAGGATTTGTCAACACGCCTCAGGCACTTGAAATCTGTTACTGCCCCTGGCAGTAATAGCTTGCATTTGGTGTAGTGTAGTGGATCTGCACAGATCCGTGTCAGTGTGGTCCAGAGAGATGTGACTTCATGCAGTCTCTGGAAATGCATTCCTTCATGTGCAGTGTGTTGGCATGCCTCTCGCTGGTGTCAGTGTTCCATGACACATTCATCTGATGGGAAGGCTTTTTGTTTTGCTTCGTGTGTATGCTAGCCCATGAATAATTGTAACAGCTCTTGTTTTTTGTTTTTCTTGCAGTGTTTTGGAAGTGATGGCAAGCTTGTACTGCATTATTGCAAAACTCAGGCGTGGGGATGAATGACTTGCAACACAGCTGTCAGGTGTTCTCTTCAAAAATGGAAAAAGGACTGACTTAAACTCAAGCTGAAAAACACACAGAAAGAGGGAATTTTGCATTGCTGCCTATGAACATATGGTGTGGGTGAATAGCGTAAGCAAAGAGCTGGCTAGGCTGTATGATCATATGGCATTTTTTCTGATGTACATTTGGAGTGCAGAAAAAACACCTGCATCTGCCATGTAGAGCAGAGCCAGCGCTCTTGCTGCTGACTACTTAATTTCTGTATCTGAAAGGAAACTATTTCTGTTGTCTGCAGGACTGACTGGACAGCTCTGTCTGTATGCTGTACTGAAGATAAGAGAACCTTTTTATTAAAAGTGATGTCTGTTGTACATGTAGCCTGGGATTCAGTTTACTTCTGAAGTGTTGTACATCTGTGGTCTGCATCCTGTTCCTTATGAAGTCTTCATCTTGAATGTGCATTATCTCAGACAGTATTTTGATTTTTTTTTTTCTTGTAAGATATAGGAACTGGAATCTTATCTAGTTACTCCACGCCTTGCCTTGATCACGTTGGTAATGTGAGTGCCATGTTTATAACAGCACAGCATCATGAGAGACCTCTCAATACTTCCCTCCTGCACAAATTTTGTAGTGATTCATTGAAGGCTCAACACTTCAGCACTTTTCAAGGTGTTTTGTCTGACACTATTTAATGACTTGCATCTTAGCGGAATGATGCAACTGGTTGTTGCATCTAGAGTTCCTGAAGAAGTAGATATGAGGTGCTAAAAACTCTGTATATTCTCTTTTTGACTGTTGTTAATTTTCATATTTCCACTAAACAGCAGAATGCACTTTATATTCGTTTTGCTAAATCGTAGCAGTGAGGATTGACTTGAGGTTTTTTCCATTATGGAGAGGATTCGGTACCTTGACTAGGCTGCTGACCTTTGCCTTTATTTATCGGGGAGTTTGGGTGTGAGGGGTGGAGATTTTTAGTGGGTTTATTTGAAATGTCTGTTGTACAGTCTTTTGTGTTTGTTTACCAAATTAAATGTTAGCTGTTTGCTTGCAGAATGTTCTTATGCTGGACAACAGTTTTTGTCCCTGACGAAATCCAGTCCTTCAGCACTCAGAGGCAAAACAGCCAGTTCTAGTGTAAAGCCGGTTTTTACAATAGTCTTGAACTGGTATTTCATACGTAAGTGACTCTTACGTAGTCTCTGCGACCTGTGTGTCGGGTTTTTTCCCACCTCAGAGGACTTCTGGAAGAGTAACACCCGGTTTAATTTACTGAGGGTGCCGCCGTTTGCGCGCAGCCTGCACCTACGCCACAGTAACACAGGCACGTGCCCTGAATGCTTGCTGGGTGAATAGCTTGATGTGTCTTTTTAAGTGGAAAACTTGGGTTCACTTCATTAAACTTAACAAGGCAGAATTTGTTGTAAACTTAAAACTTGGAATAATCCATTCTGAGCTTTTGCCTGCTCAGAACCCTGATCTCATGAATCTCCAACTATTTAAAAGAGCTGTTGCAGAGGGAAGCACTGTGATTCTGTCTGGTTGAGGAAATTGCCTGCTTAGTTACCGTGAGGCCAGCACAACCTCGACAGCCACTAGAGGGTACACAAGGACAGAGGTATTTGCATAGTTTTATCTAGGGCTCTTTTTCGATCTTTTTTGTAGTATGTCCACATGCTGGCCTTACAAATAAAAGTAGTTTGTTCTCCCGTGTGACAATATGTTTACCTAAGATAAGCTACTAGTCTGGTTCTCTTTAAAGAATGTTCTATTGGTGCCTTTCACCTTACTTGATCTTAACAAATGAAACTACTGATAAACTGCAAATGTGCTCTTCAGAAGTGATGCAAGAAGGTTGATCTTTGTGTGTGTGTATTGGGGGCGTTGTGTTTTGGTTTTAAAAAGTAAAAAACACATTAAGGTCTTGAAGAAGAACTGTAGGTCATTGGATCTGCCAACTAATTATAGAAGGTTGTCATTTATGCTGAATCTGTAAATAATTTTTATCTTCTGAAGTTGAATTTAAAAAATTGTGTGCCTCAATTCCTCAGAATGTGATAATCCAATAATGTAAAACCCACAGTAATGGTCTGGATTTCTCTCTTTACCACATACATTTTTGGACCTGGATAAACAAATCGTAAAGCTTTGAATTACTCATTTATCTAAGATTCAGCTTGTCCCCTGAACAATACTTACCTATTACTGTTTGCTTCAGTGTTTTCTGCTCTTAATTTTTTTCCAACCCCAAGAAATTTTTTCTTGGCCCCTAGTTTACCAGTATACAGTGAGTACTTACCTTATCCAGCCCCTGCTTTCTGTTTCCTCAGTGCTCCTAAGCAGTTGCCTTTTTTCTGTTACTTTTAATGACTGCCAGCTCCAGCTCTGCTAATTCCCCCATGTAACTTCTGTACCTTCTTCACTGAGTCCTCCTTTTTGCCACTTTCCCCTGTAGTTATGTACCTTGCATCAGGGAGGTGGTCAGCTACCTCTGGTAGCTCTTTAAGGACCATGGACTCTTTCTTTCTGGAGTTGAGGTGTGACTTTAGGTAGCAGAAAATTTTCCTTGTTCATATTCTTAAGCTACAAACTAGACTGCAAACATGTCAAGTAGATAATGTGTCAAGTGAACAAATAAGTGATTCCCCGTACATTGCTTGTAGAATTTGCAAAAGACATGTTAAATCTCCTGTTTTAAAAAGGGACAGTTATAGTTTCTAAAATCATAGATGATCTTGAAATGCTTATCTCTTTGAAAAGAATATTTCCAGTAAATTGGAAACATCAGAAACCCAAGAAGAACATGAGCTGTGTTCCCTGCATTTGGTATGCCTTGAGCAAAAGTGGTGACTATGTCATTTTTAAGTGACTTCAATTGCTAGAACGGGAGAAAAAGGTTATGAAAGTAAGGACTGACTCTTGGACAAATCAGTGAGAGTTGTACAAAAAAAAAGTCTAGATTTACTCAGAGTATTGTGTTCACCCAATATGCTACTGTACTGATATACTACACTGAACTGCTGATATTTGTAATATAATTTAATTCATTTGATTTAATGTCATTGAATTAACAGAAAAGGCAAATTGAAAAAAATCAGTAAACTAATTGTTAAAGACTGAGAAATAAGATAAGTATTGGAAGGGGAAGTTATTACACACTTTTTATGAAAGACTTAGTACTTCCTGATACTAAAAAATAGTGCTATGCAAAATTCAGTTACCCTTTTTCAAGTTAATAATCACCAAATGCAAACCCTTTAAACTGTGAGGCACTATTTTTATGAATTATTGTAATAGTTTAGAGATTAAAGGTAGATTTGTAATTTGTAGCTTGAACTAATCTTAAATGCACATGGAAACCTGAAGGAGCTAAATGAAACAAGTTACCTCAAGAGGGAGATGATAGAATACACAGTTGTGCCACCTATATGCAAACTGAGCATATGTCATAATTTCCAGCACTTTAAAGTGTCAGAAAACTGCTGCTAAGATCTTAACAGAAGACGTATCTGTGTTAATTGTCCCCACAACTGAAGCTTGGACGTACTGATAGACAGTAAACTCATGATGGCGGGCATTGGAAATCCACACATCCAGTCTTCAGACTCCTTCCAACTCCAAAGCAGCTTCTGTTTACCAGTTGTTGCTGTTCATGCTCATGTTGCAAATCAAATTCTGCCTGTTGCACAACTTTTTGGCTTGCATTGTTCTTGACTACCCTGAAGTCTCAGTTACTCCTCAGGGATATTATACAAAGGTTATTCAAGGCATTATCATACTACAGCATCTTCATCGTGGGGGTGAGTTAAAAAAAAAGGGGGAGCAAAAATTCCTTTAACGCCAGGGTTTTTCATGAGGACTGTTGACTATTACAGGCTTGTATAAAATTCAGTGTGCATTAAAAAATAAGAGGTTTTCAACCTTGTTGTGTATTGTATCATCAAGAGAAGAAAAACACTTAACAAGAAAACACGTAAAATGTGTTTCTTCTTTGCAAAGACCCTGCTTAACTTTGTTAGTACCATATTTAATATGCTTCCAAGGCTAAACCTCCTAAAAATCTACCCTTTGCTCCTGCTTTAATTGCCATAATGTTCTGTCAGATGCCTCTTTTAGTCAGAATTAAAGCAACAAAAGCTCATTTAGAGATTGTTCCATCTTAAAATAGGTGGTTTAAAAAGGTTGAATCACATTTTTGACTGAGACCAAAATGAATATGTTAAAGGCTTAATGTTAAGCCTGTCACACTACATCTGTGTCACAAGACTTGGTAGTGCCAGGAAATTTTTGGGACACTGTAGCGCAGTCATCTGTACAGTTGGTTGTTAGAACAGTTGCTGGCACAGATTCTGGCCTGTGCTCAGTTCAGGAGCTGGCAAGGTACCATTTCTGGTGGGCACTTTGGATGTGATCAGCCTGTTAGGGAGTTCAGAAGGTAAATAACATTGATGTAATGTGTTCTTTGCAAGCTGGCCCCTGTGCCAGGGATCAGTCCTTGGGATAATTCTTGCTCGGTACACAGGTGAAATTTCAGGTGAGATTTGATCCCTTGTATGTGCACTGAGAAGAGTTAGACTTTGGGAGGAAAAGTATGGTCCCTCTTCAAATTTAGGGAGCAATCTAGGAACTTTTTTTAAATTATTCCTCTGCATTCCCTCCATGCAGTTGTCTCTAAATGCCTACCAATAGCCCCATTCAGCTACATCTTTTGTTAAGTATGCTGATTATACGTGGTGGTGAAGTGCTAGCTATACGTCTTATGTCTTGTTTCAGTCATACCTTTCTTTATTAAAAGCAGATTATGAAAATTACTTTTTTTTTTTTTTTTAAGTGCAGGAGTCTTGGAGTCCTTGCTCTGTCTTCCCATGGAATGATTCTACATGCAGATTATAATATATATTGATGTATATCAATTAGGTGGACACAATGTAGACTTAAAATATAATTGCATTGAGGGCCTAACCTTAAAAAAAAGGCTTGAGTTAACAGGTTCAAATTGCAAAAATCAGTATATGATTTAAAGCAGATAAAGGTGTTTCCCTTAAACTCTGGTGACAGAACTAATAACCCTGAAGAGCTCTTAATGGGAAACCTTGAAGAAAGAAAAAAGATCTCCAAGCAAAACTACACAGTAATATTCCTAATGCAGAGGCTAACCAGCACTTTGGCTTTCTTATGTAAATATCATAAATTGAAAAAGACCACAAACTTATCTTCAACTTATCTTCTTTTGCACAAAAAAAGTCAATATTTTGTATTTTATGTATAGCACATGCATAGTGTACTAATGTCCCACCAAAAGTGGGTCAGACTGATTCTTCCAAGAGTCCTTTGTGTGCTGTGTGGTATAGTGTCACACAGCGCTTCACTGCATTGTTTGGAGCTTGTTTTTACCTTCAGCAGAACTCATGCCATTTAGTAGTTGGTGTTTTCAGTGTATGACATGATTTTGTATATGGTGTCCTCATTTCACTCATGCTCTACTGCATGTTTTTAGTCTGAAGATGGTGTTCACCTGCATGAAGTTTGATACAATTTGTTCTCAAGCTTTTTTTTGAGGATCACTGCACATGCAGCAGTTTCTCATGTAAGATCTCTCAGGTACTGAGTGATCAATCTCACTTCACAGGTTATAGGACAGAGGAACAACTGCACTGATACACTGATTCATGACTACATTGAGTCACGTCGTCCCAAAACTTGCACTACAACTGCAGATCCAGGTTTTCTCTTTGGAGCCCTCAACAAGCATCAGAAACTTAGGTGAANAGGAGATGATGTGCCAATAAGTGCTTGAGCACTTCAGCTGGTGTCTCTTAGAGTTAGATGTCATGTCAAATGATTGTTTAATTTGCTTATACCTGTCTTCCAGGTAATTGTGGAGTGCTTCGACATTTGTACATAAAGCAAAGTTTTTGTGGTTAAAGCCCAAGCTCCTATTCTCCAAGACAAGTTTTTAATAGGATACTTGAGAAATACATGTAATAGGTAATTTCTGCAGGTGTATGATTTCCAGCAATAAAAGTCCACAAAATCTTGCAGTTTCCTTGTGCAGAATCACAGCTGAGAATGTAAAAACGATTTCCATGCTGTGTGGATTTCAATGTTCTCTTTTTTTTTAATATAGAATTTTCAGTGACAGTTAACTGTAGTATGTGCTCAGACCCTTGTGCCTTTTCTGTCAGTAGGGCATAAGCAAAAGCACAAGTTGGAGAGACATAAATACTGTTCCTAATGGTGTTCAGGCTGTGAAGTAATCAACTGTAGAAGTTTTGGGGATCAAAAAGTATGTTGCACATTGCCAAATTAAAAGCTCTAGACACTTTAGAATAGAAGCAAATAAAAAGTATAAATATATAAACTATAATAAACAGCAGCAGTTGGAAACTACAGAGTAGGTAGATCCAGCCTGATCCCTTACTTGTAATAGAGGGAGGTATAAAATGTCCTTTTACTAGCAGTATTTAACTAATGATCTCATCAACATTGTGGCAAAGGAATCAAAGTACTGAGGTGTCAGGGATTAATGGCAGTGGTATAACTCTTTTTTTCCCCTGGATTTAATTACTAGGAAAAAACACCTCCAAGCACAGGTGTACAAATAAACAGAGAAATATAGCNCATTATCGTGTTGAAGTGCTGTCACTGGCCAGGCTAACAGACCAGAGACACAGCATTGTTGTTTGCAAAAAGAGTCTGGTCATTCAGACACCTTGGATCTCGCCTTCAACTAGTTCGCAATTTTTATTTGGCATTACAAGATGTAAAATAAAGTACAGTCACAAGCTCCATTTGCAGGCCGAGTACATGGGGAAAAGTGTCTAGTGCTGCAGTTCGGTAATTCTATCTATCTGACTCGAAGATTTTCCTCTATAAAGCATGAGAGAAACTTTGTGAGCTGCACCCCAGAAGGAGATGATGTGCCAATAAGTGCTTGAGCACTTCAGCTGGTGTCTCTTAGAGTTAGATGTCATGTCAAATGATTGTTTAATTTGCTTATACCTGTCTTCCAGGTAATTGTGGAGTGCTTCGACATTTGTACATAAAGCAAAGTTTTTGTGGTTAAAGCCCAAGCTCCTATTCTCCAAGACAAGTTTTTAATAGGATACTTGAGAAATACATGTAATAGGTAATTTCTGCAGGTGTATGATTTCCAGCAATAAAAGTCCACAAAATCTTGCAGTTTCCTTGTGCAGAATCACAGCTGAGAATGTAAAAACGATTTCCATGCTGTGTGGATTTCAATGTTCTCTTTTTTTTTAATATAGAATTTTCAGTGACAGTTAACTGTAGTATGTGCTCAGACCCTTGTGCCATTTCTGTCAGTAGGGCATAAGCAAAAGCACAAGTTGGAGAGACATAAATACTGTTCCTAATGGTGTTCAGGCTGTGAAGTAATCAACTGTAGAAGTTTTGGGGATCAAAAAGTATGTTGCACATTGCCAAATTAAAAGCTCTAGACACTTTAGAATAGAAGCAAATAAAAAGTATAAATATATAAACTATAATAAACAGCAGCAGTTGGAAACTACAGAGTAGGTAGATCCAGCCTGATCCCTTACTTGTAATAGAGGGAGGTATAAAATGTCCTTTTACTAGCAGTATTTAACTAATGATCTCATCAACATTGTGGCAAAGGAATCAAAGTACTGAGGTGTCAGGGATTAATGGCAGTGGTATAACTCTTTTTTTCCCCTGGATTTAATTACTAGGAAAAAACACCTCCAAGCACAGGTGTACAAATAAACAGAGAAATATAGCTGCTAGAAATTAGTTTCTGTCAGATCCTGTGAATATCAGAATTAAGACAAAAAATATTTGAAAACTTACCTCACTCTCCATTTCACAACCCATTATTTTGATCTTTACAATTTATTCTTGAGAGACGTTTTGTTCTTCCAAGAGCCGCCAAAAGAATGTGAACTCTGCCTTCGAAATGAATGACAGGATATTTCACACTAATTCTAACTCTTTGTAACCAAGAGCAGTTTTAATGGTGCTATATGGGACTACTCAGGTAAGTACTGAAAAAAGGTGCTACTTGTCTACCCAGTCTTTTGAGAGCACCAACCAATAAACCAATAAAATAGACCAGAGGCAAATTTCATTAAGAAATAGGACTCATTCCTAATTGTAACTTTGAAAAAGTTACCGAGGGAGGTGACATGTTTCTTCATTACCTGGATTTGGCCCAGGTAGACGACATGGCTGCTGAGATCAGTTGTGTTTAAGAGATTTGGGATAGTCTTAAGTTCTCTCAGGCCTTAAAAAAATTTTGAAATCATTGCAGTTTTCTCTCTCTCTCTCTCACACACACACACACACATACCAACAGTACTTTACAAAATACTGATAGGGCAGGGTCTGCTTTCTGCGTGCCAGGAGAGGTTCTGGAGTGATGGCTGAAAATGTACCTATTCAGTACACTGATTTGTGTTTCACTCCAGTGTGCTAGTTTCCAGCCCCATTTAAAACTGGGAAAGTATTCCCTACTGCAGTGAAATTCATTCAGCCTCTCGAGCTGTATCTACTTTATTAATGGCGCTCCTTTTTGTCATGCCTGTACTTTCATGTACAGATCAGGGAGAGGGAAGAGAAAGCAGGCGTGCTAAAAGTCCCCCAGTGTAATTTGTAAGGGAAACTGTGAGCTGCCGGTGTTGCGAGCACCTTTAAACTTTAAAGCTACAGCAGTGCACACCACCAGTCTGCTTACTTCCAGCTCCACAATCATAAGGCAGACCTAAAGAGCTGAACCTTTTTTACTTTTTAAGAAAGCATAGATGGATTTTCTTAAAACACTGTTCTATGGTGTATTCTGTTGCCAGAATTCATGACTAATAAACATTTTTTTTAACAGCTGAAGTGGGAAAAAAAACCGGCTGGCATTTGCTTGCTCAGTGTATAGGTTGGATAGACTGAGGAGCGCGGGAACGGTCTGTTGCGTTAGCACGGTCTCTTTTGTCCCATTCACCGTTTCTGAGTGTCATTCTGAGTGCTAATGGTTACAGCCCTAAATGTTCCTGCAGAGTGCACTGGCTTTCAAGAAACAGCACATACAGCGGGCAGGCTGGCTGTAGGC
>VXBQ01005384.1:16308-34780 GCA_013400175.1 Phainopepla nitens | reverse complement strand
GGGTTTTTTTTTTGTTTTCTTTTGTTTCATTTGGGTTTTTTTTTGTTTCGTTGGTGGGTTTTTTTTGGTTGGTTGGTTGGTTGGTTTTTTGGTGGGTTTTTGGTTTGGTTTGGTTGTTTGTTTGTGTTTGGTTTTGTTTTTGTTTTTTGTTCCCAGAGAAGTAATCCCTCTACTCAGTCATGGAAAATTTATGTTGAAAGTGTAAAAACTGTCAATGAAATAAATTGACCAGCCAGGAACAGAAACCTGTAAGAGTGCTACTTCTTGTCCAAATCAACAAAAGACTGTAGTGCTGAAATATAGTGTGAGCAAAACTGAAATTCCCAATTTCCAAAAAAAAAAAAAAAATACACAATGTTGAGAACGATTAAGACTCCATCAGTAAGGCTCTTTAATCCATGCCATCATCACATGTATCTGTAACTATTACCACCTCGTGCTTTGCTGGGGAGCATCCTGGAGTTGCCTTCTGGGTGTAATTAATGTGTGTTGGTGCTATGAAAGACACAGCACGTCGTGCTGGACCACCTTGGGTTCAAGAGAATGAAGGTGAAGCAGCAGACAAGCAGATCATCTGCTTTATATGTCATTGGTTAAACACTGGAGACCACGCCTAGTGGGGCTGACCTTGGGAACTTCCCAGCTAGAGAGAGCCTCATGCTGGGTAATGAATTTAGGATGAAGGCGCTGGGGAGAGAGACTGGTGTTCTGCAGCCCTCTGCTGAAGCTTTGCCATGCGAAATGAAAACACTAAATTGATAGGGCAGGACATGCAAGAAGCGACTTGACACACCTGATGCTCCCATGCCAGGGACGTGGGTTCTCTGTCTCAGTCAGGCTTTCCTACATAGGCAGTTCTTTCCAATGCAAACAATTGCAGACTGTGTGCATCTTATGCAAAGCTTCCTCAGTTGTTTAAAATGAATTTGGTATCCAGTTCTCTGAGACTGTTTGGATCTCTGCCACGTCTCATAACAGCTGTTTTGGTTTAAAACTAACACGTTAAACAAGCAGAAGGAAAACACTGACAGTGTGTTGATTGCCATAAATGCATCAAT
Source organism: Phainopepla nitens (assembly GCA_013400175.1). Lineage (NCBI taxonomy): Eukaryota > Metazoa > Chordata > Aves > Passeriformes > Bombycillidae > Phainopepla > Phainopepla nitens. Next base: position 33,722 of record VXBQ01005384.1, on the reverse strand, counting down.
AGTAAGTGCCTTCACAATTCGGCTGCGTGCTTCTTGGTTGCTCTTGTACTTAAGAGTTAGACCCCACTAAACTGTGTTTATTTGAGTTCCCCATTGGATGAGCACAGATTTAGGACTTTCCTCCCCAGCTGCTACATCCTCTATTTAGATAAAGTATGTTAACAACACTTAGGGCTTCCAGTCAGAGTTAAGAGTGTACTCATGACTCTCAGGACTATGTTGCACAATACAGGTCCAGGTATTATATAACAAATTCAAGTACAAAGGCCTGAGTTGTTTTTACAGTAGGGTCATAAATTGAATTCAAGGTCTCTCTTAAGTAAGTCAAAACCTCCATTTTAGTGCAGAATGGACATGGTTTGTTTCTTCAAATTCTTCATACCTTCATACCTTATATTTTTATGTAATAGCTTGATTATGCTTACTATTCAGTCATGATTGGAAATGTGCCAGTTACTGTTGATTAGTCACCTTATTGGAAAGAGAAAAAAAATGAAAAATGTGTTCTCCAAACCAATAAATTGGAAGGATTAATTGGGAAACAGATACCTGGAATAGAAGACACCATATCTCTGCCCATAAGTCCATGCCTCAAATGCATGTAGCTGACTTTTAATGTGACTAATATCTTTGCTACTTGCGAAGAATTAGCAAATAAAAGCTTTTGCCTCCTTCCTGCTTCTGGAGCATGTATATGAACAGCTCTCCTAGAAAAGTAAATGACCTGGAAGTCCTTTGGCAATGAGAGCCAGAAAAATACTTATGGTATGGTCTTCCTTAATTTTCTTGGTATTTCTGTTGGCCTTTATTCTGTGGCAGAGAATCTAGACATTACATGAACTGTGGAAGGCAATAACGCATTTTGAATTACCAGTGTATTTGGGAATCTGTGTTAGAGAACAGCAGTCAAATTCCCTGTATTGAATTACTTGTTGCCCATAGAAGTGCAGCCATGCCTATTTGCTCATGAGTTACAGTTTAAAAAGCATTTTTTGCAGGCAGTTGAGATCTCATTGGATCTTCCTGCTAACACACGTCTTCCCATTTTGTGCCTTTGCTGGTGTAGACTCCATTGGCCTGCACCGTGTGGAGAACATAAGCCATACAGAGTCTGCTGTTAGCCTGCATTTGTACAGCCCACCCTTCAACACCTGTAACACCTTTGATCAGAGGACTGGGCACAAGCACAAAGTCACTATGACCTTCTACAGCCAGTTTGGAGAAAGGACTGTCTGTGTAAGTACGAGATGAGGTGCTTCTCACTCGGGCCCGGGCTCTGAGCCCTGTGGGGATGGGCTCAAGGGGCTGCCCTGGTGCAGGCATAGGCTACACCAACTCTGCTCTGGGACAGGCAGAAGGGTCAGCACCCCTGCCCTTCCCGGGCATCCCCAGTGAGGATCAGATAAAACCTGCTTCCAAGTACTGTTTGATTGGTCGAATTGCACTTCCCTTGTGTGGAGCTCCCCGTTTTGCAGCCTGCCTCTCCTTCTGAGCAGAGAGGATTAATGAGACACGTGCTACTAGTTAAGCATCTTCAGGCAGCAAATGATGGTAAATACAACCTAGTCAATGGAAAGTGTGAAGTAGCTACATTGTTTTGGCCAGCATTAGTCAGGTGTAACATTTCCTGTCTAAACTGTTCTGCCAAAAAGGATCACATTTCAAGAGGTTTTAAAATTGTAGCTTGTAAATACTTCTTGAATCAATTCAATTCTTCAGAATCACAATGTTCAGAGAGTAAGACTTGCTCTGGGGTTAAGAATAGCCCAGTTGTCTGTTGTCTGCATTCTTGGGAAACGGCATGAGATTTTATTTGGATAGGAAAGAAATCTTAAGACCATTTTTGGAGCAACCAAGCTAGGATGTGGGAGAGGTTAATAGGGTTTCAGCACTATTCCATGCATTGGGAAAAATAACTGCTTACCCATGGAGAAAAGACTGATTCTGGATGTTAAGCCACAGATGTTCAAACACTCTTTAGTTTTGTTTGATACTGAAAACTTTCATTTTCCTTGAAGCCAGAAATTCAGTGCTCAGGAATTTCCTAGAGTGAGGTCTTAGTCAGATCAATTTAAAGTTTTATATAGTTGTCAAGTACCATGTAAATAATTTCTCTGAAGCCTATCACATTACCGAACAGCTGAAACACAAATTTTGATCTCCCCAAGTTTGAAAAGGCCTTGAGAAATAAATTTGAATTTATAGTTCAGATTTTAAAAGGTAATTAACATGGAAGAATTCTGAACAAAATTAATGCAAAGATTCAGTGTTTGTTTGCTTGCTTTTTGTTTTAAGTCTTTATTGAATATTAAATACATAAGATACTAAGTGAGATGAGATATTTTGGCTTGGAGAGTTTTCCAACTCTGATCTGTAACCGTCTGGCAGTGTTTTCACCATTTGTGGGAAAGTGGATCTGGCTTACAGCAAAGAGCTAAATCTTAATCATTGAGTCTCTTTCATGAATTCCTGTAAATGGAATTCCATTAAAGAAGAAGGTGGTAGCAAGGCTGGACCATTCAGCTAAAATGACATACCTAAAATGACTTCAGGCTACAAAAACCTTCTGTGACTTGGCTTCTGGAGAATGGACTGGAAAAGCAAATTTTCTTCTGCTTAACAGATCACAGAAGGACATAGGGAGGCAGAGATCTATAAATTATAAATACCAAGAGAGTAATGTGAAGTATATTTGTGTATCTTTAATGAGTGAGAAGACTGGCCTAACAAAACTACATTCATTTCTTCCTCTTTGTCTTAATTATTTTATAGGTAAAAGGCACATGTAAATCCCTTGTGATTTCTGGCCTCTGGCCATGATGAAGTCTTGATTAACTCTCCAGGAAGTACACAATAAGTTATATAGGTTTAATAAGAAAAATAGTATGTGTGTCAAAGGACTTGCCCATGGGAGTAACTGCATGGTTCAAGTACAAACCATGAGAATACTGATAGGAAAGTTCACGGACAGAAAACTGATTTTGTCTTCGGTGTCACAGCACACCAGTTCCTTCTGCCAGGAATTTTGCAGGGAAGGCAGTATCTCTTTGCAAGCTGGACATTCAAGCAGTTTCTATCAAAATGAAGTAGAGCAGGCTACAGGGAGAGAAGACAGCCTGAAGGAGGAAGCACTCCTCAGCCGTCCCTTCTGCCATGGGCTTCACCCAGAGACAACAGACAGGGTGACTTTGTCAGGCACATAGTGCCTTCTACAAAACTCTGGCAAGGAGCACTGAAAATACACCCTCCAAGTATTCTAAGGTGCTGAGCTACTCTGAGAACAAAGATCTGCAACGAGACCACGAAATGGGCAGTGACAGTCTCTTTCCTTAAAGCAACAACCTCTCCTCTTCCCTTCTAGGCTACAGGAGTGCCGCAGGAGAACAACTGAGAAGCATCAGCGGGCGTTTGCGTAAGACCTGCTGAGTGTTTAACCAGGGACAGAAGACTTGCATGGCTCAGGCTGACAGCCAGATCTGTTTCAATTCCCTGTACATCGGAGCACACTAGGGCAGCCTCCAGACTGCACGCAGTTTCCTCGAGCAAATGCCAATTATGGGACACTGAGCTAACTAGTGCCATAACCTGCTTCAGAGGTTAGATGCCTTTTCTTAGGCTCCTGTTAGAATTAAGTAGTATGTTTTCTAATTCTAGTGCCTTTTAAAACTCCACCTTGGATATCACACTGAGAATATCAGAAATAGGGTTAATAAACATCATCTGATTCTTCTCAATAGACATATGGGGATGTATGCTCTCAATGTAATTAATAGCTATAAAAACTTCTAAGCTTCCAGTCACTTGTACCTATAGGTAGTACAGTAGATACAACTAACAGCAGCACCTTTTTTTTTTTTTTCATTAAGTCTTTTAGGTTTTAGTGCTTTAGGCCATCTTGATAGTTTTGTGCATTTTTTACTTTTTTTTTTTTTACAATTTAATTTGTCAGATCCTGTTTTAAATAGGAGCAGAGAAATGCTTCATGCATGATGATTTTCAAAACTGATTGCACAGAGATTTGACTTTTAAGAAGACTAATCATACATAATTCAGCTAATGTCCAGTTCCCAAAGTATTCTGTGTAGCTAATGAAGAAAAAAACTGAAATAAAACTAAATTTCTGCACAGATTTCAGAGTTTTCAGCATTTTCTTCATGGTAACTAAAATACTCATCACTCTTTACCAAAATCCACATTCCTCAAGAACATCTAAATCTTTTCCAAGTAATACACTGTTAGAAAAGACTTTCAAAAGCTGGCAGGATGTCAAACATGCAAAGAATCCTGAGTCAAATTAAATTAGGGGGAGTTCTGCCACTGAGTGCGCTGATGTTTAGTTTTATCCTCCAGATTTAGTCACAGGAAAAGAACCTTCTTGAAAAGAGTTAACTGTAATTAAACACATAAAAATCAGCAAAGTTGCCTGCACAGAGGCTATCCTATTAATTTAATGCAGTTAATAACATATTCTCAAGTAAGGAATATGTAGCAATTCTCCTATTCTCATAGGTGACTGCTGGTTAGTCAGAACAGTTTAAATTTTATTAGCATTGGCTTAAGATAAGTCAAATATTTCCCTCTGCATTCACAAGCCCAGAAAATATTTATTTTATGAGACCTCATTTCCAGAGAAGCCGTGCCAAATTTTTGAGCAGTGTACCTGTTTTTGAATGAACACATGCCTTGTTGTGAAAGTGTGACAGCATGAGTGATGAGCTGAGGCTGGCAGTCTGGCTGTCCTGCTTGTGCAAGGTCACCTACAGCACATTGCTCAGGACTGTATCCTGTTGGATTTTGAGTATCTACAAGGATGAGGCACTACAGCCTCTCTGGGCTTTTGGTGTTTTATCACCCTCAAAGTAAAAAAGGCTTATATTTAGACAAAATGTCTTGCATTTCAGTTTGCACCCAGTGCCTCTTGTTCTCTTCATCCTTCCTGCAGAAAATTAGCAGTTTCACTTAACTAACTTCAATCACAGCATATTCATCAGGCTTTTGCTTACTAGGGAGAATTAAAGAACAAACTCTCTAGCTTGTAGACGACATGTTAGTCAGGCCAGGGGGAATGGAAGATCGGAGAGAGAGCCAAGAAGGCACAGTGGCGATGAGAGCAGCTTGCTGTTCTAGGATGCCTACACACAGAACCCTGGATAGTACTCCAGCTAGTCACTCATATGCCTAACAAGTGGGACACAGGAAATACAGGCAGAAGTGACAAAAACAATCTACACAAAGTGTCCCAAATACCGTTTAGCCACGGTGAGCATGATATCGTACATTGCACAGAATAATACAGGAATGTAAGTATTTCGGGAGAAGGTACCTACCAGGTATTTGTGTCCTCTACACCTCAACATATGGGAGGTAGTCTGCCCAACATAAAGGGTACAAATACAGGAAACCTCAAGAGAAATGTATAATTGGGTCCAGAGTCCTTAGAACGCACATACCACGGCCACCACCTTTGCTACTTCCTAATCATTAGCTGCACATCAGGTGCTCTGAACAGCACAAGCATAAAGCTACTACTACTGAAAGCAATATTCAATCAACAAATATCAATTCCCATTTACTTAATGGGAAGTAAAATCACCTTTTCACTCAGATATGCTCATATAACTTACACTAGTTTAAAACACAGGAACCAGTAATAGCAAAATAGTACTTGCACACTATTATGGCTGAACAGTCAAGGTATTAAATCTTCTAGCATGAATGTCCCTTGCTTTGGAATAGTGTTAACTGGCCATCTGATGAGGTAGCAGTATGCTGTAGGCTGACAATTAGATTTCATTGGGCAATGAACAGATGTTTAGCATTTCATATGCTTTTACCTGAAAGGTGCTGTTGAACAGTGTCACTGTAAATTGAAGAGAGTTTAACATTCACCTGGGTTACTGCTAAGATCGTTACATGGTGAGAGATACTGCCTCAAATCATACAGGCTGGTAACAGCAGGAGGGAACTCAGCATAAATACAATTTGATGCATTAACCAAGACTTCAGTGAAGGAGCTGCAACAGAAAGACATAGGGAGGCAAAGTAATGCCCGTAACGGAGTGAAGTGCAATATTTACATAAATTCAGCAAATTCCAAGGGTGTGGTGGTTTTTGTTTGGAGTGTTGTTTATTATTAAAAATTTAGCAAGAAGAGAAACTGTTTATCCAAGACATGTTTGAGATGAGAAGGCTCTCTAGCAAAGAGTCACTGGGAAGGCATATTGCCCATATTCAAGGGAAAAGATGACAATGGGGGTTCTCCAGGAATGGAAAGGTCATCTTAGCTTATTTGGCTGTGGCTGACAAGGGCCACACTGAAACTATAAACATGTTTGAGGGGGGGTTCACTTATGTATAACCAGCAAGTTAGCAGCTCTTTTGCTCCATATGCTGAGGTCTGGGACCTCTAAAGCCTCTAGCAGAAATTGTTGCTCAAAGAAGGTCCCTTGCTGCCTAAAGAGTTTCTTAATGTTCTTGTGGATAATTCAGCCTAGAGTTACTTTGTGTCTAACTCACTACAAAATCTTGGCAGACACAAATCAGTTCAATTTGTTATTTAAGCCTTGTGTGTCCTGATGTTTGAACATGGTTCATCATTGTCCATTGTTGATGTATAGAGGAACACAGAACCAAAATCCACCCTATATATAATCCTTCTTTCATTATAGTTTTTTTTCCCCTTAAACCACAAAGATACAAGATGTGCTATTCACTAGGTAGTCCCTGTAGTTATTTTTTCACACTCCTCTCATGACGGAGAGAAAGCTGTGTTGCAAGAATATAGCCTTCCCGAGGGTAAAAGAGGTGACCTGCCTACAGTGACTGTTTGCAGGGACAAACAGAACAAATCAAGCAGAAGCTCAGAGCTTTTCACCCATACCATATACTCTGTTCTTGCCAGTTTAGCTCATGAAAGATTTCACTGTCCTTGAATGTCAGAGTCTTACGTTTTGTGAATGGAGAGTAATTCCATTCACTGTGTCTGGTAAAGGAAACAAAACCACCATGGATCAATGGTGCGGGTCTTTAGGACTAGTTCTGTCACTTGCAGCTCTTATGAAGCTTTATTCAATAATTTTATCTCAAATCTTTGAACTCTGTGATGCTTAAGACTACAGTATATTTCTTCAAGGATGAATGACCCCCAAAACAACGACAGACAAACTCTTCTGGCCTAATCGATCTTCTGTGCACGCTGCACAAAAAGCATTTGAGGGTTTTTTCAACAAGTAATGAAAACATCTTATGCCTTTTCTAGACCTGTCTCCTCTTTGCTTTTACCCTCTAATTCACTAGAAACTATTGGTACAGACAGATAACTACATTATTTTCTCTTAAAACTTAACTTCTTGACATTCAAAGTCTACCCCCTTCCTCTCTCATTGCAGGTTGAGAGGAGCACATCATGTTAAAATCAACTCTACTTGCACTTCACTTCCCAGTAGGAAAAATTATTTCCTGAACCACAAAGATAAAGTGTATATGCTGTTCACTGACTTGTGCTTTGGTTTGTTTTTCATGCCTATTCTATTCTTTCAGGCTCCTGTGCTTTCTCCCAGGTTTAGTTTAGCTAAACCTGTGGTGATGAAGAACATTTTGAAACATGATGGATGCATGTGAATTAATGTAACTCTTAAGAGATGAAACATCATTAACCTACTTTGATTCATAATGATTAGAGGAACACCATAAGAGGATTGTGTGGCACGTGCTACTCTTGTCTGGCCAGTTTCCCTGAGATCCATGAATCACATGGATCAAAAGCTACCATGAGAAAAATATATTGCAAAGCAAAATTTCTCCTGCAAAAGACAGGTACATCTTGTTCTCTACTCCCACTCAGTATTCAGAATCAGATCCTCAGGATCTCTTGGTTTTCTTTTTTTGTTTGTTTGTTTTTGGTTTCTGTTTTGTTTGTTTTATAAAATCACACTGTCAATGCAAAACATATTTAATTTTCATTGTAAGTCACTGTCTTGGGAAGCTCTGAGAGTCACAGTCAGAGAAAGAAAGCTCCTCTTCTCTCCCTAGTTGAAAAAGATGCCCCAGCAAAACATCCCCTGTTGAGGGGCTATGAGCACTCTGATCAAATAAGGTTGCTGAAAAATGCTTCTTCCCTTGTTTCAATCTGTAGGCTGGTATCCAGCTTTTCCATTAAGAGAATTACTAAACTGCTGTGGGACTGCTTGGAATCAGGTGCAGAGACCTGCTGTTGATCACTCACACAGTGGGTGGCCCTGAAGGTGCACGTGCTAAGCATAAGGACAGGCATTTCTGAGGGGCAGAAATACTTGAAGGACCCTCAAGAACCACTCTGTAAATGCTGAGGGTCTGTTAATACTGTAAAGACCAAGTTCATTTGAGGTCTGATTATATATATACACACATACACATATATATACACACACATATATATACATATATAGAGAGTGCATGGTTCGAAACTTTCACTGGAATACTGAAAGAATCTACTGGAGGGACCCAGACCAGTGTTTGTTTCAGACCCAGAATTCCATGCCAGACCCTGGCATGTATTTATTCCTCTGCCAGAGCCAGGGCTCTGAATGAGCCTGAGAGTGCTTGTGTGAGAATATTTACCAAGCATATTCACAGGGAGAAAACAAGCACTTGAAAAAATTTTCTTCATAGGAAATGTGCAAAACAGTCCTGTTTAAACTCAGACATTGGAGGAAACCTTATTATCTTCTTTGGTTAGATCTTTATCCATTTGAGGTTGGAATAGCTGTGCTGTTGTCAACCGAATTAAAATGTTTTACACTGATTGAAACAGCCATTATTAGGATTGATTATTTAATTCTGGTTACTTGTATTACCTGAGATTTCAGACTATGTCCCTCTCTGAACATGGTTACTTATGAGTGAGGAGGTACTGCTTGAGAAAAGCTTTAACAGCCGGTTTCATGTCCACCAGGAGTATTCAGAATTAGAGTCTTCAGACAACAGTCAAGTATGAGAGGAAAAGCTTCTTCCTACATCATGACATCAGTGAAAAAACATAGCACACATCTCTGCTTTTGGACTTCACCTCGTTGCTGTATTGCAATGTAGGCAGAGATTAAGAAGGTTCTTTAATTTGTTCTATCTATTTTGGGGTTCTGATATCTTACAAAAATGAAAGCCTTGTGTTAAGGTTTATAATCCGAATTCTGGCTCCTGCTCTTTTGGCACAAAGCACTTGAAAAAACAGCTTAGGTAATTTTAAGACTCCCAAACTTGGAACTTTTTGCTAACACAGTGTTGAGGACATTTTACAAAGCACTGCAATATTCCAATTTTAAAATTTCTTAAACTATGTAAGAAAACAACCCCAAGGTTCTCAATCAAATTGAATTGCATAAAGTACAAAAATGTAAATTATTGTTGCCTTTTTATATGCAATGTGATATCTCTTGCCCCATTCCTGAGTTATAAAAGCATGTAATAGGCATTAGAGTGTGAATTAGAGAAAAATAGACTGTTATACACAAAATAAATTAAATTTTGCCTAAATAATCTGCATAGCCTCAATTGCTTCAGCATCTGAGCTCCTGAAAGTTTTTATTCCTACAGTATCAAGTCTGTAGCAAGTGAGTAATATGAAGTTCTTTCATATTACAAAGGAATTGAGCACAGAGAAATTAAATTAGTGGCCTTCTGACAGACAGGGAGGATGGCTGTGCAAAAATGTTGCAAGCTCTTTGCTAGTTTTCAATTAATTTACCTTATCTTTATTCCTGTTGCTGCTTAAAAAAATATCATCTTCCATAGAGAGCTAAAATATAAGGACTTGCTCTTACAGAGCAACTATGCCCCCTACAAAGCCAGGCTAAGGAAGCTGGGGCTGCTCAGCCTGGAGAAGGGAAGGTTGGGTGGAGACCTCGGAGCAACCTTCCAGCATCTCAAGGGGGCTACGGGGAAGCTGCAGAGAGACTCTTCATCAGGAACTGCAGAGACAGGACAATGGCTCCAAACTGAAAGGGCATGACTTCAGATCAGCTTTTAGGAAGAAATTCCTTACTGCAAGGGTGGTGAGGCTCTGGCACAGGCTGCCCAGAGAAGCTGTGGATGCCTGATCTCTGTCAGTGTTCAAGACCAGGTTGGACAGGGATTTGAGAAACCTGGCTTAGTGGAGATGTGCCTGCCCGTGGCAGGGAGGCTAGAACAAGATGATCTTTAGGGTCCCTTCCAACCCAGGCCATTCTGTCATTCTATGATGTATCATTTGGTTACCCTGCCCTTCTAATGAAAGACTAAATTTGAAAATAAGACCTAGAAATATCAAATGCACCTTTACAGAGAAAGCCCACTTAAAAAAGAAATAATGTTAGGTATTCTGTAGTATTTTTTGACTCTGAAGTCACAACCTTAACATTCAATAAAAGCAACTTTTATAATCAAGAATTGCCAAACACTTGCACAGGTCTTTTCCACAGAGTTGAAAATTATACAAAACAAATGGAAAAATCTTTTCATAGACTCATGCTAAAAGAAAGGTGGGGTTTTGGAAACCAGCTAGTTCTAAACAAAACAAGACCAAATATTGACTTGCCTTTGGAATTCTCTTATTTTCAACTGCAGAGCAGCTAGTTAGGAGGATCCCAAGCAGATGAGTGAGTCATGGAGTCACTGTAACATTAAATGCCTTATAAGGCATATGTATACTATATATAGGATACTATATACTTATACTATATAATTACCTTAATCATAAGGAATTTCTCTGAAACAAGTGTTGCTCTCTATCTGTAAGGGATATCTCACTGTCATTTCAAAATAATTAAGCAACTCCAAATAACTGCATTTTCACACTGCCACTAGCTTGTATTTACTAGCTTGTATTTTTGTTGAAAGCCAGCTGTACCACAAACCAGAGAGATTCCAAAGCTCATGCTTTGCCATGGACTGCAGCTTCACTGGGGTTAGCTGTGTGAAGACATTTGTACAGTTCAGTGAGTAGCAATCAAGATTCACCAGTGGTCTGAAATGGACAGGTCAAACAGCTGCTACCTTCAGCTATCCATCTGAACTTATATGTTTCAAAAGCTGGAGCCTATTTGTAGGTTGAAGATGCTTCTGAGCCACCACAGTCTGCAGCTTTGCATATTAAGGCCCACTGAAATCAACACCAGATTTAATACATGCAGAACAATAAATCAGCAGAGTTCATGAAGAGCTATGCATACTTTCAGCTGCTCTTGGTGAAAGGTGGAAAGTGTGCCAGTGAGGTCACGCTCAAAAACCGGCAAAGCAGCAACCTGTCAAACTGTAAATCTCCTCCTTCCTATTTAGGATGGGAAGAAAGAAATATTTTGGTGTTGTACCAGGTATACTCATCAACATAAGAATTTGGAACTACTAGTGATTGCTTTAACCCTCTACACAGATGTCCTGACCTTGCTGTTAAATAAACACAGAGGCTTGAAAGCAGCTTTGTGACACCAGTGAAAAGCGACAGCACACTGATTTCGCACACAAATTTTCCTACATACTATGCCACACTCTGGGCTCATGGAAATTATTCCATGATTAAATAAAGAGGATTTGAATGGCCCTGGATGATGTACCATGCAGAAAAGAAGGAAAGATGATAACCTTGGATAAAGCAGTTCTACTGGCAGCAATCATGAGGTCCTAAGACCAGCATTGCTTACACAAATCAGATCTCAAAAGAATATTTTATACAACTCTTCAATCAACTCACAGTCTTTGCTTCCTAGGAGCACATAAGATCTCCACATGCAAGACTCCCTAGAGGACTCTGCTGAGACTATACCTTTAGAAGAGATCCAGAACTATTTATTGGTGAAAGGACAATGACTTAGCAGTTGAAAGCCACGCTGATTTGTCAGTGTTATAACTACTCATGTTATTGTGATGCAAATAGATTATACCTAACATTAGGAGTGCTGAAAAGAGATTTATTTTTGTTTATTAAGTACATGAAGTTCCTATTAGGGGTCAAGGTGCTGGCCTTGCCTGCTAGGGTAGGGACATCATGGGTTACAGGAGCCAGTATTGCCATCTCATTTGAATGAATCATGAATATATCTCAACTAATTCTCTTCTGCTGATTGACAGAAATCTCTTGCATCACATCCACTGGAGCTTGGTTCTGGGGTACAAACTGGGCTCTTGAATGCTTTTGGGTTGCTGCGGCTTTGTTGGCATTTTTTCTAGAGAAGAGAGTCTGTACTAGGTACCTGTGTGTTGGCACAGGATCTCACATGCCAACTGACTTCCCAGGTAACTTCTTTGTGTTACCACTGGCTCTTCCAGATATGTCAGTAGTTTCCATGGCATCATCCTCTGGCATCACATTTCTAGATGAGGCACAAGGAAGGTAATTGACTTACAGACAATCATAATTGGGGGGGTGGGGTGGTGTCTTTGTGATAGGGTGGATCTTGTAACTCATTCTTAAATTTCAGAAATTAATAAGAATAATGCTCTAGGGACCTGTAAAAAATAAAACATTAATTTGTACCACAAGAGTCATTAGATCAGTTAGCACAATTAAGAAAGAAGGACAAGTTTCAGGCAGATACAACATCTTCCTGCATGGAGATAATGAGCACATAGGATTAAATCTCAGAAAAAATTTATGTCTAACATGGCAACCCACTGGTTTACAGAAAATTTCTTGATGGAGGTGGGATTCTTTTATAGAAAAGCAATATCACCCTGAAGAAAAGAAAACAAAATGGGATTGAGAGGAAATTTACAAAGACAATGTTGAAGTTCAGAAAATCTCTTCATAGAAGTGCTTTTATATTAAACTTTGAGTTTAGAAGCAGAACTGGATGCAATGGTGTTAATTTGTCTCTATCCTAGTGATGTAATGACTTCACTTGACGTTGTGCACTTGAAAAGGTCAGCACCAATTCAGCAATGTTCTTTATATCTCTTGGATCCCCTTCAGGAGAGACAGCTGTGATCTAAAAATTCCTGTGAACTCTCCTGAGTCAAACAGGAGACAGACTGCTCTTCCAAGAGGTGCCCAGCACCAAAAGTGTGTGGGCTATCTGAGATTTGAGACTCCGTGATGGTTTTTGTCATGTTCTGGCTCCAAACCATTTGTTTTCTTTACTTTCCAGTTACTTTTCATTGCAGGGCACAATGTTAGTTCATCTCACAGGAATTTGTTTACTGTTTTCCACTATTGCAAGCCTGTTTCTTGGTTAGTTTTCAATTTGAAAATTACCTTTTTCCACATTGACATATTTTTTCCCCTTACAGTTCTGATTAGATACTATTTTTCCACATTTTGCTTTACTCCTGTTAAGTACCATTACTCCTGATTGAAGAACATGAGTTGGCCTGCAGCTGTATTTTTTGTTATGCCTGAAGGTCCTCTCCAGTTAAGAGGGTGTCTTCTTTGCTGGATGCTGACCAGTAATAACTCAGTGGAGTAAAGCAGGGAAAATAAGCCAGGCATTTTAAAGTGCACTCTTGATGTGGTTTGTAACTTATTTTTCATTATCTTGGGTCTGTGGGAATATGCTGTCACCTTAAAATCTGGTTTTTATTCCCTCCTTTCCGTCCCCCACCCCCTTGCCCTCTTGTTTTTATTCCTCTTTCTTCCTGACTTTCTATGCTACTTTCTTTCCCCTCCCCTTCTTCACCCCCTCCAGCCTTAATGATATTTTCTAAGCATCATGGGTTGCAGCCAGGAGAGGGAATTTGATTTTGTGGTGAAGCTCTAACAAAGCAAGAGTGGGATGTTTAAATGGATTGGCAAAGCAGCACATTCAGTATGGGAGATATATAGGTTTTTCATCCACTCTTCTACCATACTGTTTCCAAACATCTTCAAATTATCTTTTTATAGGGATTAAACCTGCCAAATAAATGTAGAAAATTGTCAAGGTTCTCTGTCTTGCCTCTTTCTCCCAGTCAGTGGAGCTTATACCAAGACACATAGAGGCACAATAGAGGATTTTGTTGCCTTAGTGACCTCATACTTGTTAGCATTAAGTCAAATTCCTTCCTTTAAGTCAAATAGATAGGATATTGAGGTTACAATTAGGGCACCTTCTTGGGGAAGGAGAAGGATATTGAGGTAACAAAACAACTGTCATTTCAGAGCGAAAAGTCACCACAATATGCACTGCCTTCTCTTGTGAGGCCTTTTAGTTCTTAAGACTAAAATCTCGAAGGTTTTGCATTGCTAAGGGAAGCAAGAAGAAGGAATTGAAGAGCCAAATCTGCTGTCTGTGCAAACAAAATGCTCAGCACCTTCCAGGGGAGCCCTGATAGACAAGCTGTGCAGTGTTGATGATGTATCATCACACTACTGGGAGCATGACGGAGCAGAGAAGTGGAACCAGGCCCTGCATTGCCAGAACACCCCAAGGTTAAGTGTAACACAAATCCTAGCAGCCAACAGGAAAGGCTCTGCTTGAATATTGCATAGTAGCAGCTGGAAGACATCATATTACAATTAGAATTGGCTCCTACTCTAAGACTGGTTTGTTTGAGATCTGAGTGCTTCTCTACTTCAGTAGTAAAATATTTTAAATCATAATACAGTTTAAAATGGACAATATATACATAGTCACACTATAAAATATGATCTCCACACCCCCTTGGGAGGGCAGAAATTTAAAAACTGTGTCATAACATTCACACACTTCAGATTTATTTAACATTTTCCCTGGCTCTACTAATTTTCTACTTTCTAAATATTATTTACTTTCTAAATATATAAACTTAGCTAAACTGAATATATACAGAAAAACAAATTGGGAGGGCTCTGAGGGGTATGTTCTCCTGTTCTAAGAATCTAAATCATACAGTGCATCCCAAAAGGATGATCAGGATTTCTTTGGCAAAAGAGGGTTTTTTTACTATAAAAATAATTACAGTGAGAGATGTGCCAGTTAAGGACAGGTGGTTATATGCAATCCACTATATCTATGTGTATATAAACCAACCAGCTCCCAAGAACTGTATCTGAATCTATGTGTACACATGTGAGACGGGAATTACTATTTAAACAATTAATTTTAATTCATGCCTGTCTGCCTTCAAAAGGATGCATATAACGGTGACCAGAGCTTGAGCAGGTGTCCCGTGTTGCTTCTGCTAGAACAGAGTTAGAAGTGCCTGGACCTCATAACCTGCACTGCTAGAAGCAGAGTGCCTCAGGATTTAACTCATGCAGTCTGCCAGACTCTGCACCTCATACACTCATATTCCTGAGGGACAGCCAAGACAGAGCACGGAATGAAAACTGTGATGTTCTGGAAGAAGATTCATTGTAGTCACATGTCATGGTGGGCGCAGGCGAAGCAAATGGTGCAAAACTAATCCAAGCCTGTAGGCACCTCAAAAGGGAGATTACTCCTCCCTTCAGTGGAAAAAAGGTTGGAGAACTGTTTTTGTACTTTTTTTCTTGCGTTCAACTGCAAATGTCCAGTTTTCAGTGGTATTTATCAGATTGCTTGCTGTTCTTCAAACTTATACATTGTTGTTGAGGTAGCATGCTTGATTAATGTCCATCCATGAGTTTCTTCTCCTTCTGCAGCTTTAATACCTAGTTTCTTAGCACGTCTCTTATTCCTTCAGATGTATTCTCTTGTGTACGAGAGAACATGTAAGCTATGCTTTGATAAATGTCTGGGATTTTATATTTTGTATTTTGAGGTATTTATTTGGTTTACACTTACTTTCATTTTCTTGGACTGCCATTAATTTCAAGTTCTGTATCTTTGCTGAAACATGAAATTTATTAATCAGTGGTGTGATAGCTTGAATTCTACTTTATTACACTTAGGTAGAGCAGGCAAAAATCACATGATTATATTGATCTGAGCTGAATTTGGGGTTCAGTTTTGACCTTTGACATACACAGAGTTCCTGCTGATTACAATGAAAATTAGGCACATGCAGCCAAGGCTTAGCATTTAGCCTTTGGTCAGAATATGTATTAGGTTTTCCTTTTCTCTGGGAATAGAAGTTATGTCAAAACATTGCCTGTTTCAAACTTGTTTACTTTTGCTTGTCTAAAGTGGGTTTGTTCCCATCATCTGACCTCACCTGAAAATCACAGAGCTAACTTCTAACTTTGCCAACTGTAGTCCTCCCAGATTGCCAGCACTTTTGCATCAATGATGAGGACAGGTCACATCACCTTGTTGACACAAAGATATGCCTTTGCAATGCAGCCCAGGGATGACACAGGTGACACTGTCTGTCTGTTTCACAAACAGAAATATTACATCAGTTCTTACTGGAAACTCCCCCCCCAGTCAGGCACCTAGTGAAAAACAGTGGTTCAGCTGTTTAGATGGTACTTAGTTCTGTTTATACAGGAACTGTTAAACTAATTTAACAACAACATATTTAAAACTGACACTTTGCACAATGGAACCAAAAAGTTGAAAACAGCTAAAAGTAATGTTAGTTTGAATGGCCTAAACAGAGCTGTCCAGATTTTTTTTAAGTATTTATTTTAGTGTTATTCCAACAGAGTGCACAGAAAGTTGAAGGTGAAACAGAGTTTTCTCATTCTGGTTCCAGTCAAAGGCACAGCAAGAAACTTCCTGTACTGAGAACTTACATTGTCTGAAGATAAAACCAGAAAAAGTTGTAGGGGAAAAGAAGAATTACCCCACAGCTGCTGAGACAAAAAGCCCAGGCAAAGAAAGAAGAATTAATTGCTCAAAGTTACTAGAGGTTGTGGTGTTCTGAGGACCTCCACTCACTGCTCCTGGACAAAGCACCAGAGTATTTTTCCACTCAAGTTTTGCCCCTTGAAATAACACTTAATAGTGTGCATGGCAGAATATAAAAACAAATCAAAATAGTTGAAATAATCTGTGGTTTATGCCAACCCATTGGTCCCATAATTCAGGTGAAAATAGCTGTCCAGAACGGTAACCTAGATCAACTGTTTAAGTAGTTCCAGAAGCAGAACTGGGACAGACATGAGGAAGAAGGGAATCACATTTACTGGAAAAAAGAGACTATAAGGATTTGGATGAAGTTCTGAGACATCCTTACTCACCTGACCACAGTTATTGCTGGGCTGAAAGCACCACAGAATAGGGCTATGTAAAATACTCTGGACACAGTCCGCGCTGTACTGATAAAAAGCTATACATTTCTGGAGATATTTTGTGCAATTTACTATGAAATTTAAAGGCTCTTTAACTGAATTTAGGGACATGCTTCTGATGTTAGAATAGTCCTTTCCTGTAGCAACCTTGAAGTCAAGTTTTGGAATCTCTTGCATTCCAAAAAACCATGGAGAAAATTGAATTTGAAAGAATGTTGGTGCTTACATAGATAAGTATTTAGATATGTATGTACAGGACTTAGGTGCATGTGAAGTAGAAAGCAAGGATTGCAAGGCATTACCATTTAAGGAGGTAGGGGTCAAAAAGGCTTCCTCTTCTGTCTGAATTTTTAAG
>VXBQ01005384.1:3558-16033 GCA_013400175.1 Phainopepla nitens | reverse complement strand
ACAAAAGTGCTAAGTCCTCTATTCGAAGTTCTCTTCTCCCACTGTGCTCCCAAAATCTTGCGCATAAGAAGTTCAAAAATGGTAATTTTTTTTTATTATTATTATTTTTTCAAGAACTGAAACAATTATTGGTGAAAAGTAGGCTTTAAGGTCATAATAAAAGCCTGTGGAACACTACAAAGTAGCAGTTACTACTGAAAGCCTGATAGCTAGCTTGTGAAGAGATCCATTGGCATCTCTGTGGAGAGGTTGATGACACCAACAGCTTTAGTCAAAAAATGTGAGGAAACACCTCCTTAATTAGGACAGATTCTGGGAACAGAATGATGTAAGGCTTTTTCTGCCAGACTATCAAAGTCATATTCTCTCTAATGGTTTAAAGGTTTAAAAGAACCTGAAGGGCAAGAAGATCTGTTCTGTGTCAAGTAATGGAGGAGCACCAGAATAGGTGAAAATTCTTAAGAAAAAGGTGGGCCTCTTTCACAATTTACACACTGAGGAATGTGGCAAAACTATTGGGCACCGAGAGAACAAAATGTCACATAAGTTTTGTCAAAATTCTGGATTGGACATGTATATTTATGAGTAGCTTACTACTCTCTTTTTGCTGCATCTTTTTACTGTCTTTGGCTCTTTTGAAAAATAATCATCTTGATATTTCTATGGATTCAATTATTTCACATTTATTTGACATGTCAGAATATTCGGAAACATTAAATTAGATAAACGGTCTCATACCAGAGAGACAATTCAAATGCTAATTTAGCCACAGACCCTTTATTCCTAGTATATTATTATAAGCTGAATATTAGGGCTGACACTGCCTCACTTGCTATATGTGCATTTAAAAAGTCCACCTCTGAAACAGAAACACTTCTAAGTATTTTGGCCCATGTAAATGCCAAGTTGTTTCCATGTATTTGAAACACAAAGTCCAGCATGTTTACCCTGCAATACCCAGGAAACTGTTTTCATAGAATAATCAAGGTTGAGAGAGACCTTCAATTTCATCAAGTCCAACCATGAACCCAGCACTGCCCCAAACCCCTAAACCACATCACCCAGTGCCAGATCCAGATGCCTCCTGAGCACCTCCAGGGATGGGGACTCCATCAGCTCCCTGGGCAACCAATTCCAATGCATGACCACCCTAACAGTGACAATCTTTTCTAGCACCTAAACTGAATCTTCAGGCCATTTGCTCTTGTCCTCTCACTGCAGGCACCACAGTGGGAGATACAGGCCCCCACCTCACCACAACCTCCTCACAGTAGCAGAGTGATGAGATCTGGCTCCCCTTTTAAAAGGAGAAATTTAAAAATGAAAGCTCAAAATACTAAAAAAGGTAGAATTAGCAGCTGTTTCATGGAAACTTTGCACCATTTCTTTTAGTGGGCAATTATGCATAAATACTGTATAAAAATGTGATATAGCTTTTTGTTAGAAGATGTAAAATCTAGAATACCTGCCTATTTTATCTGGGCTTTTTTCTGGTATATGGATTGTTTTCTTGTATAGAAAACAAGGCTTCATTACTTAGCAAGGTTCATCTCTTTAACTTTTCTTTTTTTCTGCCATAGAATTTTTAAACATAGGAACATCCAGCACTTTCAACTTTGTTCTTTCATTGAAATGATGTGGGAGGAAGCAAAATATCTAACAGAAACTAATAACTTCTTTATTAGATGGCATGCTGATGAGGATGGTAGAAATACCTACCCAGAGTTCAGGGGTTAGAGTTGGACTAGGAAAAAAAATATTTCTCTTTCTTGCCTGGCTTTCTGAAACTCAATAATCTTTCAACAAAAGACCCTTTAGATTTGCAGTTATTTGGGACTGAGGAAGAGGTGTTCAATTTCACTGTCGGCTCCTTCCAGCCAAAGCTATAATTCAGCAGCTTCCATCAGCATGCAGAAAAAGAGTTGTCAATCAGCAGTTAAATACTGACATGAATAGTGCCTTTGTCAATATCTCTGTTCTGCCTTTGAAAGCACACAAGCCAAAACAAAAAATCTTTTGACAATGTGCGAAAAACAAAACTGAAACACTTCAACAACCTTTGGCAGCTAGAAAGCTGCCCATATAAAGTCTTAAAAAGCTTG
Source organism: Phainopepla nitens (assembly GCA_013400175.1). Lineage (NCBI taxonomy): Eukaryota > Metazoa > Chordata > Aves > Passeriformes > Bombycillidae > Phainopepla > Phainopepla nitens. Next base: position 13,931 of record VXBQ01005384.1, on the reverse strand, counting down.
TGTTCTGAGATTTGACCATCAGGTAGTTCAGCAGTGCAGCTGTGTGTCTTAGAAATGCATTTATTAGATGTGTCAGTTTGTTGGTTGCATTTATATCCACAATCATGAAACACTTGCTCCCATCATTGTAATCATCTCGAGTGAGTTTCTCTTTTAGAAGCATTAGCAAGACACTGACTTTCGGGATCTTCAATCAGATTTGATACATTCTAAGTTCTGCCAAATAAATCCCCAAGCTGGGTGATTTCCTTACCCAGAAGAACAAGAATTTGAATTTGTGTTGCTTCCTTTTTAAATTCTGAATGTTCTTGGTGAAAGAAAGCTTTAGGTAAGTCAGGCTTAGATAAAGTATTTTTGTGTGTAATGTCCTAATTCAATTAAGTTACACAAGCGTATCTCTGGCTTTAAATACAGGGATGATTTGAACTATTCAAGTGAAATGCTACCCAGCTTCTGAGATGTTTTGCTTGTTCTCCATGAGTGGCTGCACTGGAGCTGTTAGCAAAGCCTTTCTGAGTGTGAAGTGCTGAGAGCAGAGATGGAGGCAAAGAAAGAGAGCCAGTTTTTTAAGAGGCAGTAGGAAAACCAGATCTTCACACACACAAAGAATACACTTTTCATACACGTAAATTTGAAATCGTCTCTATTGGATAGTGTCAAGGACAGATATTGCAGAAAATATTGCAGGCAGTGACTAACTAAAGAGCATTGGTAAAGAAGTGGAACAGTTATCTTGAGTTGCACAATCACACTTGCAAAACTGAATATTCAGACTTGTTTGGATAAAAGGTGCATAGGCCAAAGCTGCCAATTTATCTACTGCTTTTATTCTCAGATGTCTTGGATTTTAACTTTCACCAGTGATGTCACAAAAATTATTAATAACTATGTAAAATCTAGTAGACTCAAAAACAGCACCACTGCTCAGTCTGCTCAGAAGTTGCTGGGAGTCCAAATTGTCTCAAAAAAATTAAACCAAAGACTTTGTGTCCTCGTTCTTTGTCAGAAAAATGTTTTTGTTTTAAGTTTTTTTTACAGGATAAACTTTTTCACGCTCACATACAACAGTCTGGAGGGTTTGTTTTTTTTTTTAATCATCTGGAATCTTTTGTCTACAAACTAATACCCTTTGCAAGAGCACGTCTATTATAGAATTGTTATGTTTTCAGCAGTTACCTATAATTAGACCAATAGCTCAGCTGACTATAACCTTAGTCTTTAAAAGTCTTAGACTTTAAAATTAATTTGTCTTGGTAAAATTCCAGTTTATTTATTCTCAACATAATTTATATTAGAGCACCCTGGTTGCCTCCCTCTAGGTGCGCTTGCTAGGAAGGTCCTCAATTCTACAATCACTGGGAAAAGAAAGAAATTCCCCAACATGCCAAGCCAGCAGCACTGGAAATGATGGATAGAAACTCTAAGATCTTTGAAAAATGGGGAATGAGGAATGCATCTAAGTGACTGCAGCTGCCACGGAGGGATCTCTTTTCCAAAATGAGATTCTTCCAGATCCTTCCAAGTAGATTCTTTTAAAACGTAACAATGACAATCTTCTGGAAAACTAAGACACACGTGAATATTTAGGTGGAGTACTAGCCTGCAGCTTCTGCTGAGAAAATACTGATAACTAGAATGCAGACTGGTGTAAACCTTCTCAAAATTATGAGGTACAACACATGGTCCTAATTTAAAGCAGGTCAATGCAGGTTAGCCTAAACAGGAAGAGACAGATGTCAACTTTGAGGTAGAAGTAATTTCCAAATGCTGCTTGAGAATCTATGCATGTAGATAGATGAAGAGATATGTACAGAAACATTTAGCATCCAAAGGGAAGCCTAAATTGTAGGGCTTTAGATCCCATTCTGTAAGGGTATGTTGCATTAATCTGTTGTTTCTCATGGAACCAGGGATACTTCCAGCCTGCCCTTTCTAATGTAGTAAAACTGGTAGCTTAGAATGAAGAGCAGAAAATAGCTGAGTGAATCTTGTTATTTATCCTGGTGTAATATTCTTAGCGTGGTAATTAAAAACCTGCACTTAAATTTTGAATTTGCAGTCAGCGCTTATGGCAAAATACATTTTTTCTAGATTTTTATCTAGGACACGTAGTTATTTTGTCCACTGAAGTCAATGAAGTGACAGTGACGTAAGTCATGTGAGCTTTAATCCTGCCTGTGGCTGGAAGCCCAGTGTTTCCTTCCGAAGCTTTGAAGTAGCAGTAGAAAACGCATTAGACAGAAACTGCACTTCAATTTTGAGCCAGAGACCATTTCTTTTGTTTGGCTTTGGTTTCTGGGGTTTTCTTCCCCATTTATTAGTGCATTTATGCATTAGTCAACACCTACCAAAGGTGATACTGCAGCCAAAATTGTAATCAATTATATATCAGAAGATCATTTGAGCTGTGCATGCATTGACTGGTAGGATAACACAGTAGGAGTGGATCTATAAAGTAAAACAATTCATGGGTATTCCACAATACATTAATTTCCATAGGTTTTAATTTAGATTGATCCTGCTTTGATTCTGTTGCTCATTAGTGGCTGAAGCAGTCCAGGGCCACATCTTCTGGGTTGGAGTTACCTGCAGGTAATCCAGATAATATGCTTTGATACTTCTCTGCAGCAAGGGAAAAATTGGGAGGTTTTCTTCAAAGGTGTGCTTCTGGTCTCACCAATAATGCAGTGTAGAAGGATGGTTTATCACTCTGTCCTGAAGATAAGCTATCAGTTTTCCACACTGCAGTAAGTGCAGTCTGTGTATGGTCTTGCAAGTTCTTCCTTTGTTAAACGTCTTCCTACTGGATTATAGGTAAACTTGCTTGCAAAAGATTGTTTCTGAGGTGAAGTAAAACATACCTGGTGTATAGCATTGTTTACACTCTTCTGAGGCTTTCCAGAGAACAGCTGTTTCTTATTTTTGAAGAGTAGTTAAAAGGAGACAAATCTGGCAGAAAAACTCAGAGGGGGTGGTAATGGCTTAGAATTTGTGCTCCCTTCTTCAGGCAAGGTGCTTGATGCAAAGAACATAAAACGAGCTGGGCAAGCTCACTGAGGCAATGCAAATGTCGAAGTGATTGGAATTTCCAAAGAACTGACCAGTACCTTTTTATCTGGAGAGAAAATTACTAAGCTATGAAGTTTTATACGTCTCGAGTTACATTCTTTCATTTTTGATATGCCCAAGTGACCAATATCACTTTACCTTTCACAAAGCAACAACTTCTCAAATCAGAAGGCAGAAAACAAGAGATTGATTTGAAGTCATTAAATCAGTTAATCAGTATGCTTATTTGACAATAATGCTTCCTGGAATAAGTCTGAAACCACTGTCAGCCCCACTATCACTGTTAGTGAGTGCACTTTCCAGAGGGTAGCTGGAGGTGGCCCTGACAGCTGCACTGAACTGTCATACTGCACATTCCATGGTTTAAACAGTAATTTATTTTGCAATCCCTGCATCATCAATTCTGGGATGTTTGTCCATAATGTTTAATGTTTAAAGAGGTCAATATTTAAAGAGACCTGTTTTCAGCAAATAAAACCTCTTCGTTGCTTTAAAGTTAATATGTCACATACTCTGATGGTGATACAGAGCAAGAACTGTCACCCACAAAGTGTCAGCGCCTCTGTTAAGACAAGAAATTATGGTGCCAAGTGAACTACTAGTGAAGAACACTTTTTAAAACTTCTGACGCAGTTTCTGAATAACTTAGTAGAGTTCACCGGAACTTAAAGGAAAAACTCCATTTATTAATCCTATTCAAGACAAGGGGACAAAGAAAGTGTGAATAGCACAAAACAGGCTATATAGGATTTGCCAATGTCGAGAAATCTGCTGCTCTGCCTTCTTCTGCAAGCCAGTGTGGGAATAAACAGGCGTGTGTATTGGCAGACTGTGGGACACACTGCTGCTCCCAGCAATTCCTGTAAGAGTTTACACAATATCTTCCTCTAGGATCTGATTTGAGGTAGCATGGTCATGCTTGTCATTGAAGTTCTCAAAGGGATGCTGGAATAAATAGCAAATTTGTGGGTTGTGCTGCCCACAGGGGAAGGTGATGGCAATAAAAGCTGGTACTATAGGCGCAGAAGTCACAATGTACACAATGCATGGTAATACAAGCAAAGAAGTAAAGGGCTGGTGGAATCCTTTCCTGTGCTGGTTGGCAGGTCGAGGTTGGCAGGCTTTGCATCTGCTTACCCTGCTGCTTCTAGATCACCCCCCCTTGCCTGACAGGGCTTTCTGCTGCCAAGGTCTGTGGCAGTGATGCTGGGAAGTACAACCCGCCCTCCCTCTCCTCCCACGCAGAGGAGGAGTGCTGCCTTAAACAGCAGATGGGCAAAAGAACTCTGAGTGAAATCCACAGTTATTAGAGTTTTAAAGATCCTTATGCACCTGTTAACTGAAATGCTTAGAAAGATTAGTGAGAGGGCTTCTGAATTTATACAATTCATTACATAAATACAAAAATAAAATTTATTCTGAGCTGAGAAAGGTTACACCTGCAAGCAAAAAGTGGAAAGTCATTCCACTGCTTTGGGAAAACACTCCTTTAATCTAAAATTAGTTTATTTAAAGGCTCAGGTTAAACATCTTGATGTAGTATATTTGTTGTGCAAGTACAAACTTTACCAGAAACATTCTTATAATTTTAATTTTTGTGATTTTTCAGAATCTGAGGCCATTTGTTTCCAGATACTCTATGCAGTTCTGATAATTCTGGGAAAAGGGGAGATGTTAAAAAACATATTAGGTCTTGACAAGGAAGTTTGTCATTTTAAGCTGATGTGATTTTCACTTACTGAAAATCACATCAGATAAAAGCCTTCCTTGGCCACAAAAAAAATTACAGTTTGTTTGTTTAAAGGGAGGACAAAATACAGCTTAGCACTTCTTAGTACCATTTCTAAAGAAATGGGGGATGTAGTTATTTTTGCAAATTTAAGCTTTGTGAGCTAGATCCTTCATAGTCTCTAAAGGCATCAATAATTTCTTGTACATAGTAAAGAGAAACAAACAAGACTTATAAAATCATCTCAACACTCAGGTCTCTGCGCTCCCTCTCTCTCTGCACTCTCTGTCTCTAGACCTAAAAATGCTGTGAAGTCAAGGCAAACTGCCAAGAGTTTCACACCCAGTGCTGAACTGGCAGAGAGTCAAAGGTTGCTAGTTGCATTTGGATGCCAAAACAGAGCACTGCTTTCACTACTGGCTTTTACATATCCTTTTACAAAGCTAGATACTTTGCAATCTTTGCCTCTTCTTCAAGCTTTCATTGCTTGCTTTTCCAAGTTTTCCTTGAGTGCTAATCTTGCTGCTGGTAAGAAAGCATCTTGCATACTAAAAGATTCCTCTTCAGTAGTAGTTGTTGATGTATGTCCCTCTCCTGCAATCCTTCAAGTGTGGCATGCTCTGTATATCTCAGCAGTATCAGCTCAGTGCTGTTCACTGCTCTTCGGTCCACATTCACCATTCAGCCACACTGAGTCAGCCCCCGAAGCCCCACTGAGAGGCTGCCTCAGGCTAAGCTCCACAGATGGGTGTGATGGAGACAGACTGCTCTTTCTTAGAGCCCCCAAACACATCCAGACTTCCACTCAGAAGTGGAGCATGTTGAGTGGAATGCTGCTCTGTCAGTGCACAGCATTGACCCTCAACAATGCTGTATGAATACACTCACTGGCTGACCACTGCAATTTAAAAAGCCACAGGCCACACCAGCTAGGATCAGTCCCTGATTCCGGCCACAAGTAATGCCTACCCTCAGAAGATACCATACTGGTACAGCAAGATGTTTGACCCGTGACTTGTAAGCATACTTTTGGGACACCAATTAGCAACTAATAATTCACAAACTTCATTTTAAGCTCAGAAATGTTCCCACTGAACAGTGTTAAATGCTTTGGGATCCATCACATGAGTGATGCTGTGAGTTCCCAGATCTGCCTAGTCCTTGTCTTTTAAAAATGTGTACGTGTATCAAAGCACCTGACAAAATGGCAGATTGACACCCTGTCAATATGTGATATTATGGCACTTTAATATGAGGCTCTGTTCTCTGGAAAAGCAAGGGCTCAATTACAGAAAACGCGATGTAACATTATTTCTTGGTAGATGCCCAAGTGGCCACCAGAAGTAACCAACACAACTGAGCAGATGTCTCCTTGTACCAGTGCAGAGTGGACTCTGGCAATAGGGGGAAAAAACCACTTCAGCCTGTGAGGAAGTATTTAATCTCTGTTCTCCTCTGCAATTCTCAGCAACACAGTAAAAGGAACACACACTACAATTAATGATTCACACATTTATAACTCTTGACCTTTGTTAGCCAAAACACCTAAGTAAACCAATCTCTACACTTAAACTTCCTGTAACAGCTGTGAATAAGGCAAATGTTAAAAAAAAAAAGTTGGGCTGGAAGGATAACTAGTTTAATTCTTTAAGGTAAGACAAAGCACGAATACAAGGACAATCAGACGGAGTTAAACAATAAGGCAAGTGGTAACTGCTAAAAAAAAAATGTAAAAAACTATTTTGCTTGTGCTGCACACTTCAATTTTGCAATGATAACAAGTTGTTTGTTTATCTCATCCAATAAACTGTTTCCTCATTTCATGTTACAGCAAATAGCTGACTAGGTGAAAAGGGTTGTTCAGTAATTTCGAGGATTATAACTACATCACTGAACTGGTTCCAAGTTAATGGTCATTAAAAAATCCGTTATCTTTGCAGCAGTTCATTGGACAGAACACACTATTTTGACTATTTCCAACTCTTAGGATGGCAGGCACATCCTAAAAGAATACGTAAAATATATACATACTCTTTTTAATCACTACCTCTTTTGCCTTCATCCATACACTAGAATGAACAAAGTCTGAAACTAAATTTTATGCTCTTAAACAAGAGCAGGGCTCATTTCCTGAGTAAATCTCACTGAAGCTCCTACAGCTTGCAGCTAGACTTTTGTCTTATGGCAGCAATGTATTCTTCCTATTTTGCAGTAACATATGGCATAATGATAATTTAGCCTATTTGTGTCAGGCCAGCAAGGGAAAGCCAATGAAGAAGCAATGTTATCAGGAGAAATAATGCCTCTCTCACTCACAGTAACTCAGTGGTCTGTTAAGTGCCAGTGAAGAAATTCCTACCCACTTTTAGCATTCTGTTTTAGACACCAAAAGTAAACTGGGATCCATAAAGACTATGGATTCTGTTAGCTCCACCTATTATCTGTTACAGCCAGATCAAAGCTTTTAACTGAGTAAACCAATTTATGCTTCCACATTTGAGTCGAATATGCTTGACAGTGCACATCCTGCTGATTAAAAAAAGGTGCTGAATCAGCATAAATGCATGCCCTGCGCGCAAGAGCCCGGAATTTCACTGGAAACAGACTGCAGGGTTTCAGCTGGGGAAAATGGCTGCTGTCCAGATCACCAGTGATTTGGAAGGTTGTTTCTGTGTGAAGATATTAGGTACACACAGAGGCCTACAAGGTGATGGCTGCTGGATGACATTGGCCTCAGAAACGGTCAGAAAATTAATTGTTAGAGAGGTTTTAAGAGGGAATGGGAAGATGCTTGTTATATCATCCTGAAAAGTGTTACATATAAACAATGAATGTGGGAGCTCGCTCAGCAATTACTCAGAAGTAAAAGGGTACCACTGTGGCTTCCTACATAGATGCACAACGTAAGTAAGTGTTTGTGTCCCCTCCAAGATTTTTCTTATGACAATTTGTTATTGAAGACAATTAACAGTTATCCAAACAAATAAATAAACAAACCCTCCACTCCCAACATTTTAAATAACCTAACAAAGGTTATTTTTTCTCTTCCAAAATCAATTTTTGCTCTTCTCTATTATGGAGTCACTATTTCCTATGTTCTTCATGCTCAGGACTCAAAAAGTAAAGAGATTTTTCATTTCTGAAGTGAAATAATGCCGACTTAAGGCTAATTTGGAAACAAACTTGCAGCTTCCCTCAAGCCAGCTGCTCTAGGACACAAAGATCTAGTGGTCTTCACTTTCAGGACTGAGAAGCAAGAATAAGAAAGGAAAAGCTCTCTTTAATTTTACTTACGTGTTACTTTTGTATTTCCTTAAATAGAAGGCAAACAGTGTCATCTAAAGCACCTCAAAACTGTTTTATTTGATTTTAATTGGCAGGCAGTTTGAGTTAAGACTCTTAACTAACATGAGTCTCAGTGTCACACTCCAACCCATCCCTTCAATACTGTAACTACTGCTTTGTTACTGCAGTGTATACCTACAGATACTGCATCCACTGGGTATTTAGGCATAAAATATGGTCTAAAGGCATAAATGGGAATTCTGCTACTTCATTTGCAGCCTAAATTTCACTTACAGCCTGTTGAATCACTGTTTGGTTTGATTTGTTCGGGTTTTTTTAAACAGGGTGCAAGATGCAATGAGATGCTATATATCACATTAATATTTCTGATGACTCTGTTGATAACTGTTGGTTTATGACTGAGTTGTTCAAACTATGTGATATAAGAAAACCTTCATGCTTTGTTTTCAGTATTATTTCTTTTTGCAAAGAAACCCTTCTTGTTCATCTGCCTAAATGGGTCTAAAAAAAAAAAAAACAACAAAAAAACAAAGGGAAGCAGAACAAGGTTTTTAAGTTTTTGAAAGAAACCTGCTGTTTCTACGTTTGCAACAACAGTTTCAAAAGCCATATCAGCAGGACAGAAGAGCTTTACATCAGGAAAATGAGCAACTCACCCCTGGAGACCTTGCTCTTGATATGTTGGAAAAGTATCTGAATGTTCAGGAACATAAATATTCATCTAACATATTCAAATCTATCATCCTCGGAAATGTGATTCTTCTAAGGAAGAAACTGATTTGCGTGAGTGAGCCTTGCAATAAGTGACTTTGGTGCTTTCCCATTAAAGCAAATAATCATCCTGTCTTCTAGCTATACTAAAGATTTCTGTTGTCCAGTGGGACAGTGGTTCTTTCTCTCCTTTTGTCAGCGAAGCAGGGGGAATACCTTCTTTAGATTAGAAGTACATGCACTGGTATATTATAACACAATTTAAGAGACAGATCTTCTTGAACCATGCCAGTATATAAAATCACTGCTCTGGGTCACTTAGTTTTATTCTAAATGAGCAGTGCAGGATCCTTCCTTGTCCAAACTCACAATTTCTGATTACTTCCATTTCTTCATCTTTCATTAATATTTCCACTTTGCAAAGCAAGCATAAACCTGCTCAGTTTGGCACAGATGCAGAATGACGTAGCAATTGAAACCACAAATGTCCCATTATATAACTCCATTTGCTTCCAATTAGCAGTTGTATAAATGTGCAATTAAAAAACCTCCTGATATGAAAACATGATAGAGAAACCTTCACTTTTGAGATGCCACTACCCTCCAGCTGAATATATCATTTTCAGTGCTATAGCTCTTGTCCGTAATGACATACTATCTAGTTCACCTGTTTACACTCTAAGAAATGTGCTGAGTTGTAACTTTTGTGTCTTTTTGAAGAAGCAAGAGAGGACAGAAAGCGATGCCTTCATTTGGGTGACCTCTGCAGGTGCAGAGGTGATCAGTTTGCTGCATTAGAGGTATCATGTATTGATCCATGGTAAAATTTAGCTATCTCCACACTCAAGACCTTTTTAGACTGGAGGTAGCTGACATCACAGTGAAAGAAACAGCTGTTTCTAGAGAAAGAAAAAAGTTTGTTTTCTCTGCTTGTATTCCTTTATTTTCTTGGACAGATAATTTCAAGACTACAGATCTTCCTCTGTGTAACACTGATAAAATAGAAAAAGCCTTGTTGAGGACTGCCATCCTGGATAACTCTTCCCCTCAAGTTATGGCTAATATTCTGAATGTCAGCATAAGGAGGAAAGGTATGCGTGTCCTCTGACACCCACAGAAAGTTAAAAATGATCAACAACTAGTGACAATCTACAGAGATTGTCAACATCTTTGAAAAGGAAAAGCACACACATATATATATGTGGGGTGGGAAGTAATTTCATAAAATTCCCTCTCTAATTTTTAAACTTAATAACATGGAAAGTATTACTCATAGTTTTGGGAGCTATCTTATTGCTTGTCCTAGCCCAAGTTTGCTTCAAGAATGTAATATATGCATATTTAACATGCTTATTCCAGGAAGGAAACAAAGCTTTTTTTGTTTTCAGGTTCTCTCACTTTTTCAGTATCTAGTATATTAAAAATGTACAAATGCAAAGGGTATCTGGGAATGAAAGATTCCACCAGCTCTGTCTGTCACCAGGACCACAGGTATTGGTGTCCAGATCTGTAGACTGCAGTAATGATGATTACTACCATTTCTGCAGGTACAGCCCTA